>JAURVB010012658.1:142500-538875 GCA_033002965.1 Piper betle | reverse complement strand
AACCCTAAACCCTAAACCCCTAAACCTAAACCTAAACCCTAAACCCTAAACCCTAAACCCTAAACCCTAAACCTAAACCCTAAACCCTAAACCCTAAACCCTAAGCCTAAACCCTAAGCCCTAAACCCTAAGCCTAAACCTAAACCTAAGCCTAAACCTAAACCCTAAGCCTAAGACCTAAGCCTAAGCCTAAACCTAAGCCTAAGCCTAAGCCTAAGCCTAAACCTAAGCCTAGGCCTAAGCCTAAGCCTAAGCCTAAACCTAGGCCTAAGCCTAAGCCTAAGCCTAAGCCTAGGCCTAGGCCTAGGCCTAGGCCTGAGCCTAGGCCTAGGCCTAGGCCTAAGCCTGAGCCTAGGCCTAGGCCTAGGCCTAGGCCTAAGCCTAGGCCTAGGCCTAGGCCTAGGCCTAGGCCTGAGCCTAGGCCTAGGCCTGAGCCTAGGCCTAGGCCTGAGGCCTAGGCCTAGGCCTAGGCCTAGGCCTAGGCCTAGGCCTAGGCCTAGGCCTAGGCCTGAGGCCTGAGGCCTAGGCCTAGGCCTAGGCCTAGGCCTGGGCCTGAGCCTAGGCCTGGGCCTAGGCCTAGGCCTAGGCCTGAGGCCTAGGCCTAGGCCTAGGCCTAGGCCTGAGCCTGAGGCCTAGGCCTAGGCCTAGGCCTAGGCCTAGGCCTGAGGCCTGGGCCTGAGGCCTAAGCCTAGGCCTAGAGCCTAGGCCTAGGCCTAGGCCTAGGCCTGAGCCTAGGCCTAGGCCTAAGCCTAGGCCTAGGCCTGGGCCTAGGCCTAGGCCTAGGCCTGAGCCTAGGCCTAGGCCTAGGCCTGGGCCTAGGCCTAGGCCTAGGCCTAGGCCTAGGCCTAGGCCTGAGCCTAGGCCTAGGCCTAGGCCTGAGGCCTAGGCCTAGGCCTAGGCCTAGGCCTAGGCCTAGGCCTGAGCCTAGGCCTGGGCCTAGGCCTGAGCCTAGGCCTGAGCCTGAGCCTGAGCCTGAGCCTGAGCCTGGGCCTGAGCCTGGGCCTAGGCCTAGGCCTGAGCCTAGGCCTGAGCCTGAAGCCTAGGCCTAAGCCTAAGCCTAGGCCTAGGCCTAGGCCTGAGGCCTAGGCCTGAGCCTGAGCCTAAGCCTAGGCCTAGGCCTAGGCCTGAGCCTAGGCCTAGGCCTGAGCCTGAGCCTGAGCCTGAGCCTAGGCCTAGGCCTGAGCCTGGGCCTAGGCCTAGGCCTAGGCCTAGGCCTGAGCCTAGGCCTAGGCCTAGGCCTAGGCCTAGGCCTAGGCCTAGGCCTAGGCCTGGGCCTGAGCCTAGGCCTAGGCCTAGGCCTAGGCCTGAGCCTAGGCCTGAGGCCTAGGCCTAGGCCTAGGCCTAGGCCTAGGCCTAGGCCTAGGCCTAGGCCTGAGCCTAGGCCTAGGCCTAGGCCTAGGCCTAGGCCTGAGCCTGGGCCTAGGCCTGGGCCTGAGGCCTAGGCCTGAGGCCTAGGCCTGGGCCTAGGCCTAGGCCTAGGCCTGAGCCTAGGCCTAGGCCTAGGCCTAGGCCTAGGCCTAGGCCTGGGCCTAGGCCTGAGCCTGAGCCTAGGCCTAGGCCTAGGCCTGAGGCCTAGGCCTAGGCCTGAGGCCTAGGCCTGAGGCCTAGGCCTAGGCCTAGGCCTGAGCCTGAGGCCTAAGCCTAGGCCTAGGCCTAGGCCTAGGCCTAAGCCTGAGCCTAGGCCTAGGCCTAAGCCTAGGCCTAGAGCCTAGGCCTAGGCCTAGGCCTAGAGCCTGAGGCCTAGGCCTAGGCCTAGGCCTAGGCCTAGGCCTAGGCCTGAGCCTGAGCCTAGGCCTAGGCCTAGGCCTAGGCCTAGGCCTAGGCCTGAGGCCTAGGCCTAGGCCTAGGCCTGAGCCTGAGGCCTGGGCCTAGGCCTGGGCCTAGGCCTAGGCCTAGGCCTGGGCCTAGGCCTGAGCCTGAGCCTGAGCCTAGGCCTAGGCCTAGGCCTGAGCCTGGGCCTAGGCCTGGGCCTAGGCCTAGGCCTGAGGCCTGAGCCTGGGCCTAGGCCTGGGCCTGAGGCCTAGGCCTAGGCCTAGGCCTAGGCCTGAGCCTGAGGCCTAGGCCTGGGCCTGAGGCCTAGGCCTGGGCCTGAGGCCTAGGCCTGAGCCTAGGCCTAGGCCTAGGCCTAGGCCTGAGGCCTGAGGCCTAGGCCTGAGGCCTGAGCCTGAGGCCTAGGCCTGGGCCTAGGCCTAGGCCTGGGCCTGAGCCTGGGCCTAGGCCTGGGCCTAGGCCTAGGCCTGAGGCCTAGGCCTGAGGCCTGGGCCTAGGCCTAGGCCTAGGCCTGAGCCTAGGCCTGAGCCTGGGCCTAGGCCTAGGCCTGAGGCCTGGGCCTAGGCCTGAGCCTAGGCCTAGGCCTAGGCCTAGGCCTAGGCCTAGGCCTGAGCCTAGGCCTAGGCCTGAGCCTAGGCCTAGGCCTAGGCCTGAGCCTGAGCCTAGGCCTGAGCCTAGGCCTAAGCCTGAGGCCTAGGCCTAGAGCCTAGGCCTAGGCCTGAGCCTGAGCCTAGGCCTGAGCCTAGGCCTAGGCCTAGGCCTAGGCCTAGGCCTAGGCCTAGGCCTAGGCCTAGGCCTAGGCCTAGGCCTAGGCCTGAGCCTAGGCCTGAGCCTGAGCCTAGGCCTAGGCCTAGGCCTAGGCCTAGGCCTAGGCCTGAGCCTAGGCCTAGGCCTAGGCCTAGGCCTAGGCCTAGGCCTAGGCCTGAGGCCTAGGCCTAGGCCTAGGCCTAGGCCTAGGCCTGAGCCTAGGCCTAGGCCTAGGCCTAGGCCTAGGCCTAGGCCTGAGGCCTGAGCCTAGGCCTAGGCCTAGGCCTAGGCCTAGGCCTAGGCCTAGGCCTAAGCCTAGGCCTAGGCCTAAGCCTAGAGCCTAGGCCTAGGCCTAGGCCTAGGCCTAGGCCTAGGCCTAGGCCTAGGCCTAAGCCTAGGCCTAGAGCCTAGGCCTAAGCCTAGGCCTAGGCCTAGGCCTAGGCCTAGGCCTAAGCCTAGGCCTAGGCCTAAGCCTAGGCCTAGGCCTAGGCCTAAGCCTAAGCCTAGGCCTAGAGCCTAGGCCTGAGGCCTGAGCCTGAGCCTAGGCCTAGGCCTGAGCCTAGGCCTAGGCCTAGGCCTAAGCCTAGGCCTAGGCCTAGAGCCTAGGCCTAAGCCTAAGCCTAGGCCTAGGCCTAAGCCTAGGCCTAAGCCTAGGCCTGAGGCCTAAGCCTGAGGCCTAGGCCTAGGCCTGAGCCTAGGCCTAGGCCTGAGGCCTAGGCCTAGGCCTAGGCCTAGGCCTGGGCCTAGGCCTGGGCCTAGGCCTAGGCCTAGGCCTAGGCCTGAGCCTGGGCCTAGGCCTAGGCCTGAGGCCTAGGCCTGAGGCCTAGGCCTAGGCCTGGGCCTAGGCCTAGGCCTAGGCCTAGGCCTAGGCCTGAGCCTAGGCCTAGGCCTAGGCCTGAGCCTGAGCCTGAGGCCTAGGCCTAGGCCTAGGCCTAGGCCTAGGCCTAGGCCTAGGCCTGGGCCTAGGCCTAGGCCTAGGCCTAGGCCTGGGCCTAGGCCTAGGCCTAGGCCTAGGCCTGAGGCCTAGGCCTAGGCCTGAGGCCTGAGCCTGAGGCCTAGGCCTAGGCCTAGGCCTAGGCCTAGGCCTAGGCCTGAGCCTGAGCCTGAGCCTAGGCCTGAGGCCTAGGCCTAGGCCTGAGCCTAGGCCTAGGCCTGAGGCCTAGGCCTGAGCCTAGGCCTAGGCCTGAGCCTGAGCCTGAGCCTGGGCCTAGGCCTAGGCCTAGGCCTAGGCCTAGGCCTAGGCCTAGGCCTGAGCCTGGGCCTAGGCCTAGGCCTGGGCCTGAGGCCTAGGCCTAGGCCTGAGCCTGAGCCTGGGCCTAGGCCTGGGCCTGAAGCCTGAGCCTAGGCCTAGGCCTAAGCCTAGGCCTAGGCCTGAGGCCTGAGCCTAGGCCTAGGCCTGAGGCCTAGGCCTAGGCCTGAGGCCTAGGCCTAGGCCTGAGCCTGAGCCTGAGCCTGGGCCTAGGCCTAGGCCTAGGCCTGAGCCTGAGCCTGAGCCTGGGCCTAGGCCTGAGCCTAGGCCTAGGCCTAGGCCTGAGGCCTAGGCCTAGGCCTAGGCCTGAGCCTAGGCCTAGGCCTAGGCCTGAGGCCTGGGCCTAGGCCTAGGCCTAGGCCTAGGCCTGAGCCTAGGCCTAGGCCTGAGCCTGAGCCTAGGCCTGAGCCTAGGCCTAGGCCTAGGCCTGAGCCTAGGCCTGGGCCTAGGCCTAGGCCTAGGCCTGGGCCTGAGCCTGAGGCCTGAGGCCTAGGCCTAGGCCTGGGCCTAGGCCTGAGGCCTAGGCCTAGGCCTGAGCCTGAGCCTAGGCCTGAGCCTAGGCCTAGGCCTAGGCCTAGGCCTGAGGCCTAGGCCTAGGCCTAGGCCTAAGCCTAGGCCTGAGGCCTAGGCCTAGGCCTGAGCCTAGGCCTAGGCCTAGGCCTAGGCCTGAGCCTAGGCCTAGGCCTGAGCCTAGGCCTAGGCCTGAGCCTAGGCCTAGGCCTGAGCCTAGGCCTAGGCCTAGGCCTAGGCCTAGGCCTAGGCCTAGGCCTGAGGCCTAGGCCTAGGCCTGAGCCTAGGCCTGGGCCTAGGCCTGGGCCTAGGCCTAGGCCTAGGCCTAGGCCTGAGCCTAGGCCTAGGCCTGAAGCCTAGGCCTAGGCCTAGGCCTAGGCCTAGGCCTAGGCCTGAGGCCTGAGCCTGAGCCTAGGCCTGAGCCTAGGCCTAGGCCTAGGCCTAGGCCTGAGCCTGGGCCTAGGCCTGGGCCTAGGCCTAGGCCTGGGCCTAGGCCTGAGCCTAGGCCTAGGCCTAGGCCTAGGCCTGGGCCTAGGCCTGAGGCCTAGGCCTAGGCCTGGGCCTGAGCCTAGGCCTGAGGCCTAGGCCTGAGGCCTAGGCCTAAGCCTAGGCCTAGGCCTAGGCCTAGGCCTAGGCCTGAGCCTAGGCCTAGGCCTAGGCCTAGGCCTAGGCCTAGGCCTGAGCCTGGGCCTGAGGCCTGAGCCTAGGCCTAGGCCTAAGCCTAGGCCTAAGCCTAGGCCTAGGCCTAGGCCTAAGCCTAGGCCTAGGCCTAGGCCTAGGCCTAAGCCTAAGCCTAGAGCCTAGGCCTAAGCCTAAGCCTAGGCCTAGGCCTAAGCCTAGGCCTAGGCCTGAAGCCTAGGCCTAAGCCTAAGCCTAGGCCTAGGCCTAGAGCCTAGGCCTAGGCCTAGGCCTAGGCCTGAGCCTAGGCCTAGGCCTAGGCCTAGGCCTGAGGCCTAAGCCTAGGCCTAGAGCCTAGGCCTAGGCCTAGGCCTGAGCCTAGGCCTAGGCCTAAGCCTAGGCCTGGGCCTAGGCCTAGGCCTAGGCCTAGGCCTAAGCCTAGGCCTAGGCCTAGGCCTAGGCCTGAGGCCTAGGCCTAGGCCTAGGCCTGAGCCTAGGCCTGAGGCCTGAGCCTGGGCCTGGGCCTAGGCCTGGGCCTGGGCCTAGGCCTGAGGCCTGGGCCTAGGCCTAGGCCTGAGCCTGAGCCTAGGCCTAGGCCTGGGCCTAGGCCTGAGGCCTGGGCCTGAGCCTAGGCCTAGGCCTAAGCCTAGAGCCTAGGCCTAGGCCTGAGCCTAGGCCTGAAGCCTAAGCCTGGGCCTAGGCCTAGGCCTGAGCCTGAGCCTAGGCCTAGGCCTGAGCCTGAGCCTAGGCCTGAGCCTAAGCCTGAGCCTGGGCCTGAGCCTAGGCCTGAGGCCTGAGCCTAGGCCTGAGCCTGAGCCTAAGCCTAGGCCTAGGCCTGAGCCTAGGCCTAGGCCTAGGCCTAGAGCCTGAGCCTAGGCCTAGGCCTAGGCCTGAGGCCTAGGCCTAGGCCTGAGCCTGAGGCCTAGGCCTAGGCCTAGGCCTAGAGCCTAGGCCTAGGCCTGAGGCCTGAGCCTAGGCCTAGGCCTAGGCCTAGGCCTAGGCCTAGGCCTAGGCCTAGGCCTAGGCCTAGGCCTGAGCCTAGGCCTAGGCCTAGGCCTGGGCCTGAGCCTGAGGCCTGGGCCTAGGCCTAGGCCTGGGCCTAGGCCTAGGCCTGGGCCTAGGCCTGGGCCTAGGCCTAGGCCTAGGCCTAGGCCTAGGCCTAGGCCTGAGGCCTAGGCCTGAGCCTAGGCCTGGGCCTGAGCCTAGGCCTGAGCCTGAGGCCTAGGCCTAGGCCTAAGCCTAGGCCTGAGCCTAGGCCTAGGCCTAGGCCTGAGCCTAGAGCCTGAGCCTAGGCCTAGGCCTAGGCCTGAGGCCTGAGCCTGAGCCTAGGCCTGAGCCTGAGCCTGAGCCTAGGCCTAAGCCTAGGCCTAGGCCTAGAGCCTAGAGCCTAGAGCCTGAGCCTGAGCCTAGGCCTGAGCCTAGGCCTAGGCCTAGGCCTGAGCCTAAGCCTAGGCCTGAGCCTAGGCCTAGGCCTGAGGCCTAGGCCTGAGCCTGAGCCTAGGCCTAAGCCTAGGCCTAGGCCTAGGCCTAGGCCTAGGCCTGAGCCTGAGCCTAGGCCTGAGGCCTGAGGCCTGGGCCTAGGCCTGAGCCTAGGCCTAGGCCTAGGCCTGAGGCCTGGGCCTAGGCCTAGGCCTGAGCCTGAGCCTAGGCCTAGGCCTGAGGCCTGAGCCTAGGCCTAGGCCTAGGCCTGAGCCTAGGCCTAGGCCTAGGCCTGGGCCTAGGCCTAGGCCTGAGGCCTAGGCCTGAGGCCTAGGCCTGAGCCTAGGCCTAGGCCTAGGCCTAGGCCTAGGCCTGAGCCTAAGCCTAGGCCTGAGCCTAGGCCTAGGCCTGAGCCTAAGCCTAGGCCTGAGGCCTGAGCCTAGGCCTAGGCCTGAGGCCTAGGCCTAGGCCTAGGCCTAGGCCTAGGCCTAGGCCTGAGCCTAGGCCTAAGCCTAGGCCTGAGCCTGAGGCCTAGGCCTAGGCCTGAGCCTAGGCCTAGGCCTGAGCCTGAGCCTAGGCCTAGGCCTAGGCCTAGGCCTAGGCCTGAGCCTAGGCCTAGGCCTAGGCCTGAGCCTAAGCCTAAGCCTAGGCCTAGGCCTAAGCCTAGGCCTAGGCCTAGGCCTAGGCCTAAGCCTAGGCCTAAGCCTAGGCCTAGGCCTAGGCCTAGGCCTAGGCCTAGGCCTGAGCCTAGGCCTGAGCCTAGGCCTGAGCCTAGGCCTAGAGCCTAGGCCTAGGCCTAGGCCTAAGCCTAGGCCTAGGCCTGAGCCTGAGCCTAGGCCTAGGCCTGAGGCCTAGGCCTAGGCCTAGGCCTAGGCCTGAGGCCTAGGCCTAGAGCCTAGGCCTAGGCCTAGGCCTAGGCCTAGGCCTGAGCCTAGAGCCTAAGCCTAAGCCTGAGCCTAGGCCTAAGCCTAAGCCTGAGCCTAGGCCTAGGCCTAGGCCTGGGCCTAGGCCTGAGCCTAGGCCTAGGCCTGAGGCCTGGGCCTGAGCCTAGGCCTAGAGCCTGAGCCTAGGCCTGAGGCCTAGGCCTAGGCCTAGGCCTGAGCCTGGGCCTAGGCCTAGGCCTAGGCCTAGGCCTAGGCCTAGGCCTAGGCCTAGGCCTGAGCCTAGGCCTAGGCCTAGGCCTAGGCCTAGGCCTGAGGCCTGAGCCTAGGCCTAGGCCTAGGCCTGAGCCTAGGCCTAGGCCTAGGCCTAGGCCTGAGCCTGGGCCTAGGCCTGAGGCCTAGGCCTGGGCCTAGGCCTAGGCCTGAGCCTAGGCCTAGGCCTGGGCCTAGGCCTGAGGCCTAGGCCTAGGCCTAGGCCTGAGCCTGAGGCCTGGGCCTAGGCCTGGGCCTAGGCCTAGGCCTGAGCCTGAGCCTAGGCCTAGGCCTGAGGCCTGAGCCTAGGCCTAGGCCTGAGCCTGGGCCTGAGCCTGGGCCTAGGCCTAGGCCTGGGCCTAGGCCTAGGCCTGAGCCTAGGCCTAGGCCTAGGCCTAGGCCTGAGCCTAGGCCTAGGCCTAGGCCTAGGCCTAGGCCTGAGGCCTAGGCCTGAGCCTAGGCCTAGGCCTGAGCCTGAGGCCTGAGCCTGAGCCTAGGCCTAGGCCTAGGCCTAGGCCTGAGCCTGAGCCTAGGCCTAGGCCTAGGCCTAGGCCTGAGGCCTAGGCCTGGGCCTGAGGCCTAGGCCTAGGCCTGGGCCTAGGCCTGAGGCCTAGGCCTAGGCCTAGAGCCTGAGCCTGAGGCCTAGGCCTGGGCCTGAGCCTGGGCCTGGGCCTAGGCCTGAGCCTGGGCCTGAGCCTAGGCCTAGGCCTGAGCCTGAGCCTGGGCCTAGGCCTGAGCCTAGGCCTGGGCCTGAGCCTGAGCCTAGGCCTAGGCCTGGGCCTGGGCCTGGGCCTAGGCCTAGGCCTAGGCCTGAGCCTGAGCCTAGGCCTAGGCCTAGGCCTGAGCCTGAGCCTGAGCCTGAGCCTAGGCCTGAGCCTAGGCCTGAGCCTAGGCCTAGGCCTGGGCCTGAGGCCTGAGCCTGGGCCTGAGGCCTAGGCCTGAGCCTGAGCCTAGGCCTAGGCCTAGGCCTGAGCCTGAGCCTAGGCCTAGGCCTAGGCCTGAGCCTAGGCCTAGGCCTAGGCCTAGGCCTGAGGCCTGAGCCTGGGCCTAAGCCTAGGCCTAGGCCTGAGGCCTAGGCCTAGGCCTGAGCCTAGGCCTAGGCCTGAGCCTAGGCCTGAGCCTAGGCCTGAGGCCTAGGCCTGAGCCTGAGGCCTAGGCCTAGGCCTGAGCCTAGGCCTGAGCCTGAGGCCTAGGCCTAGGCCTAGGCCTGGGCCTAGGCCTGAGCCTAGGCCTGAGGCCTGAGCCTAGGCCTGAGCCTAGGCCTAGGCCTAGGCCTAGGCCTAGGCCTAGGCCTAGGCCTAGGCCTAGGCCTAGGCCTGGGCCTAGGCCTAGGCCTAGAGCCTAGGCCTGAGCCTAGGCCTAGGCCTGAGCCTAGGCCTAGGCCTGAGGCCTAGGCCTAGGCCTAGGCCTAGGCCTAGGCCTAGGCCTGAGCCTAGGCCTGAGCCTAGGCCTGAGCCTAGGCCTAGGCCTAGGCCTAGGCCTAGGCCTGGGCCTAGGCCTGAGCCTAGGCCTAGGCCTGAGCCTAGGCCTGAGCCTGGGCCTAGGCCTGGGCCTGAGCCTGGGCCTAGGCCTGGGCCTGGGCCTGAGCCTGAGCCTGGGCCTAGGCCTAGGCCTGGGCCTAGGCCTGAGCCTGAGGCCTGAGCCTAGGCCTGAGCCTGAGGCCTAGGCCTAGGCCTGAGCCTGGGCCTAGGCCTGGGCCTAGGCCTGAGGCCTGAGGCCTAGGCCTAGGCCTGAGGCCTAGGCCTAGGCCTAGGCCTAGGCCTAGGCCTGAGCCTAGGCCTGAGGCCTAGGCCTAGGCCTAGGCCTGGGCCTAGGCCTGAGCCTAGGCCTAGGCCTGAGCCTAGGCCTGAGCCTAGGCCTAGGCCTGAGGCCTAGGCCTGAGGCCTAGGCCTAGGCCTGAGCCTAGGCCTAGGCCTAGGCCTGAGCCTGAGCCTGAGCCTAGGCCTGAGCCTAGGCCTAGGCCTGAGCCTAGGCCTGAGCCTAGGCCTGAGGCCTAGGCCCTGAGCCTGAGCCTAGGCCTAAGCCTGAGCCTAGCAGCCTAGGCCTGAGGCCTAGGCCTAGGCCTAGCAGCCTGAGGCCTAGGCCTAAGCCTAGGCCTAGGCCTAGGCCTGAAGCCTAGGCCTAGGCCCTAGGCCTAGGCCTAGGCCTAGGCCTAAGCCTAGGCCTAGGCCTAGGCCTAGGCCTAGGCCTGAGCCTGAGGCCTAGGCCTGAGCCTAGGCCTAGGCCTGAGCCTAGGCCTAGCAGCCCTAGGCCCTAGCACGCCTAGCACCCTAGCAGCCCTAGCCAGCCTAGCACCCTAGGCCTAGCCCTAAGCAGCCTAGAGCCTAAGCCTAGACCTAGGCCTAGACCCTAGGCCTAAGCCTGAGCCCTAAACCTAGGCCTAAACCTAAGCCTAAGCCTAGACCTAAGCCTAAGCCTAAACCCTAAGCCTAAACCCTAAACCTAAGCCTAAACCTAAGCCTACACCCTACACCCTACACCCTAAACCCTACACCCTACACCCTAAACCTAAACCCTAAACCCTAAACCCTAGGCCTAAACCCTAAACCCTAAACCCTAAACCCTAAACCCTAAACCCTAAACCCTAAACCCTAAACCCTAAACCCTAAACCCTAAACCCTAAACCCTAAACCCTAAACCCTAAACCCTAAACCCTAAACCCTAAACCCTAAACCCTGAACCCTAAACCCTAAACCCTAAACCCTAAACCCTAAACCCTAAACCCTAAACCCTAAACCCTAAACCCTAAACCTAAACCCTAAACCCTAAACCCTAAACCCTAAACCCTAAACCCTAAACCCTAAACCCCTAAACCCTAAACCCTAAACCCTAAACCCCTAAACCCTAAACCCTAAACCCTAAACCCTAAACCTAACCCCTAACCCTAAACCCTAAACCCTAACCCCTAAACCCTAAACCCTAAATCCTAAACCCTAAACCCTAAACCCTAAACCTTCTTGTCATTCTCTACCAATTCCTTTCAAAGCCAGGAATTCCATATTCTTTCTTTATTGGCCTATTCTGCCGTCTGTGCTTGAAGGAAGTAGGGGCAAACCCCAACCTCTTGATTTCGGTCATGTGCCTTGGTCCCCGAACCATTGGGCCCTTGATGTTGGAAGGAAGAGGTTGGCTTTGCCAACAAATTACTTTAACAAAGTCCAAAGATCTTTTGGTATTAACCACCTTATGTTTACCTTTAGCAATTTGTGAGCTTAAAGGCAAGGGAGACTCAAAGCTCCTATCGAAGTCCTAGGGGACAATCTTCTTTCTTTTGATAGAGGATAGGTGCCCCATACATACGGCGTTTTAGAGGGTTGAATATCACCTGCTTCAAGCAATTCCTCTAATTGCTTTCCAAGGGCTTTCGGGAAAAGGAATAGACTGACAATCTAAATTCGAGATGTGAAAAGCATTGTTGCACCTTACTTCACTGATCGTCTCCTAAGATTGCGTAATGAAGGAAAACCGCGCCTGGACGTACTTTGTCTGCGGCCAGCCACACTAACATATGATGTGTTAGTGTGAAAACCGGCCACAGTTTGATGGCCATCGCAAACTCAACAAGAGCTTTGGCTACGTAAAGTTTGAAAAGCCCTATCCCGCATCCTAAAGCAAGAGAGAAAGAGTGAAAAGATCTCCCGTCAATAACTTCTACTATTCTTCTTTTTGCTGCTTGATTACTTATCTTATTAAGAGAATTCTCTGCCCTACTACTGTCTGTGGTAAGTCAATCTAGTTTGGCAAGTTTTGCAGGACAATGGAGTTTTGGATCGCCCGATGGCTAGGCAGATGCGTCCCACCTAAGATGAATCACGTTAAAGGGCGATCGACTATGATATGATGGTTATCTTTTTCTCGATCAGTGTGTCTGACAATGAATGAGAGGTTCATTTAATGAAGTAATTATACGAGAAAAGTCCTATCTTTTCTTTTGAATCCTTCCGTCCCATAGTTGTTCCCTCAGAGTAGATGAAACTTAAAGAACATCCTTTTTACGTGGATTCTAATATGCCATTGGAATCCTATAAAAGAATCACTTACCCCATTCCAACGAATGATCCTTAAGCAACGTCTCCAAAACAAAATCTTCATCATCCCCTGCATCGTCTAGGAAACTCCAAAACTTGGAAAGTCAAGCTTTTTTGTTCTATAAAGCAAACAATTCATTCTGACTACTTCAGACCACCCCTATGAATTCGCCGATCTTACAAGATCGATTGGACGGGCTAGTTGGGAAGGGAAGGTTTGGATTGCAGCTAGCTAGGGTTGGTTTGGCAATGCCCAAATAGAAGCAAAAGACTCTTTTTTCTATTCCTGCTTGACTCGCCTCCTTTGCTCCTTCAAGACGTGTCTGGTCAAAATGAGTAATAATCTATTTCTTTTCTCTTCCTTTCTTTCCAATGACGACTAGGAACAGGCAAATCAAAAATTTCACTTTGAATTTCATATCATATCGAATGGATTCTTTGGTTTAGACCGAAGAAGCAATATCACTCGATCATTATCAAACTGACTGCAATCTTTTTCTGTCCATGAGGATCCCACCAAAGCGCCTTCTACTTCTAATAGGCCATGAACTAGATCGGGCATTGAGAAGGAAGAAAGAGGGCCGGCTTTCTTTGCATGCTGGAAGTTGGTTTCATATTCTCGTATAAGACACCTGGCGTGCTCTGAGTTTCACTTGGCTTGGATTTCTAAAGAAAGATGTTTCGAGAACCAATCATCGTATATGAAACTAAATCAGTTAGGTTTAATGGGTGATCACCTGTTGTCTTTGGCACAGGTCAATGGAGCTCCAAGAAGACTTGTCGAGTGGAATTTTTGGGTCAAAGTTATCCCGTGCTCTCACCATTGGCTACTTGAAAACAGCTTTGAAGTCAACATCAACAAAAAGACCACAAGAAAAGTATCGTTGCCCATTGATCTGATCATAGGTTAAATCCAATCCCTTCGCTTCGCGCCAGGTTTGTTTGGAGCATCCACATCTCTTTTAAGGTGAGGGTTCTGTCAATTGAGGGAACAACCATAGCTAGGGGTGGGCATCGGTCGGATGGACATCGGACAAGTTATTGTTCGCATCCGTCCAAAATTTTGTTGGACAAAACTTGTCCGATCGAGTTAATATCCGACTTGTCCGTTGGGCCCGGATAACGTCCGTAGACAATCTGAAATTATACCCTAATTACTAACCCTAACCTTACTTACCAAAATTATCTGCCACCACCACCCTCCCTCGCCCTCCTCCAACCTTCGTCGCCCTCCCCCACCCTCCTCCAACCTCCGTCGCCCTCCCCCCACCCTCCCTGCCCTCCGCCACCCTCCCCCTTCCTATATATCTATGTATTTTTTATTTTTGATATATTTTTTAACATATATATTTTTCTCTTACTATATTTTTTCCTTGTAGGGAAACAACAGAGTTCATCATCAAATTTATTTTGAACAATGAATATAGAAGAATGGGAAGATATTGATGATTATGTTGATGAAGATAATATTCCAACATCTTCATGTCTATAATCACCGCTAGTGCCTTCTCCACCTTTGTGTGATTTTATTAGCTAGTTTGGAATTACTATGTTTGTGTGCTTTTACTAGCTGGTTTGGAATTACTATATTTGTGTGACTTTATTCGATGGTTTCTTCCTTGAGGACTTCTTATTTGACTTATTTTGAAAGTAGTTTGATATGATTACTAATGTAAATATATTGTTCTAAATTCCTAAATACAAGAGTGGTTTTTATCCTTTTTTTATTTATGTCATTTTTGGTTATTTTAGGCATTAAATATCAATTTTATTGTATATTATGTTTTGTAATTTTCATAAAATATAATATTAGCATTAAAAATGTTAAAGGAATTATTTTATTGATATAAAATATCGGACATTCGGTCAGTCGTTTGATCGGATAAAAAAATATCCATGTTTGGTTTATTTTAATTTGGTCAAATTCGGTCAGTCAAATTCGGTCGGACATGCTTCGGACATCAGTTGGACACGAACATTCGGACATCCATGCCCACCCCTAACCACAATGTCACTCCCCAAAATAGACTCAGGAACTCCTAAACTCATGAGTCTAAGCTTAGTGGTAGAGCCTTATCCTTCTCGCTACACTCGAAGCGGCTCCTCAAGTAAGGGGCTGCCCCCTTTGTTGGCTCTTCAAGACAAAGGCACTCATAGGAATGGTGCTAATTCCTATCTACCTTCTAGTCTCGTTTGGTTTCGAAAGTCTCCCCTCCCTGTTGCAGAAGTCATCCTAGATTTTCGTATGCCAGGGCTAATTCGTGATCTGGCATGTACAGAATGAAAACTTCATTCTCGAATCTACTAGAATTTTTATAAAAGTGTTTCATTTGCTTTTATTCCATGGAAGTTTCATTTTCCTAGAATGTATCCTCATTTTTGGCCTAATTCTTCTTCAAGAAACTCTCTATAAAGTGTTAATGTGAATCAACCCCTCAATCGCCAGGGTTGAACTTGGCTATGTTCTCAATCGACGAAGCCTCACATCTTGTCAATCGACAATCTGTTCTTCAAATGATATCCACAATGTTCACAAATATTCATTTTTTACTGAAAAAATTTCTTATAATTTAATCCATAACAATTTTTGCATTAAACCCATAAATGGATGATCAGAGACTAGGAAAAAGGGATCAAATCAATTCCTTTTTCCGGTCCTTTCAATTGCTAAACATCATTGGATAAAAGGGCAGTGAAGGCTACGCTATGGTCTAAGCTTCCTCATCAGTGAGATGGCAGGTGGCTAAGGGTGTGGATGAAATGGGCAAGGCAATCATTTTTCAAAAGAAAAACAAGAAAAAAAAGATGGCTTCTTGGATCAACAGAAAAAGGACAAAGCCTAAACCGTCTAAGGTATGAAGTGACTTTCCTTAGGGTACGCTAAACCTTGCTTGTGGTACTCTTTCTCTGATCTTGTAGCTATAGTGTTGTGCTTTGACAACCCAATATCTGACAATCAAAGTCCTCCATCCGCAAATGGTTGTTCTGCCTATTTCATGATCTTGGGGCTACCAGGCATAGTTGCCCCTGTACCTAAGGTCAAGTGTCTACGCTCATGGCCTATTCTCTCCTCTCGATTTCAAGAATAAAGGATTTCTAACCACTTCCTATAAGTGGAACGAAAGGTGGGACAGAAGAAAAGGGAAGATTCGTGGATTGGCTACTTATCTTTGGGGTATTCCTTTCTTATTGGAAACCCCATTTTGACCGTAGTTCAGCATTTAGGCCGTCACATTTAGCAACAAACAAATCTTTAAGCATGCTCTTTGAACCAAGCTAGGTAGTCTCCTATCACTAGGCTGACCAACCAACCTGAACTTTGATTCTTATTATTCCTACCGGATATCAAAACCATAAGGGTTACATTTCAGGGAAGGACAGCGTACCATGATACTTTTTGTTTCGTTGAGCCCCACTTTGGTCTCTGGTTTGATGGTTGTACGTGCTAAAAATCTAGTACATTCCGTTTTGTTTCCCATCCTTGTCTTCGTAAAACCACACCATATCTACGAGAGGAGAGCTGATGGATGAGTAGGCTTCCCTTTCGATTCACGGAATGTGATCCCGAAAGGCTTTTGATAAAGAAGAAATGAAATCAGAAGTCTACAGTATCCTCTTTCAGGCCTATAATCTATACAAAGCGTGTGAGCCTGAATTTCCTGGTAACCAACAGAAAATGCAAATTACTTCAACAAAGTCCGAAGATCTTTTGGTATTAACCACCTCATCTTCACCTTTAGCAATTTGTGAGCTTAAAGGTCTGGGAGGCAACCATAAACGAAGAAAGGCATGAGAGAAAAGCCTATTGGCTAGTAATTGTGAGGCCCCAAGTCTTGACTGAAAGGGACACCAAACAAAGGCCTCTGCCCTTCCATCCCTTGGATAGATAGAGAGGAAGGATAGTCAGATCTATCCTCTTAACAAATGATGAAAAGAAAACAGAAAAGAAGATGACTTTAGAAGACAAATAAGATCAAAAAGCTCAATGCTAATACTTGAATGTGCCGAGTTTTTCAAATTAAGTTCTTATTCTAAACATCCTCTTAAAAGTGGAGGAAGATCAAAGAATTCTCAATCATGGTCCATGCGGATCGGATAATCCGTATATGATACAAAAAGAAACTTCAGATATTAGATATCTTTCGCTTTGAATGATCCAACCAATGAGTGGCTGATTTGGATGGAGTCTCACTCATAGAGGAAGAGTACGCATTCTAGCGCACGCCTACGTAATAAGCTGACTTTGCTGTTCTTTTCTCACCTTTCCTAAATCCTAACCTTTTTTTTCAATCCAAAATCTCATTTACCCATAAAAAATATAGAAAGTAACAATACATCAACTAAGAAAAGTAGATGTTCACTCTTTTTGGGAGGAGAGTATACCAATATGATCTTAATGAGGTGCGGAGCTTTGCATCTGACATTTGTTGGGCTTGCCTCTGCGGGAGCCAGCATCCTGGCATTTTTGTGCAATAAACCCCTCTGGCTGAAGACTGATTCGTCACTACAAAAAGGATAATGATAACCCCACCATTAACTACTTCATTTATGAATTTCTATGAGTTTCATAGTAATATAGTAATAGAAATAGAAATACATGTCCAACAGAAACAAAATTTCTAACCTGCTATCCTCTTGCCTAGCAACAGGGTTATTGTAACACCTCAAATCCGGTTCACGCTTGTGAACTAAACCAGCATGTTACAGGCCCCGGTTAGGCCGGCTAACCCAAACCTAACTCATACAAATCTAATCTCAGCGTCTTAAGATGAAGATACAACTCGCAATGTATGGGTGAATGCACAAACCCTAATATAGTACTACATGAATGACATGCAAATCAAAGTACACACCAATACAATCCCGATAAAAATTTTGAAATATAACAGACAGAGTTTCCCCTGAAAATGCAATTAGGGGCCACCCTGTCAAATATACATATGCAAATATATATAACCATATATCAAACAATTTCATTCATACAAGATCTAGCATGTTGTAACTCATTTTGAAACTTGGGTCTCAACCCACAACGCTTCCACTGCGTGCTTTGATCACATTTCACCTCTTGTTATCATTTCTTAGCTTTTCATCACGTCATAACGTCATTTGATTGTATTTAATCATATCTTATCATGTCTTAGCATTTTACATCATTCACAATATAATAGCATCAAAAATAAAATATTAACCACTCTATCGACTGACATGTGTGAAAGCGACAACAGTGCTCCTCCGTCCAAGCTAACTCGTCCAACTCGTGATTATTACCTACATATAGTATAAAAATACGTCAGTAGCAAGTGTTACTGGTCTGAAAAATAAAATAACTATAACAAGCTGTCTATGAGAGCAAACTCTCATATGAAAGAAAACATCATATACTCCACGTGAACACTCTGAAGGGCACTACTTAGGAGCCACTGGGCTGCAGACCAAGTAGCATCCCGAACTTACTAATCTGCTACTGCTGATGCCGCTCTCAACATTTTCATACTTCATTTTCAGGTCTCAAATCCTAAGCCCTCTCCTTACCTCCATATTTCTCCTGGCCTTGAGCACGAAGGCCGAGTACTCTCAAGCAGTCGCCTTTAGTACCCTTTGAATCACAAGTCCGAACATGCGTTGTACTAAACAATACCCATAAACCTCTACGTTCTCCGGGTGTGAGGAACTCAAACGCGGAGTTGTCAGGATCCCTCGGAAATGGAACAGTCCGCTGGCACTAATCCAGAGCCCGCTTTGACTGCCACGGCATCCTCTCATGGTACGTGCAGTCGATTTCTCCATCTCTCGTCTCACTGAAAACGCGAAAACTACATATATATAGGGCTGGGTAGGGATTTATATAATAGGCCCGAAGGCAACTTGTGGTGGATATTGTTTTCGAAATCATCCTCGAGAGGTTATTAATCTGGAAAACTATTCAGTTAAATGGCCCGAGTTAAGTGGGATCCAATAAAACGCCACTTAACCCGTCCAGCAAATAATAAAATAAACATATAATAGAAGAGAACATAAAATAGAGACGAGTCCTAAATGGGTCTGGTAGAAGCTCCAAGCGTGTCATCGTGCCTAGGCGGCGAGCTCCTACTCCGTACCTACACATCAAAATTAAATACTAACGCCCACTAATTAAATGATGCATCAAACCCAACACAATCAAACACAAAATCATCAACCGTCAAATAACCATAAATATGAAAATAATTCTAACTCATCTTATTCATGCCAATTTTATTGTATTTTTCCTAAGTTACATCGTACATGATTATCATGCTCAAATTTACTTACTTCATTAGATCACTTAACCTTCATTCCTTGTTAATCACATCATGTACATCTTTACTTCATTCATAGTCTGGCATTCATCATGGCAACTACTCAATTCTAGCATGCCATGCTAACAATCATCATCAATTTTAACTAATTAAATCAGAGGTAATTATACCTCACGTTGGTCAGCGATCTGCGGCGGTTAGGGTTTTGTCACGCGTCTCGGAGCTCGAATTCAACACTTGGCAGCATCCGAAGTCGATCAAGTTCGACTGGATGAACTTCGCTGAAGATCTGCCAAATTCCTACAAATCTGGTTTTTTGGCGGGTTTCAGTGGTTTTTCGGCAAATTCCAGCGATTTTCTGACAACAACCGCCGCCGGCGTCTACTGGCTGAAAAGTAAGGGTAATGGGTACCCTTGGAACTAGCTCTGCAAGCCCGATTCATCTACGACGTCGACAAAGGGTGACTCGATCTGGCCGGCCTGGGCAGCGACGGCCTCTGCTCCGATCAAGAAAGGGTCACTGGGTGGTCGAGGATGTCGAGGCTACCACCTGATCGTGGCAGCAATGGTCGCCAGCGGCAGAATTGGCAATGCGACCGAAACGTAGTTGCGGCGCTAGGCGTAGCTTCCTCGCGTTGCGGCGTGTAACGACCCGGCCATTTGTCACAACATTGTGGGCCTAGCTGGCCAGGTGTTACTCACAATTAAGCAAATATGTCTAACATTTTTATTTAACAAAAACATATATAAAGATCCCACAGTCTTAGACCGTTCCCCAGTAGCCACACTTATTTCTCAAATAAATAATAAAAGGAGTCCTCATATTTATTTTGCTCCATGCCCTGGTTGTCAATCACCTACTTTCGTATCTGCACACCTGCGGAGGCAATTCCGCGTTAGTGATTACAACACTAAGTAGTATAATAGATAAAACAAATCAAGTACATTCCACTATTTCCTTATGTTTATTTTAATATACGGTGGAGCGATTCCGCTATACTCCAAAACAATGCGGAGGAGGTATCCGCTGTGATCCACACGCCCCGGCCGTAGCCCTTTTGTCGAGAGGCTACCACTACCGTCTCCAGTGCCAGTGCCTCGCAGACCCCAGTCGTAGCCTTTTTGTGGGGAAGCTATCACTGCACTAAGGTGATTGCTAAGCCCCGTTTGTGGGGAAGCTCTCACTACCAATTCTAGTGTCAGTGCCTTGCACACCCCAACCGTAGCCTTTTTATGGGGAGGCTATCACTGCACTCCAGTGTCAGTGCCTTGCACACCCCGGCAGTAGCCTTTTTATGGGGAGGCTATCACTGCACTCAGGTGAATGCTACGCTCCATTTGTGGGGAAGCTCTCATTGCCAACTCTAGTGTTGCAAGATGAATGGCAAATGGGGAGATCTTATTATTCTATATATGTCGCCGCAAATAATGATCTGGGATTGATTAAAGAGGCCATAAATTTAAATCGAGGGTGGATCACAAGCATGCAAAAAACGGCGCCTGATCATGGATAGCTAGGAGCTTTAACTGGCTGGTAATTATTTATTTGTCATGGGATGAAAAAAATAATGAAAGAATTACAACTAAGTACCATTTTATGTACCAAATATCAAAAAACTAAGTCCGTGAAAATTAAAAGAAGAAAAGAATACCGTGTTCTTCAACTCGTGTTTTTCATAAATCTTTTCAATCTGAAACCATGTTCTGGGTGGTTGCTAGCGGTGGTGATTGGAGATGGAGCTGAGAAGATGCACATGAATCGAACGAACTGAACAGCTTGTGTAATATTTGCAAGGTGCACCAGACTAATTAGTACTCGACTAGCTAGCTAGCAAGCTGCTTTCTACATCTGCTCGGCGGCGTGCTCGCCTGTAAGCGATAATCTTATATCACAAGTGGTGAATGTGATTATTGATCT
This sequence comes from Piper betle, assembly GCA_033002965.1. Lineage (NCBI taxonomy): Eukaryota > Viridiplantae > Streptophyta > Magnoliopsida > Piperales > Piperaceae > Piper > Piper betle. The sequence goes on along the minus strand of JAURVB010012658.1, from coordinate 519,202 downwards.
TTCCGAGCAATAACATGAGAAGTAGTAGTAGTAGTCGTAGTACTTGCCCTAAATTTAGTAGTGGAGTGGTTGGAGTCGTCGTGGGGAAGCTCTCACTGCCAATTCTAGTGTCAGTGCCTCACACACCCCGGCCGTAGCCTTTTTATGGAGAAGCTCTCACTACTCCAAAACAATATCGATGCATTACACAATTTACGCACATAATACGACCCCGTGTCAGACTGAGTCATTCTTTGACCCTGGTTGCACTCGGTGCATGGTGGTCGAATCTGGGCTCGGGCCGACCTAGGCTACCAACAAGGAAAGTACGATGTTCTACCTATTATAAGTACCTAACTTGTGATTTCGTTTGACTGTGACCAGTGAACCCTAATCTGAATGAGGGCATAAAATTATACATTAGTATAATTTTATTTTGCATGAACCTACATGCAACTTACATGACTAATATACTATCAATTTTAAATGATGTAATTAGTTCATGTTAGTCTTCATTGCTTATTAAATTTTCAGCAATTCTAATGATGATTAATTATTAATTATCCCCATCCAAATCCCCATTATCTAATTGATAATTTAATTATTAACATATCCATTTACAAAACAACTAAGCAATCGACAAGAACCCCATGCATAAGACGCTGGAGATCTAGCAACTTGGCAGGGTGTCTTCAACAAACCTTGCATGCAAGAATCCTAATGGAAACAAATAAGATGAGGGATGAAATACTCACACAATAATGGGGAGGTCGCCTGGGACGGAGATGAGGGATGAAATACTCCCTCCTCCTGCATATGTATACACTTCAACCATTCCCTCCATTAAATTCTCATACCCCATCATCCATTAGTATTTCCTAGGTTTAACGAGCCCCTTCATTAAATTCTCACACCCCATCATCCATTCATGAATACCATTCCCTCCATTAAATTCTCATACCCCATCATCCATTGGTATTTCCTAGGTTCAACGAGCCCCTTCATTAAATTCTCACACCCCATCATCCATTGGTATTTCCTAGGTTCAACGACCCCTTCATTAAATTCTCACACCCCATCATCCATTCATGAATAGGTATTTTCTAGGTGACCTTAAGTCGAACCATGACCGGTCGACTTGATAACCAATCATATCGGTTCAGCTATATTTATTTCATAATATTTAGGTTCGAGTCTTGTAATAATTTACATGGTTTTTACATGGCGGCCAAATGGTGGTCGGGCCTGGTTGGGGCAGCATGGCAACGCCGTGGCAGGGCTAGCCGGCGATGATTGGCGGCAGGCCGGTGTCCACGGCAGCGGCGGCGACGCTGCACAGGGCGGCGTCGGGGCAAGGGTTTGGGCGAGGAAGAAGAATAGGTCGAGGCGAGAAAAACAACTGGGTGGCAATATCGTAAATATGACTTGATTCGTCTCTGGCTCGAGTCAAGTATAATAACTAAGTCGTATTAAATCTTAAAAAAATTCATAAAAATCGGGAAAATCTCGTAAAATCAAACAAACACCAAAACATCGTAATGATATGCTCTTGAACTATTAACCCACCCAAACTGCCCGTAACGCGTCCTAACCTGGTAAACGGCCTAAAACTAATTCTACGATCTACTATATATAAAAATAAAAAAACATAAGTGGCATACTCTCATATATTCTAATAACTCATTCTATTCTGCTGTGTTTATGATGTTATCATCATATACTTGGGTACGCATGACCCTCATAGCTCATATACGCGATTAGCATCGGCACAGTGCACGTGTTCTAAAACTGACTCAACTCGAAAATAACGATTGAACCGACCGGTTCTGAATATAAAACCCTGATTCGAATCGTTGGTTTTACACTTATGCACTCCACTCACTGTCTACTGAATGAAACGAGCATTAGAGCGAATTGAGCGAGCGAGTGAAGCCTTCTATTTTGTAGCTTCCCTCGTCAAATAAAAGAAAAAAAGCATTCATTTTTGGGGGATTAATTTAATTGACTTAAAACCCAATTCCCATAATTTTTTGAAGAAACTGTTTCTACAACGATAGATAGGGTCAGGGTTGGCATCTATGCCCCCTGCCCTCCAAACAGTATGGGAGCCTTTCCGCTCATACTGCTCACACTCCTAGATCTTCATGGCACCTCCTCCACCATAATGTGAGCTGCTCACAGCTCCGAAAAGCTAGGCCTACTTGAAAATAGCCTTAAAGTCAATGTCAACAACAAGACCACGAGAAAAGTATGGTAGCCCACTGATCTGATCATAGGTTAAATCCAATCCCTTTGCTTCGCGCCAGGTTTGTTTGTGAGCAGAGCCAATCGACGCTAACCGGGTAGAGGAATTGGTCCCTGGAGAGGCCAATCCCTCCACTGTGCCTACACCATCAACCTCCATATAAGATTTGGCTAGCTTGGGTGACTAGAGGAAAATTTCATGCAATCACCTCTAATCTAAACCGTTCATTTTCTAATAAGGATAGAGAAAAGAATTTTATGTCATTCTGCAGTCAACGTACAACATGTATGTTAACATTGCGCAACACTCACAATTCACTATTTTTAATATTTTTTTACAACTTACAATGTGAATTTTGATCTAGCCTTTGCACAAATCCCAATCCATCATAGCCAACCTTGCAATGCGCAATTGTTGAAATGGACTTCATCCACATGTTCAGAATGCGAAAATTGTGTGAACCTAATATTAAATAGTTGATACAAGCGTGCGAACCTATTGAAATAACTGATTAAAGCTGCAACATTACATTGCCAAATAAACTAATCACAAAGTATAATTGGTCACGGGCTTGCAACATAAACATCTTTAGCAAACAACACATAAATGGCCTTGGACCCACTTCTCACTTTTCGAATCTTCTTCTTCCTACCCGAACCGTTGTCGCCACCTTTTAGCTGCTTTCAACGATGGCAGCAGCAACCTTGCCATGACTGATGGATTCTGCTCGGGGATTTACCAAAAGAAGTTGACTGTTAGTTGTTCTATGGAGATTGAAGGGTCTCAAAGCTTCTCTATAAATTGAGCTTCATTTGCCTCATTCTTGGGGTGTGCAACACAAGTAGAAGGCCAGACAAGCAGAAGAAAAGACAAGAAAAAGAAAGATAGGGAGAGATATATAATGATAAAATAAGAGGAAAAATATTCATAAGTTTATCTTATACGGAGTATTGATAGAGTGTGAAATCCTGCAATCTCAATAGTATAGGGTATGTGAGTAATCTTCTTGTACATCTCTTTATATATTTGATGACTGTAAACTTTGGTTGAAGTAGTGAATTGTTCGTTGTTGCCCATGGTTTTTGACTCTCGATTGAAAGAGGGTTTTCCACGTTAAATCTCTGCCCCTTTGTGGTTTTGTTTTATCATATTTCTTAGGTCTTATTTTCCCATTATTTTTGTTCATTGTGGTTGATCTCTAATTTTGGGGATTTTTGCTCAACAATTGGCACCGTTTGTGGGAATTATTTGGGTCTCTTTCAATCGGATCTTGATTTGTGCGGGAGTCATGGCAGACAGTTCCAAGACTGGGAAAATTGAAAATTTTGATGGAACAAATTATCAATGGTGGAGGATGCAGATTGAGGATCATCTATACGAGAAGCAACTACATCAACTGGTTGTAGGAACCAAGCCAGAAGCGATGTCAGCAGAGGAGTGGGCCTTATTGGATAGGCGAGCCTTAGCCATCGTTCGATTGTGTTTAACACAGTCGGTGGCGTTTAATGTCTTCAAACAGACGATCGTCAAAGGGTTGATGGAGGCATTAGCTGGTGTTTATGAGAAGTCATCAGCCTCTAACAGGTTATTTTTGTTGAGGAAGCTTGTCTCTTTAAGGATGCCTGAAGGTAAATTTATTGCTAATCATTTGAATGATTTCAATAAAATTTGGGCACAACTTGAATTCGTGGAGTTGACTTTTAGTGAAGATATTAAATCTTTAATGTTCATGTGTTTTTTGCCGGAGAGTTGGGATACGGTAATTACATCTATAAGTAATGCATCAAAAGAAAAACTAAAGTTTGATGAAGTGCCAGGTGCAATCTTGAATTAGGAGATGATGAAGAGAAGCATGGTAGATAGCACACCGTCCATCTCAGGCACAGCTTTGTCGGTGGACAAAAGCAAGGGCAAAGAAAGAGGTAGAAGTCAAAGTAGAGGTCCTAAGAACTTAGGGCGCTCTAAATCTAAAGGAAAATTCAAGGGTAAGCCTACTTGTTGGTTTTGTGACAAGGATGGACATTTAAAGAAGGATTGTATGGAGAAAATTGTTAGTCTCAAGATGAGGTTAGCCAAGAGTATTTCCATGAAGGATTTGGGTGAAGCAAAACAACTTCTTGGGATGCAAATTACCCGAGACAAGAAGAACAAGAAGTTGTGGTTATCTCAAGAAGGGTATGTGAAGAAAGTTCTTGAGAGATTCAACATGAATGAACCCAAGCCAGTGACTACTACTTTGGGTAGTTTCCAATTGTCCAAAGAACAAGGTGCTAAGAGTGAGGAGGATAAAGCTCACATAAAAAAAGTGCCTTATGCTTCAGCGATTGGAAGTCTTATGTATGCTATGGTGAGTACAAGACCAGATATTACACATGCAGTGGGAGTAGTGAGCAAATTCATGATGAACCCAGGAAAAGAACATTGGGAGGCAGTGAAATGGATTTTCATGTATTTGAAAGGAACTTCTAATTACTGCTTATGTTTTGGGGGTGATAATATTGATGTGCAAGGTTATGTGGACTCGGACTATGCTGGAAATAGAGACAATGACAGGAGTACATCTGGATACATCTTTACAGTTGGTGGAACCGTGGTGAGTTGGGTTTTCAAATTGCAAAAGATAGTTGCTCTGTCTTCAACTGAGGCTGAATATATGGCTGTTACAGAAGCTAGCAAGGAATATATTTGGATTAAAACTTTAATAAATGAGGTAGGTTTTAATGGAGTTGATTGCAGGTTGTACAGTGATAGTCAAAGTGTAATCCATTTAGCCAAGAACTTGGCATTTCATTCTAGGACCAAACATATTCAGTTAAAGTATCATTTTATCAGATCTTTGTTAAAAGAACGTAAATTGAAGTTGGAGAAGATAGATGGAAAAAATAATCCGGTAGATATGTTGACTAAACCGGTGGATGGAAAAAGTTGAGTTTTTGCTCAATTTTGGTGAACTTGCACTAACATGCAGGTGGACTCATGCAACGAACAAGTGGAGGAAGATTTTGGACTGGTGTGTTCCAATCGGACTCCAAGTGGGAGATTGTTAATATGTGTAATTGTATTAATGATATGTAGCCCATTGTCACACTCGGAATACTAAAGAAATCTTGGAATATTAACAAAAGTGAATGTTAGTTGTTCCATGGAGATTGAAAGGTCTCAAAGCTTCTCTATGAATTGAGCTTCATTTGCCTCATTCTTGGGATGTGCAACACAAGTAGAAGGCAAGACAAGCAGAAGAAAAGATAAGAAAAAGAAAGATAGAGAGGATATATTGAGAGAGAGTGAAATCCTGTAATCTCAATAGTATAAGGTATGTGAGTAATCTTCTTGTACATCTCTTTATATATTTGATGACTGTAAACTTTGGTTGAAGTAGTGAATTGTTCGTTGTTGCCCGTGGTTTTTGACTCTCGATTGAAGGAGGGTTTTCCACGTTAAATCTCTGCCCTTTTGTGGTTTTGTTTTATCTTATTTCTTAGGACTTATTTTCCCATTATTTTTGTTCGTTGTGGTTGATCTCCAATTTTAGGGATTTTTTCTCAACACCCGACGGATCTGGAAAGCAAGGTGGAGCTACAGCACCTAGGCCTTTTGCTGCTGGCTTTGTTTCATCTCCGGTGACGGACAGCGATGACCATGTTTGATAGGCCGTATATAATTTAGTGTTTTGCAGCTTTCAATTGTGATTATAAGGAGTATTTCTCTGATAAAAAACTCAAACCAACTATGGCCTTGTATTCTTCTGTCCAAGAACTGATCGCAACAGGTTTTTCATGCTCCTTGAATGCCATTGGTGATAATAAACATCAATAGCTTTCAGATCTAATAAGCAACAAAGTTTGATGGATGATGAAAGTGACCATCAAAAAGTTTTCTTCTTCGATGCATGAGCAAGTGCTCGCTTCGCCTGACTCACCTATGGCAGCCAATTCTTGAGCAAGTGCTCGTTTCGTCAATATTTGGCTCATAAAGGGAGAGTTTGGAAAAGTTTTTTATCATCTCAAGTTGAAGTCGGGTCTTAATCCAAAGTATGAGGTTGATCCAATTTTCTTTTGAGGTGTATGTTAATTTCTCAATTTCTCATATATTATATTTTTCAAGAATTGTATATTTCAGATCTTGTTATTGGTCTAATTTATATTAGGAGAGTTTTATTAAACTTTTATTCGATATTTGATTGTAAGAAATTTTTTAATTAAAGTTGATCGAGTATGTTGGTTTTTTTTCCAAATTTGGAAGAAAGTTTCCATCTATTTTTTAATCTTGGTATCTCCTATTCATCTTATGTTTATTTTCATTTCATCTTCAAAAAAAATATTTTCTTGGGTTATTTTCACTAGAGTATCTATTTCCCAACACCTCCCCGTGTACTCACGTAATATTTCGTCAAACATACGAGTTAAAAAATAATTTTGATTAAAAAATTAAATAAAAGAATAATTTGTTTTATTTTATTATTATATATTTTATTTTAGTACATTATAATTCAATTTTATTTTATAAATTAATTTAAATTAATATCATTTTTAATATAATATTATCACATCAATTATTAATCAATTACAAATTTATCATATGAATTTATTTAAGTGTCTTAGTTAAGAAGGTAGCATGTAGGTAGTAAATATTACAATAAATGTTATATAGTAATTTCTTTACCAGTGTAAAATCAATTTGATTAGACTTCAATTCGTAATACTTTAATTGATTAAAAGTAATTAAATTTAAATTACAATTATTTTTTAAAATATTATTAATTAAGATGATTTTTATTATTTAAAAAATTTTGTAAGAAGTTGTCAGGGTTACAACAAATCCCTGGCCTAGTGAATAATACATTTTGTGTGTTAAACAAGGATGAGATAATAATTTTACCTAACTTAATAATATTTACTCGGCAATAAAATTCTGGAGCGAATAAAACTCTATTTTTATAAGGGGACACGCTTAGGTCCGCAAAACGCGTCCGCTACAAGAGGAGACCACGTTGCCAGCCTTATGCGTCCAAAACAATCAAGAAAATCAACCAAAACCGTTCGATTGTTTTCATGAGTTCTGGGTTGTTACAAGAAAAATTAAGTAAAATAAAATAAATTTTATTAATTATCCACATTCCCACCCTTCCTCATCTCACATCTGGCGTTCCCCTTTACCATTACCTTCCCCTCCCTGGCGACCAGGGATCCGCTTTCCCCTCTCCCTTGCTCCTGCCAGCTTCTGCAAATCGCCCGCTCAATCCATTCGCTAAATTAACAACAGCAGCATAAGGGGAGGAGCAGCAGTAGCAAAATTCTCCGGTTCGTCCATGGCCGCCTTACCCTCTTCTCTCAACTCTCTCCACTTTCCTATCCTTGCCCACTATCGCCTCTCTTCTCCTTCTTCTCGCTCCATCTCCGATCGCTCCCCTATCTTTTGCCCCTCCCGCTTTCTCGGTGACCGTCCGCTTCTCCTTTCCGCAACAAGCACCCCCACCGCCGACGCGTTCAGATCTTCCTGCATCCGGGTTCGATTTCTTCAACTGAAATTTCTTTTATTTTTTCCTGCCCGCATCCATCCATGTGTAAATTTGACTTTTGAAAACTTGCTGTTGATTTGCAGATGATGGGCAGCCTTTGCGTTGGAAAAGCTCATAAATGGTGGGAGAAGGGGCATGAGCCAAACATGAAAGAGATAACCTCCGCTCCGCATCTAGTCGAGTCCTTGTTGACAGCGGGTGATAAGCTTGTCGTCGTCGATTTTTTCTCCCCTGGCTGTGGCGGGTGTAAAGCCCTCCACCCAAAGGTTCGTTATTGTATATATGTTCAGAGCCACTAAATTAAAATTTAGTGGCCCTCGATTATCATCTTTTATCTTTTACTATTTACTGATTTGATTGCCCGTCTAACCCGCACGAGCTACCCTTCCCGCTCATTGCCTGCTGCTGTGGCCTCGTCCTTAGCTGGCACCCTCGTCCACCACCCCTCTCCCTTCCTCCGGCTACTGTTGTTGCCGTGATCCTTGCCCGGCCCCTCTGCTGCCACTGCTAACCCCTCTTTTTGCTTGAGGGAATCAGGCGATGGCGGAGAGGGGGTTGGTGGTGGCAGTAGGTTGCCGGTTAGGAGCAGGGATTATAGCGGCGGCAGTGGTCGGCGGAGGGCGAGGGTTGGTGGGCGAGGGTGCCAGCTAGGGGCAAGGCCGTGGTGGCAGGTGATGGTACGGTCGTGGGCAAGAGGGGCGGGTCAGGCATACAATCGGGTCGGTAAATAGTAGAAGTGTAGAAATAATGAAAGTGTAGAAGGATAAATGGGAGCCATTAGATTTTAATTCAATGATTATTATTTTATATATATATATATAGAGCCAGGACTTCCATTTATTTCGTTCCTTTTCTTCTTTCTAGAAGGGTTGTTTTTCCTCCAAATCTTTAACCGTGCTCTCGGAACCAAGCTAGGTAGTCTCCTATCACTAGGCTCACCAACCAACCTGGACTTTGATTCTTATTATTCCTACCGGATATCAAAACCATAAGGATTGTTTCCAGCCCTCTTAGGACTCTTTCCACTCTTCGAAGAGTGCCTTCAACAGTGCTTAAGGAGGCTGGGTCAACGGGGGTGCGGCGGGGTGGCGGGGTGGCGGGCGGGGGACGGGGGGCGTTGCGCGGCTGGGTGGCGGGTGGCGGGCCGGGGACGGGGTGGCTGTGTTGTCGCCCGGCAATGGGGCGGCGGGCCGGCCGGGGAAGAGGCGGGGCGGCTAGATCCGCCGCCCCGTCGCCGTGAGGTACGTCGCCGCCCCAGGCGGGGCGGCGACGAGCGGGTCAGGGGGTGGCGTCATGTCGGCCGGGGTGGCGGCGACGCATCTGCCAGCGGCGGCGGCGGCAACGCCAAAAGTTTTTTTATCCAGCCGTTGGATTAAATTTAACGGCCGGAGAAGGGGGAAGTGGGGGTATGTTTCAGCTGTTGGATTTGATCAAACGGCTGAAATACTGTAGCACGGCCATCTTGGCTAGGGTTTAGGGTTTAGGGTTTAGGGTTTAGGGTTTAGGGTTTAGGGTTTAGGGTATAAATTTTTCGTTTTGGAAATAAAAATAAAAAACCCAACTCAGATTGATTGTGCTTTCAGATATGTCAGCTGGCAGAGCAGAATCCAGAGGTGCTTTTTCTCCAGGTCAACTATGAAGAACACAAGCCCATGTGTTACAGCCTCAACGTGCACGTGCTTCCATTCTTCAGATTTTACGGAGGAGCTCATGGTCGACTTTGCAGCTTCAGTTGTACTAATGCCACGGTATGTTTTTTCTTCCTTTCTAATTTCTTATCATCATCATCATCATCGTTCTAGCTACTACCACTAGTCATCCCTTTGCAGTCGTGTACGTACCTTTGTCCCTATAAGTTAGATCTTGTACTCTAAAATAGAGTGCGCTAAGTGGCTCGAAACCTTGCCTTCACTAAAATCTTGCAGATTAAGAAATTCAAAGATGCATTGGCCAAGCATGGGACGGATCGTTGCAGTCTTGGGCCAGCAAAGGGTTTGGAAGAGGCCGAGCTTCTCGCTTTAGCTTCCAATAAAGATTTGTCCTTCACCTACACTACCTCGGGTGTGCTTCCTTCTTCTGAGGAAAAGGTGGCACTGGAAGCATCCCCGGCAAATCCAAAAGTTCCTCTCCCTTCAGTCCAAAATTCCACCCAATCAAGCGAGGGCAAAGCTCTAGTTGCTGCTGGCAGATAGTATTGCTTCTTCTTCCTCCTACCTGTCCTTTTGTACACTGTACATACTGGGAGTTGGTGATCGCTCTCCTGGCTATTGGAGTTTTTTTTTAGAAATAGCCTGAGAGTCGCGGTCTTTTTGAGTGCTTTATTGGAAAAGCACATAGGTTAGACCCCTTAAATGTATTGCAATGACCCTTAATTGTATGTAATGATTGTTGTATTATTGGACTGGAATAAGCATTGTCGTCTTTGTTGTAGAAGATTGTTGAATGTTTTGAGTTCTTGACATATATTCCATAAATTGAATTTTGAACAGGTAACAGCAGGTGTTACACTTTGATCTAGTCTAAGCCAAAGGCCGAGAAAGGAGAGTTCATTCAGAGGGGCTTTTTATTATTTTAATTCAAGTTGAAGTTTGAGCGAAGCTCGAGATTTAACTAGATACATTTAAGATGAACAAATTAAACTCTCTCATTAAATCATAAGTTTTTTTTTTGTTTTCATCATATTTTGGCCTGGTTGATTTGCACCATACCTTTATGAATTATTAATATTTGCTTAATTTATTATTATTATGATTATTATTATTATTATTATTATTATTATTATTATGGTTATTATTGTTGTTGTTTATTAAAAAAATTTAGAGTATAATTCTAATCAAATTAAAATTTTAAAATTAATAATTTCTACTTATATTATTATAAACATGTTATTCAAATTAAAAACATACTTTATTTAAGATTTCTACATAAATTAAATTTATTTATTCATTTATTGTGATTTGAGAAATTTACAAAATTTAATGGTAAACGATGAGAAGATGAAAGTTATCATCTATTTCGGCACTTAGGCATTAACGCAGGCGCTGAAAGAGGAAGCAAGCACTCGTTATGACAAAGACACTTTTTATGTTTTTGTCTTTGATGATTAAGCTGTTGATAGCATTGAGCATGAGATGAAAGATGAGAAAATTTAATTAACGGTGAAGCCATAATGTGCAAACCGTGAAGATGTTGTTTGCTTGGAGATGGTGATTATTTTTTTCCAAAAATTAAAATGGAGGATTTATGTACAAGATTTGATAGTCCATTGGTTCTAATATGTGAATTTCATTGAAAACTTTACGTTCGTTGCATTCTAGGAATGAAAATGTGATGTTAGGTGTAATTTTTTTATATATCAATGTTGGGTGTAAATTTGGTTCATTTCAAAATTATTTCAATTTGACTTGTGTTTTCCCATTCATCTCTTCATTATTATCAATTCTCCCCTATTTTGTTGTTCGTTTTACAATCTTCTACTTATGATGCTTCTATTATGAAGCTCAGTAGATTGTTTATTTGATTTCAGCGATACAGGGCAAACATCTTTACACACCACACTGCTTCAATTTCAGCACTTACCAATATACTGGTTTAAAGTAGGATGTAAACCAGAATGGAAGTGGACGTGGAGGAATAGTGTCTACGGTCGGCACGCATGTCTTCAAAAGAAAATTTGGTTTGGGTTCTATTTATTCATATAAATCAATTTATATTTATCAAAAATCAATTCATTATAACTTGATTAGCAAACAGATAAAAAATTTGCCGAGTCTTATAATTTTTTTCAAACTTAAGATAACTTCCGACCATTGGAACCATGTGCGCTGACTATTGAGTGCTCCACCTTGTTGAGCTAGAGGCATTACGAAGAAAGTATTAGCACGTGTGAACAATAAAAATCCACATAAGTCTAAAAAGATGGGATTGGCTATCTTGGAGGTGACTTCAGGAATAGTTTTTTACGGTCACTCTAATCTAAGCCGTTAGATCTAATCTGACGGTTCAGATTTATTTTTCAAAAAATCCTAATCTTTACTGTAACACCCCGTTTCGGCTCACCCGTGAATCGACCCGAAAATGTCACCGGCGACCGAACCGTTCGCTAATCTACTGGGTTTGGTTAAGCCGACCCGGATCTGCCCTCGGTATCTCAAGATGGAGATGCAAACATGAAATGCATGGATGGGATGTGTGGGTTCTAACGTAGTCCTACATGCATGCTATGATGTACAAGCAAAGACAAGACAAAATAATAAATAAAAAAACCAAAAGAAAATATATACTATTTTATAAAAATATGGTAACACATACTAATCTACCCTGACATTCAACCATTATCTCATTCATTTTTACCTGAGCCGAGTCTGTACTCCAAGGCTCCCTACTCATTCATATTTATCAGTTCGTTTCATAACAAGTAATTCACTCAAGCAAACACATCAAAATTATCATTTACACAACAATAACACACCATCATTATACGTTACACGCGGCAGGTACATGTGTGCGCGGTTCCGTGCTGCTCCTCCGCAGTCCCGACAGCTTTCATCCTTCGCATGTCTCACCTACATATATATAGAAAAACCGTCAGTAACGAGTGTTATCGGCCCGGAAAATAACTAATATCAAACTGGCACAGGAGAGCAAACTCTCCTGTTGAATGAAAACCATATACTTCCTCAAGAACTCTCATCAGGGCACCTACGGGAGCCGTCGCCCTCGGGTCGACAGCGTCCCCCTATCTTTCACATTCTCATGCCTCGGCCATTTCTCTATTGCTTCTCGCGTCAAATCTCATTCCTTTTCCGCCCTCTGCACCTTCCATATTACTCCTGGCCTTGAGCACGAAGGCCGAGTACTCTCAGGTAGTCGCCTTCAGTACCCTTTGAAACCACAAGTCTAGACATGCGCTGCAATGCAGTACCCGTGAACCTCCACACTTCTCCGGGTTTGAGGAACTCAAAGGTGGAGTTGTCAGGATCCCTCGGGAATGAAACGGCCCGCACACCATTCCAGAGCCCACTGTCGACACACACGTGCCCGCTCGCGTAGCACGGTAGTCGGATTTCCCTCATTCAGTCTCTCACAAAAACACGAAAACTATACATATATATAGGTCTGGGTTGGGATTTATACAATAGGCCCGAAGGCAACGTGAGCTGGATCTGAAGTTCGAAAACAAACTCGAGGGATCTCATCCTCGAGGGTTATTAATCCGAAAAATCGTTGGCTAAATGACACGAGTTAAGTGGGATTCGATAAAACGCCACTTAACTCGTCCTGCACATAATAAATCAAATACACAAGAGAGTAGCGTAAATCAAAGAACGAGTCCTAAACGGACCTGGTAGAAGCTCCAAACGGGTCCACGCGCCTAGGCGGCGAGCTCCTACACCGTACCTACACAATCAAACTAAATACTAACGCTCGCATGATGAATCACACATCCTATAGCATGCACGCACAATCAACACAATCACGCATCAATCAACACACATCAACCTATATCAATTCTAGCAAGTCTACTTAGGTTAGTTTGCATTAGATCATGATCATTACCTAATAACCCTAATTAGTTTCATAACTTCTATTTTTAACAACACACAATTCCACAAATTTCATATTTTATTCTAAATCAAATCCACATTTATATAAGTAATTACAATGCACAATTCACCAATCATAGCATGCAAATTCTAATAATCAATACTTTCAATTAATTAAGTTAAAATAAATTATACCTCGCGTCGTAAAAAATTGGCGACGGCTAGGGTTTTCGTTTCGTGCCTCGAAACTCGAATTCGGCACCTAGCGGCGTCCGAAGTCCGATCAGATTGGATCGGGTGCGTTCGGCGGATGATCCGGCGAATTTTCCCACAAATCCAATTTCCGGCGGTTCCGGCGGTTTTCCGGCGAGTGTCGGCGGTTTTCCGGCAGATTCCGACGATTTTCCGGCGATGATTTGGGACGGGGCAATCAGGGGGTCTATTGGCACCAGCTCGACGAGCTCGGTCCAATGGTGGTGTCAAACAGGGTAGCCGAGGCGGCGATGGCCGTCGACGGCGGCGTCGAAAATGGGCGGCGGTGGCGGCGTTCTCCGATCGAGGCTCCGGCCGGCCTCGACGGTGGTCGGGACGATGGGGGAAACGTCGGCGACGTCGAGGGGGTGGTCGTCGGGGTCACAGCGGCGGCGGCGCGGCTCGGACGGAGGCGAAATCAGTGGGCGGAGCGTCGCGGCTTGTGGGGCGATTCCGGCGTCGTGGCGGCGCGACGGTGGCCGGGGTTGGTCGGGGCGGCACGGCGACGACACGGCGGGGCGGGGCGGCGTTGATCGGCGGCCAGGCGGCGTCGGCCGTGGCGGCGGCAGCGCGCGAACAGGGGCGGCGGCGGCGGCTAGGGTTTTGGATGTGGGGGAGAAAAGGTCGGGAGGAAGAAGAAGTGCGTGCGATGGCATTTTCGTAAATAAGTATTGACTCGATTCCCACTCGAGTCAAAATAATAACTAGTTCGTAATAAATTCTAAAAAAGTCTAGAAAAATATGGAAAAATCACATAAAATAAAACAAACACAGCAACATCCAAATGACATGCTCTATAACTAATAACCCACCCGAATATAATCCAACGCGTCCTAATTCGTCATTCGGCCCTAAAACTATTTATACGATCAAACATATAAAAAGAAAAAAATACTGCATACTTTCATATATTCAGATAACTCGTATCTCACCATCTTCTCGACGTTATCATCATATATTCAGGTACACCTGACTCTCATCGCTCATAACTCACGGCTGGTCTCGACTCAGCACGCGATTCATGAAACCGACTCGACTCGAACCAACGATCGAACCGACTGGTTCGGTAACGTAAAACCCTGACTCGAATCACGGGTTTTACAACCTTCCCTCCTTATAAAAATTTCGTCCTCGAAATTTTAGATTAAGGAGGTTTCACTCTGGTAGCTATCTACTAAATGTGAAATCTGAAGTGAGACGCTTGCGTACCTGTCACGTTTGTCATATCCTCCAGTGCTTCAGCAATCATGGCTGTGTCCATCCCAGCTGTCCATGGTGGTACCGAGATGGATAGTCCTGCTGGTGGCGTTGTTTGCATTCCTCTCTGATCCAAGGCCTGATGTTCTTGTCCTGTCATGATAGCTACAATTCCTCTCTGCTGCTGCCTCGGTGGCTATTGGTCTCTGCCTGTCTGCTGTGGTTGTTGCTGGGGGCTTGGGAGCGCAAGTCTCTGCGGTGGTGCTGGGAGCGTCACCTGTTGGGTCTGGCCAGTTGGACAAGTTGCGGCTCTATGCCCTGGTTGACCGCAACTATAGCATACGTCTATGCCTACTCTGCACTCACCTCCATGACGACGTCGGCAATTCTGACAGAAGGGTGATCTATAGCCCTGAACTTGGGCATCCATAGCCCTCATGGCAACTGGTGCATCTAACTGATGTCTCTGTTGTTCTCCCTGCTCTGGCTGATACGGCCTCGAATGTTGCTGCCTCTGGTCAACATCCTGGCGAGGTCTAGCAGCTATAACTCGTTCTGCCTTGCCTGCAGCTCTCGCAACATCACCGCAAGTAGCAAACTTCCTATCCAAATAGGCCATCCTGATTTGGTGATGGAGGCCTTCGTAAAAACTCTCTATCCTTCTTTCTTCGGTGGACACCAAGTCTGGTGCAAATCTCTCTAGAGCTCTAAACCTAGTATCGTATTGTACCACCGTCATGGGTCCCTGCCTCAGCGTCTGGAATTCTCGTTCCTTTCTCTTCCTGATGTTTGGCGGAAAATACTTTCCATCGAATTCCGCCCTAAATTCCTCCCATGTGATGTCCTGGGGCTGACGATGGGCAAATATAGAATTCTGGACCGAACTCCACCATATCCTGGCTTCGTCCTGGAATGCTCCTGTGATGATGCGCACTCGGTGCTCCATCGGGCATGCCATAGTGTCAAACACACCTATGGCTGACGATATCCACAAGAATGCCTCTTCCGCGTCCAAATTTCTAAAGAACGGTCGTCCACCATTCTTCACGAACTTCTCGTACTGCCACAGTCCCAATTTCCTCGTATCCACTGATCTGTTCGATCCTTCTCCTTGCTCATACCGAGGAATTTGTGGTCCCGTACCTGCTGGTATACCATCAAATCTTGTAGCTCCACTTCCGCCTGCAGTCTGCCTGCTACCTACTGCTGCGGTTCCACTGATGTCCGGTCTCATCCCCGCCTGAAGTGGGGCAAATAAGGGGGCTGTTGTTGGAGTAGCCCTCTGTTGCAGCGGTGGAGGAGGAGGCGGCGGTACGGGGTCTATGGAAACTGCTGGCTCTCCCGGTGCCTCTCCACCCACTGCTGGTCTCTTCTCAGTTCTGGCCAAGGAAAGGGCTATCTGTCTGAGCTCTCTCCTGAATTCCTCTTGGTCTTGCTGCATTTGTCTCCTAAATTCTTCCTGACTTTGCAGCATTTGTATCTGAGCTTCCGCCAACCTGGTGATCGCTGCGTCTCTCTCCTGTCGACTACTTCTGGTGCAGTAACTGTAACGACCACTGTCTCGGTCCCGGCGACTATCTCGATGATGGCTCTCACCACGTCGGCTAGCTGAAACTGGCACACTGACCTCTACTGGTGGCATGGCAGTCCTAGGTTGACTGGAGGCGGCGTCACTGTGAACAAGGCTAGGACTATCCTGTCTGGCTACTGGATGCAATGGGGTCTTGATCTGTGTCCGGTGGGTCTGTGTCACCATCCTACTACAAATTCTTAATCTGATCTGTTCACCCTGTCACACCACGACTCGTAAGAAAACCTGCAACCCAAAAACATTAAGACAGAAAAATACCTGTCGGCACAGCTCGGAGCAGCTTCGGCACACATGTAACCTGTAACGCATCTACCATCTTAATCAACCAAGGGTTAGCTCTGATACCATTATTGGTATCAGAGAACATATGCCAAGAGTTGGCTCTGTATCAGTAAACATATGCCAAGAGTTGGCTCTGATACTGTTATTGGAACACCCCGTTTCGGCTCACCCGTGAACCGACCCGGAAATGTCACCGGCGACCGAACCGTTCGCTATTCTACTGGGTTCGGTTAAGCCGACCCGGATCTACCCTCGGTGTCTCAAGATGGAGATGCAAACATGAAATGCATGGATGGGATGTGTGGGTTCTAACGTAGTCCTACATGCATGCTATGATGTACAAGCAAAGACAAGACAAAATAATAAATAAAAAAACCAAAAGAAAATATATACTATTTTATAAAAATATGGTAACACATACTAATCTACCCTGACATTCAACCATTATCTCATTCATTTTTACCTAAGCCGAGTCTGTACTCCAAGGCTCCCTACTCATTCATATTTATCAGTTCGTTTCATAACAAGTAATTCACTCAAGCAAACACATCAAAATTATCGTTTACACAACAATAACACACCATCATTATACGTTACACGCGGCAGGTACATGTGTGCGCGGTTCCGTGCTGCTCCTCCGCAGTCCCGACAGCTTTCATCCTTCGCATGTCTCACCTACATATATATAGAAAAACCGTCAGTAACGAGTGTTACCGGCCCGGAAAATAACTAATATCAAACTGGCACAGGAGAGCAAACTCTCCTGTTGAATGAAAACCATATACTTTTTCAAGAACTCTCATCAGGGCACCTACGGGAGCCGTCGCCCTCGGGTCGACAGCGTCCCCCTATCTTTCACATTCTCATGCCTCGGCCATTTCTCTATTGCTTCTCGCGTCAAATCTCATTCCTTTTCCGCCCTCTGCACCTTCCATATTACTCCTGGCCTTGAGCACGAAGGCCGAGTACTCTCAGGTAGTCGCCTTCAGTACCCTTTGAAACCACAAGTCTAGACATGCGCTGCAATGCAGTACCCGTGAACCTCCACACTTCTCCGGGTTTGAGGAACTCAAAGGTGGAGTTGTCAGGATCCCTCGGGAATGAAACGGCCCGCACACCATTCCAGAGCCCACTGTCGACACACACGTGCCCGCTCGCGTAGCACGGTAGTCGGATTTCCCTCATTCAGTCTCTCACAAAAACACGAAAACTATACATATATATAGGTCCGGGTTGGGATTTATACAATAGGCCCAAAGGCAACGTGAGCTGGATCTGAAGTTCGAAAACAAACTCGAGGGATCTCATCCTCGAGGGATCTCATCCTCGAGGGTTATTAATCCGGAAAATCGTTGGCTAAATGACACGAGTTAAGTGGGATTCGATAAAACGCCACTTAACTCGTCCTGCACATAATAAATCAAATACACAAGAGAGTAGCGTAAATCAGAGAACGAGTCCTAAACGGACCTGGTAGAAGCTCCAAACGGGTCCACGCGCCTAGGCGGCGAGCTCCTACACCGTACCTACACAATCAAACTAAATACTAACGCTCGCATGATGAATCACACATCCTATAGCATGCACGCACAATAAACACAATCACGCATCAATCAACACACATCAACCTATATCAATTCTAGCAAGTCTACTTAGGTTAGTTTGCATTAGATCATGATCATTACCTAATAACCCTAATTAGTTTCATAACTTCTATTTTTAACAACACACAATTCCACAAATTTCATATTTTATTCTAAATCAAATCCACATTTATATGAGTAATTACAATGCACAATTCACCAATCATAGCATGCAAATTCTAATAATCAATACTTTCAATTAATTAAGTTAAAATAAATTATACCTCGCGTCGTAAAAAATTGGCGACGGCTAGGGTTTTCGTTTCGTGCCTCGAAACTCGAATTCGGCACCTAGCGGCGTCCGAAGTCCGATCAGATTGGATCGGGTGCGTTCGGTGGATGATCCGGCGAATTTTCCCACAAATCCAATTTCCGGCGGTTCCGGCGGTTTTCCGGCGAGTGTCGGCGGTTTTCCGGCAGATTCCGACGATTTTCCAGCGATGATTTGGGACGGGGCAATCAGGGGGTCTATCGGCACCAGCTCGACGAGCTCGGTCCAATGGTGGTGTCAAACAGGGTAGCCGAGGCGGCGATGGCCGTCGACGGCGGCGTCGAAAATGGGCGGCGGTGGCGGCGTTCTCCGATCGAGGCTCCGGCCGGCCTCGACGGTGGTCGGGACGATGGGGGAAACGTCGGCGACGTCGAGGGGATGGTCGTCGGGGTCACAGCGGCGGCGGCGCGGCTCGGACGGCGGCGAAATCAGTGGGCGGAGCGTCACGGCTTGTGGGGCGATTCCGGCGTCGTGGCGGCGCGACGGTGGCCGGGGTTGGTCGGGGCGGCACGGCGGGGCGGGGCGGCGTTGATCGGCGGCCAGGCGGCGTCGGCCGTGGCGGCGGCAGCGCGCGAACAGGGGCGGCGGCGGCGGCGGCGGCTAGGGTTTTGGATGTGGGGGAGAAAAGGTCGGGAGGAAGAAGAAGTGCGTACGATGGCATTTTCGTAAATAAGTATTGACTCGATTCCCACTCGAGTCAAAATAATAACTAGTTCGTAATAAATTCTAAAAAAAATCTAGAAAAATATGGAAAAATCACATAAAATAAAACAAACACAACAACATCCAAATGACATGCTCTATAACTAATAACCCACCCGAATATAATCCAACGCATCCTAATTAGTCATTCGGCCCTAAAACTATTTCTACGATCAAACATATAAAAAGAAAAAAATACTGCATACTTTCATATATTCAGATAACTCGTATCTCACTATCTTCTCGACGTTATCATCATATATTCAGGTACACCTGACTCTCATCGCTCATAACTCACGACTGGTCTCGACTCAGCAGGCGATTCATGAAACCGACTCGACTCGAACCAACGATCGAACCGACTGGTTCGGTAACGTAAAACCCTGACTCGAATCACGGGTTTTACATTTACCCTCCACCTTCCCACTACCTGTCATCGTCGCCGCCCTCAGTCGCGGTGCCGCCACCTTTTGCCGCGCCCACATCTACCGTGTCGCCGCCATTGCCACACCTGTCCATGTTGCCGCCCAGGTCACCCCCGTGCCGCCTCACCCGCTCACGACCTCGCCCGCTAGCGCCGCCTTGCTCCTCGGCCGAGTCGCCATGCCCCCGCCGGGTCTTGCCGCCTCCCAACCCCCTGTGCCCCCTCGCGATCCCGTGGGCGGGATTGCGAGGCGGCGCAAGCGGGGTCGCGAGGGGACGAAGACCCAGTGGGGGCATAGCGACTCAGCCAAGGAGCAAGGGCGGTGGCACGACCATGGGTGCAACAGAGGTGAATGGCGACGCAGGCGCGGTGACATGGACGGGGGTGGCGCCATGGACAGGGCTGGCGAAGGGTGCTGCGGAGGTCAATGATGACGCGGCGGGGGCATGGGCAAGGCAATGCGGACAGGCATGGCAATGGCAGCGGCGCAGTGGACGTGGGTGCGGCCAAGGGTGGCGGCACTGCAGTCGAGAGTGGCGAGGGGGCGGCGGCAGGGAGTGGGAGGGTGGAGGGTAAAGGTTAGGTTTCTTTTGAAAAACACATCTTGACGGCCCAAAATAGAGAAACCGCAGGAAATTATTCTTGTGGACGCCCCCAAGGTAGCCCATTCCTAAAAAGATATTAGAAATTTTTATGGCTTCGTGAATAAAAAATAATAAACTATCATATTAAAATAATAAAATATCACCGATCACCACTCCATCAAATTCTTCTCTACATCACACATCCACCGTACTCATCTCCATCCCCTCCACATAATTCATCTTCTATTCCACTGCTTTAATTTACTTGTAATTCTTCACTTCCCTTGCTTTGGCTCCCTTCAATTTTTTCCTACGGGCTGCCCTTGTGTTATTACTTGCACGGAAAAGGAAGAAAAAAACAAATAGAAAGCAGCAGTTTATTGCATAACTTTTTTTAACAAAACCATGGGAATGATGACTTGATCTTTATGTCAACAATTTACTCCACTCAAATTCATCCTTAATGATTGAATTCTCCTTTTCATCAACATAATTTATGCAATACTGTTCGGGCACGGGATCGTCCGCCCCCTCGAATCGGTTCTGGGGTGTGATTCGGGTTTAAAGGTTCGGTGGGACCGAGGCGCCCTTGCCGCGCAAAGAGATAATGCGATGAAAATAGAAACAGTAAAATGACACATAGGGAATTTTTTACGTGGTTCCTTAGGGTTCAACTTGAATCCCTAAGTCAGTCCACGGTGAGATTAGTACTCACAATCCACTATTTCTCCGTTGATTTTTACAAGTTACACAAAACAGTGAATTTTTGCCACCGGTAAATCAATTCGCCTAAGATCTTTGACTCCAATGCCAATAATTATCCCCTTCTACTTTTTAAATCCTTAAAATGACCCCACCAATGTGTCCAGAGCGTCCAAAAATAGTGGGGTAGTAAGTTTCGGCTCAATCCAAGATCTATAATGCCTTCAAATTATTTTGGAACGTTAATACACTGAACCGGGCCGTTCCGAGTTGGTTTAAACCAAATAAATACTGGACCGGACCGGATGGCGTGCGCAGGCTATCTTTCCTTTATGCGTACGCCAGTCTGCTTCTGGTACACGGTGCGCCAACTCGAATCCGGGTCACAGGGTGGGTCTCGGACACGACCACGGTTCCGAGTCTGTTCGCGGGTCTAGCAATTTGTGGGGCAGATGGATCTGATCACGGACCTGGCAGGAAAGCGGACTCGGTCAGAGGTAAACGGGCACGACAGACCCGGCTACGGCGTGACGCGGCGGCGTTTTTGGGGCTCCGGCGGCGGCTTTTCCGGCGTCTGATGGTGGTGGAGTTCACCCAGAACTGTAGATCTCAGAACGATGAAGGTCTTGGAGGTGGTCCGACAATCAGCGGTGGCTCCGGTCGGTCGGTCGGATGTCGGAAAGTTGGATACTTTTCTGCACTTTTGTGCTACGCTGCTCCGATCGGTCACTTCTCAATTTTTTTCCGGCGACCTCAGCGACGAACTCCGGCGGCTCTCGGCATGTTCTTGTAGATCAATTCTCCATATTCACTTGATATCAACAGAAGGTCTGGAAACGACCGGCGCCGATCGAAAAATGGTCGCGAAATTAGCTCTTCGCGACTGTTTTCCACTCTGTTTTCTGCTTTTTCCTCCGGTCGGATGGGTCTCTTCGTGGCTTTTCTCTGGCGACTGCAATGGCAAACACCGGCGAAGCTCACTTTGGGTTTCGAGACCACTCCTCCGTCTTCACATTTCGCTCCACTTTGGGGCTGGTAACTACCGGAGGTGGTCGGAAAACGGCTGCGAAATCTGGCTTTTGCTGCTGTTACTGCTCTGTTTTCTATCTTTTCCTCTGGTCGGATGGGTCTCTTCCTGGCTTTTCTCCGGCGACTGCAATGGCGAACACCGGCGAAGCTCACTTTGGGTTTTGAGACCACTCCTCCGTCTTCACATTTCACTCCACGGCGGCGCTGGGAACGGCCGTTACTGGTCGAAAAAACCAGCGAAATCTGCTCTTCGTTGCTTTGTTTTCCGCCTTCTCCCTCCATTCTCTGGTGGGGTGCTTCGTGGCGATTTCCCAGCGATGACAGGAGTATCCGGCGGCAAGTCCTCGAGGCGTTGTGTAGGGGGCACTTCAAGTTTCACGCCCGTGGTCTCGGACTGGTCCAATACGGCCAATGTTGCCCAAAAATTGGACGTTGAACCTGCAAAACAGAGATGCTATCTTCTTCTTCATTGCCGGCGGGTTTGGGCACAGCTTTGGTTGGCGGCTTGGCTTTGAGGGAAGTGAGGGAATACTGGGAATGGAGAGAGGTCTTGGACGGACATTGGCGTTGGAGACCTTGCTTCACCAGTCTTCTCCTCTTCTCATGGCAATGGCGACAATTTCACAACAATCTTTATTCTGGCATGTGCAACAGCAACAAGGTAGGTTTCATCTTCAAGGCTATGGAAATGTTCTCTTTGGCAATGCTTCACAGAAAAGATGGCGGTGTGGTTGGCCAGGGGGTCGCCGGAGATAAATCTCTGGCGAGGGGCTCTTCCCCTGTTCTTTCTTCTATTTCTCTTCTTTTCAACGTACGAGCCCCCCTTTCCCAATACGTCGGGTTTTGTCTTTTATAGAGTTTTCCACGCTTCTTCTGTTTCGAGATTACGGGCGTGGGATCATAAACCGTCAGGATTTTCCACACAAATTCTCTCCTTCAGTTTTGAATGATGGAGACTTTTTCTCTTGTAATCTCCTCACAGTTTTATAATAGCATGGACCAATTCTTCAGAAATAATACACGTGGCCGGATAAATACGTGCAAACAAATACATGAAATGGGGTGTCAACATCACGACCTTTTTATCCAGCATCATATAAAATATATAACTGTGAATGGAACAATATCCATGAAAACTCCAATCGAAATTAAATGAGGCAACTTGACAAAGTAAAGAGTAGAAATCTAAACTTCTCATTATTATTCTTCCATATATAAATAGTATTGACATTTAACAATTTTAACAAATAATATAAGAAGACTACTGTAACACCCCAAATCCGGTTCACGCTAGTGAACCGAACCGGCATGTTACAGGCCCCGGTTAGGTCGGCTAACCCGAACCTAACTCATGTGGATCCAATTTCGGCATCTTAAGATGAAGATACGATCCATCATGAATGAATAAATACGCAAAATCCTAACATGGTACTACATGAATGACAAGCAATTCAAAATACACACGAATACAGTTACGATCAAAATTCTGAAATAAAACAGACAGGGTCTCCCCTAAAAGTGCAATTAGGGTCCACCCTGTCAAAATAATATATACAGGTATATAATCATATATCAACAATTTCATTACACACAATTTGATATACTATAAGCTCATTTTGGAACTTGGGTCCTAACCCATCATACTTTTGCTACGCTACTGTGATCATTTCATTTCGTATCATTATCATACCTCAAACATTTAATCATAGCATGTTTATTAAATAACATCATAAACAAAACATGAAACATTCTGTAACACCCCAAATCCGGTTCACACTCGCGAACCGAACCGGCATGTTACCAGCCCCGGTTAGGTCGGCTACCCCGAACCTAACTCATACGGATCCAATCTCGGCGTCTTAGGATGTAGATACGACTTGTCATGCATGGATAAATTCATAAAACCCTAACATGATACTACATGGATGACATGCAACCTAAATTTCACACCAACACAATTCCAATCAGAATTAGTAAAAATTCTAGAATAAAAGGGACAGAATTTCCCCTAAAAATGCAATTAGGGGCCACCCTGTCAAAATCGTATATTCAAACATATATACGTATAGCAACAATAGCATTCACACATACTTCTAATCTATTATACTCATCATTCTCTGAACTTTGGGTCCTAACCCATCACACTTTTGCTGCGCTACTCTGATCATTTCACATTCTATCATGTCTCATGCATTTGAACATGTCATTCACAATATAATAACATAATAACACAAAATTAAACATTCAGAAATCTAACATGTGTGTGTGCAAGACCTCATTGCTCCTCCGTCCAAGCTGGCTCCTCCAACTCGTGATTATTACCTACATATAGTATAAAAACACGTCAGTAACAAGTGTTACTGGTCCGGAAAATAAAATAACTATAACAAGCTGGCTATGAGAGCAAACTCTCATATGAAAGAAAACATCATACTCCACGTGAACACTATGAAGGGCACTACTGAGGAGCCACTGGGTTGCAGACCCGGTAGCATCCCAAACTTATTGCTGCTGGTACTATGCCGCTCTTGGCACTTCTTTTTCAGTACTTCTCGTGAAACTTTATCCTAAGCCCTCTCCTTACCTCCATATTTCTCCTGGCCTTGAGCACGAAGGCCGAGTACTCTCAGGCAGTCGCCTTTAGTACCCTTTGAACCACAAGTCCGGACATGCACTGTACTAAACAGTACCCGTAAACCTCCACGTTCTCCGGGTGTGAGGAACTCAAACGCGGAGTTGTCAGGATCCCTCGGGAATAGAACAGTCCGCTGGCACTAATCCAGAGCCCGCTTTGATTGTCACGGCATCCTCTACATGGTACGTGCAGTCGATTTCTCCATCTCTCGTCTCACTGAAAACGTGAAAACTACATATATATAGGGCTGGGTAGGGATTTATATAATAGGCCCGAAGGCAACTTTTGGTGGATCTTGTTTTCGAAATCAACCTCGAGGGATCTCATCCTCGAGGGGTTATTAATCCGGAAAATGTTTTGTTAAATGGCCCGAGTTAAGTGGGATCCGATAAAACGCCACTTAACCCGTCCTGCAGGCAATAAATTAAACATACAATAGAAAGAGTAAATCAGAGACGAGTCCTAAACGGACCTGGTAGAAGCTCCAAGCTTGTCATCGCGCCTAGGCGGCGAGCTCCTACTCCGTACCTACACATCAAAACTAAATACTAACGCCCACTAACTACATGATGCATCGAAATCAATGAATCACACACAATGCAACCACGAGATCATCCATCAAAATAACAAACAGATAATTATAAGAGTAAATAATCCTAACTCAAACTATTCATACCATATTTTATTCTGTTCTTCTAAGTTGCATCGTACTAGATTAACATGCTCATACACAATTCATCTCATTAGATCACTTACTTCATTAACTAATAATCTCATCGTGCACATCTTTACTTTATTCACGGTCAAGACATTAATCATGATAATTAATCAACCCTAGCATGCTATGTTAACAATTATCATCAATTTTAAATAAATCAATCGGAGGTAATTATACCTCACATCGTCGGCAATCGGCGACGGCTAAGGTTCCATCGCGCGTCTCGGAGCTCAAATTTGGCGCTCATCGGCGTCCGAAGCTCGATCAGGCTCCACTGGGTGAGCCCCGCGGAAGATCCGGTGAATTCCGACGAATCCCAGAAATTCCGATTTTTCCAGCGGTTTTCTGGTAGCTACTTGCGGTTTTCCGGCGACTTCCGGTGGTTTTCCGGCGACAATCGCCGGCGGCGTCTAATGGTCGGAAAGGGGTTGTGTTGGGTACCCTCGGAACCGGCTCGGTGACCCCGACTCGTCTACGAGGTCGACGCGGCCAACGGAGGTGGTGGCTCGCCGGAAAATGACTAAAACAGGGCCGGCGGCGATGGGTCGCTAGATCCGACCGGCCACGGTGGCGAGGGCCTCCGTTCCAGTCGAGGAGGGTCGCTGGGTGGTCGGTGGTGCTGAGGCGACCGACCGATCGCGGCAGCGCTGATCGCCGGCGGCGGAATCGGCGACGGAAGTGCAATGCGGGCGCGGCGTCGCAGCGTGGCTTCCTCGCGTCGCGACGGTCCGATGAGGGCCGGACCTAGTTGGGGCGGTAGGGCGACGTTGTCGCCAAGCTGGGCGGCGTCGGTCGACGGCCGGGCGGCGCCGACAGCGGTGGCGGTGGCGCGCGAACAGTGGCGGCGCGGCATGAGGGTTTGGGCGTGGGGAGAAAAGGTCGGCGAAGAAGAAAGGTTGGGTGGCAAACTTGTAATTAAGACTTGACTCGTCTCCGGCTCGAGTCAAGTATAATAACTAAGTCATATTAAATCTAAAAAAAATTCATAAAAATTGGGAAAAATCTCGTAAAATCAAACAACACACAAAAAATCATAATGATATGCTCTAGAACTATCAACCCACCCGAAATGCCCGTAACGCATCCTAACGCAATAAACGGCCTAAAACTAATTCTACGATCCATTATATATAAAATAATTAAAAAAATCACTGGCATACTCTCATATATTCTGATAACTCATTCTGTTCTGCTGTGTTCATCACGTTATCATCATATACTTGGGTACGCATGACCCTCATAGCTCATACACGCGACCGACGTCGGCTCGGTACACGTGTCCTGAAACTGACTCAACTCAAAAAATAACGGTCGACCCGACCGGTTCTGAATATAAAACCCTAACTCGAATCGTGGGTTTTACACATTCAATCACCCAATGTGTGTGTGCAGAAGACCTTATTGCTCCTCCGTCCCGGCCAACACATCCATCTCGTGCTTATCACCTACATATATATAAGAAAAACGTCAGTAACAAGCGTTACTGGTCCAAAAAAAATATTTATAACAAACTGGCTATGAGAGCAAACTCTCAAATGAAAGAAAACAACATATACTCCACGTGAACACTCTGAAGGGCACTACTGAGGAGCCACTGGGCTGCAGACCCGGTAGCATCCCAAACTTATTGCTGCTGGTACTGTGCTACTCTCAACACTTCTTTTTCAGTACTTCTCGTGAAACTTTATCCTAAGCCCTCTCCTTACCTCCATATTTCTCCTGGCCTTGAGCACGAAGGCCGAGTACTCTCAGGCAGTCGCCTTTAGTACCCTTTGAACCACAAGTCCGGACATGCACTGTACTAAACAGTACCCGTAAACCTCCACGTTCTCCGGGTGTGAGGAACTCAAACGCGGAGTTGTCAGGATCCCTCGGGAATGGAACAGTCCGCTGGCACTAATCCAAAGCCCGCTTTGACTGTCACGGCATCCTCTGCATGGTACGTGCAGTTGATTTCTCCATCTCTCGTCTCACTGAAAACACGAAAACTACATATATATAGGGCTGGGTAGGGATTTATATAATAGGCCCGAAGGCAACTTGTGGTGGATCTTGTTTTCGAAATCATCCTCGAGGGATCTCATCCTCGAGGGGTTATTAATCCGGAAATCTGTTCGGCTAGATGGCCCGAGTTAAGTGGGATCCAATAAAACGCCACTTAACCTGTCCTGCAAATAATAAGATAAACATACAATAGAAAGACGTAAAATAGAGTCGAGTCCTAAACGGACCTAGTAGAAGCTCCAAGCGTGTCATCGCGCCTAGGTGGCGAGCTCCTACTTCGTACCTACACATCAAAACTAAATACTAACGCCCACTAACTACATGATGCATCAAACTCAATAAACATCAATCACAATCAATAATCATAAATATGAAAATAATTCTAACTCATCCTACCAATTTTATTGTATTCTTCCTAAGTTACATTACTCGATTAGCATGCTCAACTCGATCTACCTCATTAGATCACTCACTATTCATTCTCAATTAATTGCATCATGCAATCATCGCCACACTCATACTCATACATTTATCATGACAATTATTCAATTCTAGCATGTTATACTAACAATCATAATCAATTTTAAATAAATCAATCGGAGGTAATTATACATCACGTTGTCGACAATCGGCGACTGTTAGGGTTCCGTCGCGTGTCTCGGAACTCAAATTCGGCGCTCATCGGCGTCCGAAGCTCGATCGGGCTCTTCTGGGTGAGCCCCGCGGAAGATCCGGTGAATTCTAGTGAATTCCAGAAATTCCGATTTTCCAGCGGTTTTCCGGCGACTTCCGATGGTTTCCCGGCGACAATCGCCGGCGGCATCTACTGGTCGGAAACTGGTCGTGTTGGGTACCCTCGGAACCGGCTCGGCGAGCCCGACTCATCTATGACATCAGCGTGGCCAATGGAGGCAGCGGCTCGCCAGAAAATGGCAAAACAGAACCAGTGGCGATGGGTCGCTAGATCCGGCAGGCCACGGCGGCGATGGCCTCCGTTCCGGTCGGGGAAGGTCGCTGGAAGGCTGAGGGTGCTAAGGCGACTGACCTATCGCGGCGGCGCTAGTCGCCGGCGACGGAAGCGCAATGCGGGCGCTGCGTCGCGGCATGGCTTCCTCGCGTCGCGGCGATCCGACGGGGGCCGGACCTGGTCAGGGCAGCACAGCAACGTCGTCGCCGAGCTGGGCGGCGTCGATCGAAGACCGGGCGGCTCCGACAACGGCGGCAGCGACGCGCACAAGGGCGGCGTCGGGCGAGGGTTTGGGGAAGAAAAGAAGGGCGCGCGCGGGGGTGTGTGGTGACAAAGTCGTAAATATTACTTGACTCGTCTACGACTCGAGTCAAAAATAATATTTAAGTCGTAAAAAAATTCTAAAAAAATATGGGAAAATCCCATAAAATCAAACAACACCAAAAAATTATAATGATATGCTCTAGAACTATCAACCCACCCAAAATGCCCGTAACGCGTCCTAACGCGGTAAACGGCCTAAAACTAATTCTACGATCCATTATATATCATAATAATAAAAAATGAACTGCATACTCTCATATATTCTGATAACTCATTCTTTCTATTGTGTTCATGGCGTTATCATCATATACTTGGGTACACATGACCCTCATGGCTCATACACGAGACCGACGTCGGCTCAGTACACGTGTTCTGAAACTGACTCGACTCGAAAATAACGGTCGAACCAACCGGTTCTGAATATAAAACCCTGACTCGAATCGTGGGTTTTACAACTACAGTACATTAATGAACTTTCACAAGAGTAAAACAAAAATCCTTACATTAACAAACAATATTTGTTTTCTATCGGAGGTACTTTTCTAATGTCAAACCCATTCATTTTATCATATCTATTAGAAATACTTGAATTAATTTATCATTATTTTCATACTCTTTACATTAATAAATAATTATGGCTTCACATTTTTCACCACTTTCCATATTCAAATTTCTAGGCATATGAGACAACTTGACAACATTCACAATTATCATCATAAAAAACATGATTCCAATTATGTTCCACTCAAATAACATAAAAAATATTACACATTTTTGTCAAGATCAACATAAAAATTCTATTTTGTTGAACATAAGTATAATTATCGAGAGATCACTATAAACATATTGCAAAACAAGAAAAAATAATGAGCATCATTGCAAAAAAGTTCATCATCGTTACCATTTTTTTACCAAGAAAGGATACCTTTGTTATCGTATGCTCGTCATTATGATAAAAATTAACCATGCCCGTTAAAATAAATAACATACAAAGCAAGGAAAGATTCAACCAGACCTATTACCAATGACCATAGGAGCATGTCATTTCTCCAACATTTAACAATAACCATCCCAATAAACATTACAATTTGATCATCTACAACGAATCAAACAAACCAATTTGAAGAAATAATTAGAGATTTGAAGAAAAAATGTTCAGAAAGCTTGAAGTTATTCCTGCTAATACAAAGGGAAGGTAGACGATCAAAGGGAGAGATGAAGGTGCTCGGAGGGGCGGACGGCACTAGATGGAGGAGGCAATTGGTATGGAGGGTAGCGGTTGGGTTGGATGAAAGAGTGATGGGGATTGCGTAAATGGGGATAAGTCATTTAATTTGGACTATCTGATCGTAGGTGTTGGAGGAAAGTAAGTCTATATATATATATATATATATAAAATAATTTTTATTTAGATTAATTTAACCGGTCACACTACTCAAAATCTACATAAATAAATAAATAATAAGATTATAAATTTTCAACTCAATCTAATATTTTTAACCTTTTCATCTTAATTATCAAAATAATTGTACTAAAAATTAATTTTAAAATATGTTTAAACTAATACATTTTAAAAAAATTAAAAAATAAAATAACAATTTATCAACCTTCTACTTACTCTACTTTTAATACATATAAATATTATTTTGTATAACCTATTAAAAGGTTTAAATTATATGTGTAACTCATAGAAGTTATATTAGGGGTAACTTACCTTAATTTTTCCCTTTAAGAAAATAAATAATATCGATACTCTTGTATTAGCTATATTTAATGCGAACCCTAGGATTAGAAGACTCGTTGGCAGTTTTGTCTAGGTTAAACAAAATTATACTCATGTGATTTATACAAACGACTAGATTTGAATATTTAGTTCTTGGTGATACTTAGACATCTCAATAATTAATAATCAATTATAATATCAACAATCAACAGTCAAGGATCACACCCATTTTTTCATGAGACTGCCAAAAAAAGTCGCCATCGTACATATCCTAAAGGGCTAAAACATAATACCACCAAAAACTACTTCAATCAACTACAAACAGAAATATCCAAAAAAGAAAAATTACAAAATTATAAAAGGGTAGTTAATTGTAAAATGATGAAAAAAGGCAGAGTGATAAAAAAAATAGCTTGTTTGGATCGTGAATATTATACAATTTTATTATTATTTAATTGTAAATTTCTCTAGTTATCCGGAAAAATTTAGAATGTAGTTTAACATAATTAAAAAACTTTTAAAAATCCATTTAAATATAAAAATGTATTCTAAGTAGAAATTGTTTGCTTATTTAGTAAATATTTAATTAAGTTTGTTACTTACTTTAAACATGAAACTGGAATTATTTTTAATATTTTTAAATGATTATTGTATGTTAAAAAATATTTTTTTATTAACGTTAAATAGATATTCACTATTTTATTTAAAAGTATTAATCAATTCATGTTTTTTAATTCATTTTTATATATTATTAAATTAAATTTAAATATAACTGGCGGGTTTAAACTATTTCAGTTTTAAAATAGTAAAAAATATATAAAAAGAAATTAATAAAAAGTTTAACCGTTCGAATCGAATTGAACTCGAGCCATCCTTTTCCTACAGGCCCGAACCCCACCCGATGGCTTGACCATACCCCAGGCCCAGGCCCAGGCCCCAAGAATAAGAAGGGAATATAAGAATAGTGGTTAGCATCTTTGTATACTCCCCAGTCCCTAGCCGCCGTCGACTCACCGTCAGACCCTCTACCTTCGTCTAGAAGACCTTTCACCTGCCTCCCCCCAACCCCAACACCCATCGGCCCGGCGCAGAAACTTTGAACCTGCATCCTTCCTCCTTTGGTAGTGCGACTAAATATTTGCTCCCTTTTAATTTTAGTGGGGTTGGTTGCAGTTGCAATTGCATCAATTGCAAAATAGACATCCTTGTTTCGTCTGCTGCTGCTGGCGGGAGTTGGGACCATGCTCCAATCTCTGATGGCCACCTCCGGCCCTTCGCAGGCACCGGCGGATTCACAGGAAGCTATGGTAGAGGCACCGCCCAAGCAGGTGGCTATGGCCATGGACCGCCTAGCACATGCCGCCCGCCTCATCGCTGACATACGCATCTCCGCAGATCGCTTTCTGGAGGCCCTCTTTGTGGCCGCTTCTCTACCCCACCCCTTTCGGACAAGCCCCTTCGTATCATCCTTAACCAGGAGGAGTCCATACGCCTTCACCTCCATGATCTTCGATCCGTCGGTAACCCAACACTTGTCCTTGTCTTTCTTATTTTTCCAACTGGCGCCCCCTCCCCCCACCCCCCCCCTATATTTCTTCTTACTATATATATATATATATATATATAATGAATTGGTATACCTTATTCATTTTGTTACTTTTCTCTCTTTCTTTGTTTCATCCATTACATGCCTCTTTTCAACAATTTGACTGGCTCTGAGCTGACTGACTACTCTAAACGCATGCATTAGTTGAATTCTTTTATAGTTCAATTAAGGTTTGTTTGATGATGATGATGATGTTCCAAATATTGCCATTTTGTTTAGTTTCATCAGACTCCTATCTTGCTTTGGAAAATAAAAATATTTAAAAAAAAAACACCATGTCGATGCTTGAGGTGTAGATGGATATAGCAGTTGAAACTACAAATTCTGCTCATTACGATACTGCTTCATCATTAATTTCATACAAACATATGAATATCTGCTTTTGTCCTTTTTAGTCTTGATTACACCTTGAAATCATCAATTGCCTTTTCCTTGATCTTACTTTTTATCTAATTTTAGGAAGACAACTTGAAGCCGCTGGTGTTCTCAATGGGTCAATGCGTTCTCGAGGCAATTCTTGGGGTTTGCACATGCCTCTTGTTTGTCCTGATGGGGCCGTCGTAGCATATGCTTGGAAACGTCAACTTGCTGGGCAGGCTGGTGCGTCTGCAGTCGATAGAACCAGGCAAAACTATTTACTATTCTATGAAATTGTAATTTTGCTAACCTCCTTGCGGTAGCCAGTAGGTATTGAACTTGTGGTATCCAAGAGATAGCCTACAAGAGGAACTTATGATACCAAAAAGGTGTCAGTGACACAAGTCCCAAATTATGATACATGTGATTACAAATGGCTGTGGTCTTGATCTCCTGATGCCAACCCTCCTTCATTTGGGTTTGGGACTCGTAATGCGCAAAGCATTGGAAGATTTATCTAAACAAAAAGGAACAACGAAATAATTTTGGTGTCCTTTCTAGTAGTGCAGTTGAAACTGGTTCCAATACCTTCTGTTTTTTGTGGAGGGTTTTGTCTTTGGGGTGCTTTTAGCCAACTCAATTTGGAAATCATTTGTTATCAAATATAGGGATTCTGAAGATTTCATTTGGACCTTTAGTATTGTTTTTCAATCCATTATTGGGAATATTTTGATGGTTTTTTAAATAATCTCATTGCTTAAACATATATATTTTCAGATTAGCCCTCAAAGCATTTACTGACCAGAAAACGCTTTTTCCCCATATTGAAGACGATCCAGTCCATAATGGAGATGTTCAAGCTGGGAGAAAGCAATGTCGTGCACAAAAATTATCCACAAGTCACATAGCAGTATTCAACGAAGAGAAATCTGTCTGATGTACTGATTCAGTTGGAAAGGAGGCCCCTCAGATATGCATATTCACATACCAGCGACTAGACTGGCTAAAAGGTCTTCTTCACTGTCCATGCTGGCCAATGAAGAATTCTTCAGACGCTTCCAAGGAACAGGTTTTTCATGCTTCCAATAACTTAAGAACAGGTTCACTTGGTGCGGTCGCTGTGGAACAGATAGCTGTTATTGAGTTGTTGGTACCTTCTGTTTTCAGAGCCATAATATCATTGCATCCAGCAGGCTCTATAAATCCTGATGCAGTAGCTTTTTTCTCCTGAGCGAGGTCATCTTCTACCATAATCCTTTCTTTTGTTTGATTCTTTTTCATGTGACTATGAATGATCCTCAATAACACTATGTAGTTTATTTTAGGAACATGCAAAGGATACTGCCAAAACTTTTGACTTTGATTAATTTTCTATATGCAAACTAATGAATAACTCTGCGCAATGCTTTGGCATTGCCGGTACCAAGCCCGGATAAAGGAGGAGGGTTGGCGTTAGGAAAAGGCATCCGACCATCAAAATTTTACCATTTATGATTGCATGGATCTTAATTTAGAGTCTATGTCCCCAACACCATTTGGGTACCAGATGGAAGAAAAAGAAGAAGAAGAACTGATAAATGGTTTTTGATGAGCCACATTCAAATACAAGTATCCAATGCCATTGGGATTTATGTTTTGTTTGGGCTATTGAATCAGCATTCTTACCACTCCAGTGCTTTATCCACATCCTATTAGCTAGTCATTGACCCACTAGACTAATCCATTTTTATTCGTTACTAAGTATCTCTCCTGTAGATGATTGTACTCTATCTTTTTTTAAAAAAAATTTTATTTTGCCTGCTTTGATGCAATAAATTATTAATTATATTTGCCTTTGATTGCAATATTTGTTAATAAAAAATATTGCTTTTGGTACACTTCAAGAATGAAAGAATTGCTTTTGTGCACTTATTTTTTAATTCTTTTGATTTCTTCTTCACTCTGCCAATTGAATATTGGTTGACTATTTTTTCCTTAGAATTTGATCTCCTCCTATTAATGTGCTATGTTTCTACAGGGTGGTGACTATATTCACGCTAGAGGCTTTTCAGTTTATCATATTTATAGGAAGATTACGGTAGTCTTGTTTAAAATTTATTACACTAGTTTCATTGCTTCACAAGTTTATTCCTTGTCTGTCCCACTCATTCACCTCTATGTTTCTTATTTTCCAGGAGCATGCTGATAAAGCTTTGCAATATTTTCTGGCCATGAAACCTGACACATCTTTGGATCATCTTTTGGTGAGGTTTATCTCACTAATCTATTTATTTAGATCTGCATGTTAGAAATAAATTATAAAGGGACGTTTGTCTGACTGAATTTTTTTAATAAGCTTTACATATGGTTTTTCTTTTTAAAAAAAATTGTGGGGTGGCCATCTGTTTAAAAACTATGTTTGCTAAAGTATTTTTTAACCACATTTAGATTTATGTATCTGTGCATTTGGATGAAGAAATTTTTCCATTTTCCATTGGCAATTGGGTGATATTTTGTTTTGTCATAATTCTGATGGTAAACATGTGGAAAATGGTTGCCAATTGTTACAGTGGAGTACAGAAGTGCTATATATCCCGTGTCCCTGGCCTCAAAGTATGATGAATTACAACAACAATAGAACATTTTATTGTGAGCATCTTCGATTGGCAAAAACATTTATTCATGAACATCATGCACAGATTAAGCAATGTGGAGTGTGTTCTATCTTTGCCACCACAAAAATCTCTTATGAGTTTTATTATTATGTGTCCCTGGCCTCAAAGTATGATGTATTACAACAACAATTGAACATTTTATTGTGAGCATCTTCGATTGGCAAAAACATTTATTCATGAACATCATGCACAGATGAAGCAATGTGGTTTTTTATGTCGTTGATCTGATCGGGGCAGTGTGTTCCATCTTTGCCACCACAAAAATCTCTTATGAGTTTTATTATTATTATTATGATTGTAATTGTTATTTGCTATTATTATTGGTATTTTTACTGCTCTTGTTAGTATGACTTGTTTTCTATGTTGCAGCATTGGATTTGCACATATCAGACGCTATTCATAAAGGTTTGCAGGTAGATTCCTATTTCTCTGAAATTTTTATGCTATATCTGCATTTGCTGAACGTTGGCCTTTTTTGATTTGTATGTGTTACGTTGCAGTGCTTGTGGGCGCTTGCTGATGATGGACAAGCAGTTAGGATTGCTTTTACCACCTGTGTGTCATCCCTATCGACAATTGATGTCAAACAATCAAAACTCAGATGACGTGGGAGTTTATCATATTAGATGTTTGCCCGGTCAAGCTTAACCTAAAGTTGGACTTATGACTTTGGTGTGCAGCCTTCCTATATGTAAAAAAAGAAAAACGGGCGACTAGGCTATTTTGTCATTTCAAGAGCGGGTTCAAGTAGTCCAAATTATTTCTGAAATGTAAAGCTACTTTGCCACATGCTAAGTGGATGTGTAATGTGATGAACAATGTATATTATGTGTAGCAACTGCTTTTTTGAAGTTTAGACAAGATGGAAGTATGTTGTAGGCTTTTTACATCTAAGGACTCAAGACTCGTTTCTTTTGCATTTCAATTACTTGTAGTGGCTACTAGATTACATGGTTTCAATTATATATCTTTGATTCCATTATGTACACATCTTACCTAAGTTAACATATCTAAAAAATATATAATAATTGATGCAATAATTGTGTGCATCTCATAAGTGGTGTGGTTGAGTACTAAATCAGGGATACCCCTCGTTAAGTCTTTATTTAGGGAAAGGAGTTTGAAACTAGCAGGTGCCAGCGATGGGGGGCAACAATGGTGGTTTAAACTGTCGTGTTATCATGTTGAGCCGTGGGGCAGTTTGTTCAAAGAAGCTTCAATGTCAAGTTGTGCTTGAAACGTATCTGTTTGGAGACGGGATGGGCAGACGAGGTACGTACGATGACGAAGGTTGTGGAACTGGTACCCCGCCTTCCTCCGGCCGTTTTAATCTTCCGTTTTTCACTGATTTATTATTATTATTATTATTATTATTATTATTATTTATTATTATTACAATGCATATTTTACAGTTGAAAGCCGACGGGATCGACCGACTGCCAAGATCTACCCAGATGAATAGGCCTTTTTTTTGTCAGTTTTAAACAAAAAAGAGAGGAGTTCAAGAGAGAAGGCGGTGTTCTTGTGAAGGGACGCATCCCAGCTCCGATACTCCGCCTTAGGGCAGAGGCAGCTTAACCTCCTCGTTGTTGGCATTCAATTCTGGATTTGCCAATTTGCGGGACTGTTAAAATCGATATTATTAAATCAAATGAATATGGGGTTGTTTGAATTCATCACCTGCGACTCAACTGTAACTGCAATTCTTCCCCTCATCTGAAAATAAAGTTGCCGTCGGGACTTTTTATGTATATGATGCGCTCCGCTTCATTGGCTTCGGCGCGCATTCGGTCTTGGCTTCGGGATTACGACTCTCTTCACTCCCTCTCCCTCCTCCTCATCTATATTCAGGTGGGCTACCCCCTTCATTTTTTACAATCGATATAATATATTTATTACTCTCTTCCTCATAGCCAATTGCCCCTCTTCTCTCATCTTACCTTCTGATTCCTGTGTAATATATATGTATACATATACCTGTTTTTGTTTGTTTTTCTTTTTCCTCCGGAGGAATTGATTGTGATTGATTGATTGTTTGTTTCCTCTAGATTGGCTGCTCCCTCGTGGGATCTTTGGGAGCATTGTACAACGGTGTCTTGGTCATTAACCTTGTTATTGCACTCTTTGCCCTCATTGCCATCGAGAGCAACAGCCAGAGCCTCGGGAGAACTTACGCCATTCTTCTCTTCTGTTCCATCGTGCTTGACGTTATGTGGCTTACCATCTTCTCCCGTGAGATATGGTGCGTCCCACCCTGCAGCTTGTCATCCAGCCTTTAATGGCTTGTCCTCCCCGAAACACCACCCCATTTGAGTTCTTATTGTCTCTTCTACTCATCATCGTCACTTTTTCCTCAATGCCAAATTGCCAATTAGTTTATACCAAATAATACGAACATGATTTCTTTTTTGATGGGTCTAATTTTTGGGATTTGAATTGTTAAAAAATAAATGTAGCTTTACCTAGTTAATGCTTTGGTTCCTCTTTAGTGGAGGCTTTGTACCTTGGAAACACCTTCCATTCTTCGTCAAGTCATTTAGTGCATTGAAATGTTCATCTTTCATTGGAATTTATTAACTTCAATATTCTACAATGTCTGTATTATGTGTTTCGTGGATTGTGCTATCTAGCTTCCTTTATTAACGATCATGCTGTCAAACAGGAGTATGCCACCTGATGAACATAAACCCCTTCTTGTTTTCTCTGTAAAATTATCTCTATGGATGGAAAGTTTTGGGTTTGCAGTGAGATTGTTGTCCTCACTACTATGGTTCCAGATCTATAGATTGGGGGTTTCAGTTGTCAATGGTACAGCCTACCAAGATGCAGATCTTGACTTGAGGCAGAGCTTTCTGAATCCTACTGCAATTGCACCTGTAGTAATTGACCAGGACTCTCGTCCTGATGATATGTTAGGAGGTTCAATCTATGATCCTTGTTACCATTCCTCTCTCTTTCGAGATGTTGACAATGATGGGTATGCATACGTGGTATGTCCTTGTCTTTCCCTTCTTATATGCTGTTTCTTATGCAATATCTCTTTGCTTAGAATTTTTACATACAAAGCTTTGACATTTATTTTTATACTAGTAGCAACATCACTCAAGGAAAGATTCTGTAATGGAAATATGAAGCAGATAGGGGTCATTTGGTTAGTTACCATGCCCCCGCTCTGATTCTAGAGTAATGGGGAAGGAGAAGATGAAAAAACTATAGATTAGAGGAAACAATAAAAAAGATAGTTCACTAGTTATCGGTCATGTGGGAACATAGTGCTGGTTTATCACTGTGTCTAAAGCTAGCTTCAACTAATGATAAGACTGCATTTTTTGTGCTTGTTTAATATGAATTTAATCGTTTAAAATATTGAGGTCTTTTGGGATCCATGCTCCCGACCACTTCTCCTAATATCACGTATCCCTTTTACAATATCACTTTTAATGAATACAAAATTTGAGGTGATTCAGTTAGGTCCCCAACCTTTTTTTGTTTTTCAGGATAAAATGGAACAAAGAATTTTTAAAAATATGAAACATGAACTCATTATGTACACAACATTCTGGATTTTTTGTTAGTTAGTAATGCTGAGTTTTTTGTCTTTCATTTTTCTTTGTATGACTAGTATTAATGATTACTTTATTTTTCTTATTTCTTTTTGAACAATCATTATATTTCCGCTAGGTGCATGTGAAGACATGGACATGGCGCAAGTTTTGGAATGTGTCAATGACTATTTTCTAGTTTTTTTGCATATTTTTTTAATAAAGATCTTTGTTACCAAAAAAAGCTTGTGATAATCGTTGTACAGAAGTGTAACTATTTATAAAAACAGATGATGTTTGCATTGATAACTCTTTGGGGTAAGCATATTCATCATAGTTTTCTTTAAAGGGCAGAATTTTAGGATCTAAAGGTATTAGTTTTGACTAATTTCTATTTCTATTTGTGAAAAATAATTTTCAAAGAGATGGTATATTATTTATATGTCGTGATTTTTTAGTAGAAGATGGGTTTTTATCGTTTTAGTCTCTGCTAACAAACAGAAAATGAAATTCTTATATAAGAAAATATTTATTTTTCAGAAATAAATGTCTGTTGAATATTTTTTGCATGAACTGTTCTTTTGTATACTAAATGTATGTTTATGTCAAATTTGTAGGGGAATGTTGTAGGTGAGAATTCTTCACCTCCTTTTCAAGCTTCTTGACGCAAACCAATGAACAACAAATCAATGCATGACAATGTATGTACACCTTATAATTTGCTTTGCTTTGCTTTTGTATCCTTTCTTGCAATATTTTATTTGCTTACAATTACAGAAAATTTAGGTTATTCTTGTTTGAATTAATCTATTTTAAGGCTTGCTATACTTTAATCCATGTCTAACTATTTTTGGTTTTATTCTTGTAGTAGCCATTGTTGGGCCTCATGACTATGTAAGCTGTTAAGGAAGAGAACTTTTCATGTTTATCGTATTAATTTATACTTTAAAAACCATCAGGCATATACTAGAGGCAAAAAGTTTGTACTTCTTTCACTTATTACCGGAAGATTGAAGTAAAAGAGGTAAAAGATGCTTTAGCGATCATAAAAAGAGGTAATCGGTTTAGTTATTGATGTATGGAAGTGCAAGACATTGTGGATTTACAGTGGTTGACAAGGCTCTTTAGCAAGATGTTAAAATACTAAAAAAAATGCCACATAGTTGTACTAGACCACTAATGGACGAGGGGGATATTTAAAGTTGCTCTAATTGTAGGTATAAATTAATGCGGTAAATAGTGAAACTTTGAGAAAAAAGGGGATTGAGTGATTGTGTCAAGTTATAATTGTCAATATTTACCAATTTGATTACATGTTTGACTAGTCAATAATGAAAGTTTTTTCGTATTGAAACATTCGATTAAACTATCGTGAGATGAGTTCAGGACCTGTATGGTGTTTTCATTGATTTAGAAAAAAACTTATAATAGAATACTCATTCGTGTTATCTCATCTAAGAGAAGAAAACAAAAATCTGAACTTATACTATGATCATTAGGAATATTAATTAGGAAGAGGCTAGTGTCGAGATTTCAGTAAGCATAAAAATGAGGTTTTCAGTATCTTTGAAAAACATAACTTCTTACTTTTGTAATGGGGATTGACCACTAACATTCAAGCAGATTATCCTGGTCGTATGCTTTTCCGTACTGAAGAATATTTATTGATTTTGCCAAGGAAAGAGTTGAGTACGAGGAAACTTTGGAAGACAAAAATTGAAGATTACTAGAGCAAAACGAAAAATTACAAAAAATAATTTAGGTTCGTTGGAACATAATGTGAGAAAGAGCTTCTTTCATTTGGACAGATTTTGTGTAGATTAGTTACATTGTCTTAGTTCTGCAGTTGAATCAGGCAATGACATTTATGAATGTTGCTCACAAGACTGCAGTTGGGTGATTAAAACAAAGAATTGTTTCTGGTCTACTATGTGACCAATTTCAGTTTTAGTGAGTTATGGGAAAACTCTACTGTATCCTGATAATTGGATGTTCAACTTATGAGATAAGTCACATATGTAAAAAGGGGGTGATTGGTGTGTTGTAGAACAATAAGTAGCCATGTGTAAAGGTTCTCATCCTGAGTGCTGAATGGGTTTTCAAATGGCACAGCTTGGCGTTTTTGTCTTTGAGTTCAAGTTGAGGCCGCTAGGATTTGCAGCAAGTCGGTTTTCTGACCCTTGGTTTTTATTTAATTATACTCTTCTTTGTTGTGATTTGCACCAAAATGCGACTTTAAATATTGTTGAAAACATAGGATAAAGTAGAATGGTATATTTAAAGGTAACTCAAAAATATGAATTGAGTTCGCTGTAGTTTTCCTTCTCTTTTATAGGTACAAATAAGTTACAACAATATATAGGATTGTAGGGATAGATACATGATCTTATCCCATATATTTAACTACTAATGAAAGGTTTAGTCGACTGGCAGTCAAATAAATAAGCTTACCAACTATTCTCCTATATTTGCCGTGATCCTTCAATAATTGGCCTACATCTGGTTCGAGTTTAAGACCTGCTTCTAGTGGAGAATCAACTATTTTTGCATGATTTATACCTATTTCCTCTAGCATATCCGGTACATATTTCCTCTGACTTAGAAGAACACCTTCTTGAGTCCTTGATACCTCAAGCCATAGGAAGTATTGCAGCTGGCCAAGGTCCTTCATATGTAGCCACCCTATTGTCTCCCGAATTGCAATGTTGTCACTGCCAAATACAACAATGTCATTTACGTATACAATCATAATAATGCATCCTCTTGTTGTCCTTCTAA
Organism: Piper betle; assembly: GCA_033002965.1. NCBI lineage: Eukaryota > Viridiplantae > Streptophyta > Magnoliopsida > Piperales > Piperaceae > Piper > Piper betle. The sequence goes on along the minus strand of JAURVB010012658.1, from coordinate 477,929 downwards.
CAAACACAGAGTAATCAGATATACATCTTACAAACCCAAATTCTGACAAAATAGTATTAAATTTATCAAACCATGCACATGGAGATTGTTTTAAACCATAAATTGATTTGTTAATCTTGCAAATCTTATGGGACTCCCCCTTGGTAACAAATCTGGGAGGTTGCTGCATATATACCTCTTCCTGTAGGTCTCCATGAAGGAATGCAGTCTTCACATCTAGTTGGTGAAGTGATCAGTTCAAATTAGTTGCTAAAGAAATAAACATTCTTACAAAATTCAGCTTTGCTACAGGAGAAAATGTCTCATTGTTATCTGAATCAACAATTTGGCTATACCCTTTGGCATCCACTTTGGCTTTCAGTCTTTCCAACGTACCATCAGCCTTAAACTTCAGGATGTATACGCAATTACAGTGTATTTCATGCTTCCCTGGAGGTAGATCAATGAGTTCCCAATTGTTGTTTTGGGATAAAGCTGTTATCTCCTCCTCCATTGCCTGTTTCCGGCCATCATTACATTCTGTCTCCCTGAACTCTGTAGGTATTCTCATATTTTTCAATTTATCCAACGATACATTTGAGGCGCTAGGAATTATACCTAGATTAACAGAGAGAGGCTGCAGCATAGAAGTAGGAGGATCAGCCTTGTTTCTACGAACAATTGGGGGATCTGCAAACCTTTGAGGTGACTATTCGGAGACATCAAATGTTGAAACTGGAAGTGGCACATTAGATAAGGGATACTAATTAGTACTTGTTTTTGGACAAAAGGGTACATCTTCAAAGAAACTGACATCTATGGATGTATAGATTCTCCTTAGAGTAGGATTTTAGCAACAATATCCTCTTTTAGATTATGAATAACCTAGGAAAACACATTTAAGGGAATTAGATGAGAGCTTATCTTTTTGATTTGGGGAGTAACACATTGTAGGGATATCTTATTGATTAGAAGTGAACTAGGCGTCCTATTTATTGAGAAGCATGATGTTAAAATTGCTTGAGGCCATGTTGTTTAAGAACATTCATGTTAATCATAAGACCTAATCACTTCTAGCAAATGTCTACCTCTCAGATACTCATTTTTGTTGTGGAGTGTGTGAAGATGAAGATTCAAGGTGAATTCAATGTTTCATCAAAATATTTTCTTAATGTAGAAGCTTACTCCAAAGCATTTGAAAATTTTTATAGCAGCCAAATGTTGATTGTTAACCTCATTGACAAATAACAAAAATTTAGAGAAGACTTCTGATATTTCTTTCATTAAATATAGCTAAGTCATATGGTTGAGATCATCTATAAACAATAAATAATATTTAAATTGACTATGCAAGTTTAAACTGAAATTCGATAAGCAAAGTTGAAATGAACACCAAGTCAATCTCATTTATACTTGATCGATTGGAATTAGTGATGGGTTTGGGTCAGATATGGATAGGATATGACTATATATCCAAATCCGAAAACCTGAACCCGAATCTGAAAATTATATCCATTTTATTTATCATATCTGTATCTGATCCGAATCCATAAAACCCATATCCGATTTGAATTTGACCTGATTGACTAAAATAATATAAATAATATGGATTTTAATATAAAAATGGAGAATAAAATAATAAACAAAATATTATTTTAAATATTTTTAAAATATAACCTATTCGGATTGGATCACCCCAAATTCATATTCGATCCGAATATTTTCAGATATATTCTATATCCAAAAAGTCCAAACCCGAATCCTATTCAAAGTTGTTTCGGATCGGATATAAAGTGGTCAAATTTGGATTGGATTCATAGATGTCGGATATCCGAAGTCATTTCTAATTGGAATTATACCTGTTAAGGTTAATAATCTTTAAAAAAATTGTTTACATTGCATTGGGCATGTGCACAATAGATTCCATGTGGCATTACGAGGGTGGGATATGTATGTTGATTGCATATATCTGTTATATGTTGGGTTTATCCCACATCGGTCGTAGAGGGTATTGGTGACTTATTCTTCCTCATCAACCTTTGCACCTGTTCCCAACAGGTCATTCACCAAGCTATTAAATATATTTAAGTATTTATGAATAGAAGTCTCATCCTTCATTTTCAAATTATACAATTGCCTCAGAAAAATTTTACTTACTGAGGACTTGCCTTCATATATTCTGTGAAGATTATCTCACAAAGCCTTTGTCGTTGTATCAACAATATGCACATTAAATAACACCTTATCATCCTAGGCCAATAAAATATCAGCCTTCATCTTTTTCAGTAAATTGTACATCTATCATACCTTCTGTTTTTGATCCTCAAAAATACAACCATCTTTCACCAATATGACATGAATCTTTACTTTCACATAGGAAAATTATCTCCATCAAATTTAGGAAGTAGAAATTTGGTTGAATTCTTCTCAGCTATCTTGTCAAAAGTAAACAAGAAGTTCAATCTTCTCCACGAACCTCCACAGGCGGATGAACCAAAACTCTAATACCACTGTTAGATGTTGGGTTTATCCCACATTGATTGTGAATGATGTTGGTAACTTGTATATAAACTAATGGGAAAGCCTTATTCTTTAAGTTAACTTTTGGATTAAGAAAGACCCGTAACACCTATTACAAGTCCCTTTTAGGGGCCCAAAAGGCCCAACCATGGTATCAAACGATGATAGTTTTGGATATGTGAAGGGGAGTTGTTGGGTTTATCCCACATCGGTCGTAGATGATGTTGGTGACTTGTGTATAGGCTAATGGGAAACCCTTATTCCTTAAGTTAACTCTTGGATTAAGAGAGGCCCGCGACACCTGTTGCAAGTCTTTTTGGGGCCCAAAAGGCCCAACAATATCATATTAAAAAGGTGTAGAGAAAGAGGCCTAAAAGGGTGTGGATAAGGGCTTTAGAAAATGAAAGGAGGAAAAAGGGAAAAAAACACAGCTGTCCACGGCCCCAACAACAATAGTGAATAAGTCTTTATCAAATTTAGTGAATAAATCTTTATCAAATTTCTCTTCAATCTGACGAATGCTGTCAATAATTTAGAATTTTTTTAGAGGACTTTACTTATGAGAATGATTACTGTTTTTGAGCCTGGACAACAAACTGAGTAGGTATATTTAAATTCTTTTTTGGTCCTGTTTAATTCCATTATCATAGTTTTTCTTTTTCCTTTTTAATTTTGCAGGAGGATCTTTCAAAGAAAGCTTGCAGCTTGTTATCTTCCAAAACTTATCTTTAATGGGGGATTCTGTTAAGCTCATCTTGCTATTCCAACTGTCCTGTCGCATGCACAAATATGGGTGTTTTTCAGACAGCTCAGGTGGGCGACGTGCCTTGCTGATGCTGGCTGATTAATGTGGGCTATTTACCTTGCAGTTCACATTAGAGGGCGCAAAGGTGCATTTCTATGTGTTGCTTTAAATTTTTGAGCAAGTAACTGGAAGCAAGCTGCTTCTGAATCCGAGATACCCATGTTGGCGACTTTCCATCCAACGATATATACAGGGCTCTTTTCCTTCTCAAAACCATATGTTGTTAAAAGCTGGACTTTTGAGATTTGGCATGGTTTGTGTACTTTTTGTAAATGTTTTTCACCTAAGCTTGTCAAGATTAGGCCCGTAAAATGCCTTGCTTTTGCATCTCACCTTTCTTGGTATGGAATGCTGTTAGCATCTTTGAATGCTAATCCCATTTTTTTGACCTGTATCAATTATTTTCCCTATTAATGTTTTTTATAAAGGCATTCTTTAGTACCCTTCCAAGCAATGATTATGTGCGCATTTAAAAATAAAAAAAGGAAAAAAGGTCATGTCTACATTGTCATCCACGGTTTTACATAAAGTAATGGTTTGAGAAAATTTGTACTTGCAAAGAAAATGACGAGATTACTAAATCCGAGTTTGAGAGCTTTTTTACGCTAACTTGAGAGTTCAGAAAATTCAAAGCATTTTATTTTTAAATGCGCGGACGTCCAAATTACCAAGTTCGACTGAAGTCTAAAGCATGTGCAACTTAATTTGACCAACTGAATTTCACTGAATTAAAATAAACAAAACATGAACATTTTTTCCCTGAACCAAGCTAGGTGTTCGATATTTTATATCAATAATATAATATTTTCAACATTTAAAAGGTTAATATTATGTTATATAAAAATTTTAAAACATAATATACAGTAAAATTAATTAAGTTTATATATAAAATTGATATTTAATATCTAAAATAACAAAAAATAACTTACATAGAAAAAAGATAAAAATTACTCTTATATTTAAGTATTTATAATAATACATTCATATTAATAATTATATCAAACCACTTACTATATAGTTAAAATACTTTTAATTAGTACCATAATTTACTAAATTTTTAAAATTAAGTTTCTATACATTTTTAAATTAAACAAAAGATAATCAATGTATAGAATCTTTAAAATAATCATTGACATCAAAATATAGTCCAATATTATATATACTTCAAACATAATATATTTTAATAGTTAATTCTTCAGCCAATGTAGCTCACTTATATGAAAAAAATTATAAAAAAGTTAATTACTTGTAGAAATATTTTACAAATATTAGAAAAGTAAAAACTAAATATAACATTCTCACGAGCCCATTATAGACATGAAGATATTAGAATATTATCTTCATCAATATAATTATCAATATCTTCTCATTCTTCTATATTCATTATTCCAAATAAATTTGATGATGTACTTGGTTGTTCCCTACAAGTAAAAAATATAGTAGTTATAACGACCCAGCCCAAAGTGCAACGTAATGGGCTAAGTCATTTCTTTAAAATGGGTACCTCGAAAATTAAAGATCTATAGTCCATTCCCACTTATAAACAGGATCTTCTCCCAGTAGGTATTAGATGTGGGACTAAGTTGAGGGATCTCACAATCCACCCACCTTAGGGAATTTCGTCCCCGAAATGCCTATTCTTGGCCCGTTGCTAGCCCCAACCCACGACCTTTCTGGCCCGTGACCGGCAGCCTAGTCAACGTTTCTAATCCAGGCCACCATCTAACACGAAACCAGGTCGGCTCTGATACCATTTGTAACGACCCAGCCCAAAGTGCAACGTAATGGGCTAAGTCATTTCTTTAAAATGGGTACCCCGGAAGTTAAAGATCTCTAGTCCATTCCCACTTATAAACAGGATCTTCTCCTAGTAGGTATTAGATGTGGGAATAAGTTGAGGGATCTCACAATCCACCCACCTTAGGGAATTTCGTCCCCGAAATGCCTATTGGCCCATTGCTAGCCCTAGCCCACGACCTTTTTAGCCCGTGACCGGCAGCCTAGCCAACGTTTCTAGTCCAGCCCACCATCTAACACGGAACCAGGTCGGCTCTGATACCATTTGTAACGACCCAGCCCAAAGTGCAACGTAATGGGCTAAGCCATTTCTTTAAAATGGGTACCCCGAAAGTTAAAGATCTATAGTCCATTCCCACTTATAAACAGGATCTTCTCCCAGTAGGTATTAGATGTGGGACTAAGTTGAGGGATCATCTCACAGTAGTAAGAGAAAAACATATATTGAAAAAAATATATCAAAAATAGAAAATGCATAGATATAAAATATGATTCACCTTCATGTTCACTCAACCAATTTTGGGCACATATCAAAGTTTCAAGTGTTTTTGGGCTCAAACTATTCCTAATTGAGCCAATTATTTGTACCCCAATATTAAATACCGATTTGAAAGCGACAGTTGAGATAGGAATGACTAAAACATCTTAAGCAAAATTTTCCAAAATAGGATATTTTACTATATTCAATCTCTACTATGGTAATATATCAAATTGCTCATCTACTTCATCGACAAAAGGAATAGTTGGTTCATCCAAATAATTCTCCAAATCAATTCATGTTGGTTCCTTTAATGAACATTCCACAATCAACTTGCTTACTCATTGCAGTCTCCTACTTAGGCCTCCAATAAGATGAATACTTGATGAACTTTCAATTCCAATAATGGGCTCATTTGACACACATCTAAGCCTAAATTTCACAACACTTGAATAAACATTATACATGTTTGTCAAATATTATTTCAACAAATATTATTGATTGATAGTACCTATTCCCTCCACGATGCAAGCTTCCTTCACCAAGCAATTGCGCAAATAGTGAATAGATCACAAAAGTTGGTGACCTGATTATGACAATGCTTACACTTCCTATAGCTCAAATACTACACAATTTCGTTAGTATAAGCTTTTTTTGCCTTATCATCCAACCATAAATAATCATTAACGTATCAAAAATTCCATAAATACCTAAGAAAACTCGTTTAGACAAATAATAAGAACTCTCAATAATCAATACTTGATACAATCTAAATTACAAGCTAAATTACTTATATTCAATCTCAAAATATGCGAGCCTTGCATCTCAGCTCTCGTTTAAATAATGTCTTGAGCTTACCCAAACCTAAGTGACAATAAATGATCCATGTAACAAAATTGTTCGTGTACATTTTAGGTCTCATGCAAAATCTCATAAGAACATCTAATTTTGCCAAATATCTTATTGAATCAAGAACTATAAACTAACCATGTGTGCACAATAAAAATACTATTTCTAAATCAAATAGGATTGTGCACTTTAATCATCTCAACACTAATTTAAAATAAGTATTAATCCTAAACTGAGTATATATAAAATAAAAGACTTGACCTTATTTAGTTGAGAATTTGCAGGTAAAGTCTATAATCCAAGAAAGAAGGAAGAAAGATGAATTAGAGGGCGGCGAAGGCAGGTGACGGCAGAGGGGTTACATAGCACGCAAGGCAGCAGAGGGTCCACAGGCGATGCGCAGGGCGGTGGAGGGAGTATGTAGGCAGTGCCGGAGGGGGTTTGCCAGTCGTCCAAGAAAGAAGAAGACAGATGAACCAAAGGGCGGTGGAGGGTCTGTAGGTGACACGCATGGTGACGGAGGTGGTCTGCAGGTGGCGACGAAGGGGGTATGCCAATGGCGCCGATGGGAGTCCACAGGCGGTCCAAGAAAGAAGAAGAAAGATGAAGCAGAGGGCGACGGAGGTAGGTGGCAACGGAGGGGTTATGCGGTGGAGAGTCCGTAGGTGACGCGTAGGGTGGCGGAAGGGGTATGCAGGCAGCGTCGAAGGGGGTCCATAGGCGGCGGTGAAGGGGAGCAAAGGGTGTCTGCAGGCAGTGGCGAGCAAGGCGGCGGAGCGGTCGCAGGCAATGGGCAGGGCAGGGGGTAAGGGCAATGGAGGTCCGCAGCGGTGACAGAGGGGGCACTCAGGGAGAGCACAGGGTAGCAGAGGGCAGCCACAGGTGACGACAGAGGAGACGAGGGGCATGCCCCCCTGAGGAGCCCTGCTCCCCCCGGCATCCCCCCCACCCCCACCCCCCTGCACCACTATCTCCCTCCCTCCTCCTCGCCGCCCCCCCCCCCGCCTGCGCGATGTTGCCATGCCGCCCCGCCCCCCAGCATTGCCCCCTTGTTCCCAAGTTTTTCGTAGCCGCCCCAGTCATGCCCGCTCTTGCGAGGCAGCGACAGCACTAACCTGCGGGCTGCTGACGACAACGTCGCCGGCAATGGGGTGGCACGGCAAAAACAAAGGGGGGTGGGGGTGGCACAATCAGACTATAGGGAAAGAAACAAGGGAAAAGTTTGGGGTAGTTTCGTAATAAAAACTTGACTCGGTCTCAACTCGAGTCAATATTACAAAATACATCTTAAAAAATATAAAAATATATAATAAAATACCATAAAATAAAATAATCGAGTTCAAACTTGAATAACATGCTTTAAACCTAATAACCCACCAAAAACGTGTTCTAACTCAAAATACATGACGGGGCATGGGGGGGTGGACAGCCAAGGGGGACAGCGGGGGCAGGGGAGTGTTTTTGGATTTTCAAGCAGTTGTTGGATCAAAATCCAACAGCCATGAGCACCTATGTGTTGCCTGCATTGAAAAAAGGTGTAGCGCACAGGAGTGGGACTATATATATATATATATATATATATATATATATATAGGGCAGCACTGCAATGTACTGCCTCATTTTGGAAACACTTGCAACGCTGCCATAGTGGACCGCTGGATTGAAATCCAGTGGCCCACATCCCCCTAGCCCAGCCAACAACCCCCCCCCCCCCGCATCCCTGCCTCTTGCCCTCCCGCCCTCCCACCCTCTCGCGTCCCGCCCGTGGCGGCTATAAAACTCGAGTAGCCCCCGCCATCGGACCACACCACCTCCCTTGGACACCCCCTGCCACCCCCTTGCTCGCCCCCCCCCCTCCCTGCCCCGGCCCGCTGCTCCCCCTGCCCCCACCCACAGCACCCCCGCTGTCGCCACTCCTGCCCCTGGCCCCGCCCCTGCCACCGCCCCCTGCCCATCCCCCTACTGCCGCCTCCCGGCTGCCAACCCCCTTGCTGCTGCCCCCCGGCCCCCGCCCCCCCAGCTGGCCTGTAAAACCCACGACTCGAGTCAGGGTTTTATAGTCGTTAGCCGGTCGGTTTGACCGTAGTTTGAGTCGGTTCAGCTTTTAGAACACGTGTGCGGGGCCGAGGCCGACCGTGTGCACGTGCTATGAGGGTTTATGTATACCCAAGTATCGATGATAGTGTCAGATACGCATCAGCAGACCGAGTTATCAGTAGATATGAGAGTATACAGTTGATGATTTTATTTTTTTTTATGTTGTGACCGTAGAATTAGTTTAGGCCGAATAACGCATTAGGACGCGTTAGATGGTATTCGGGTGGGTTATTAGTTATACGACATGTCATTTGGATGTTGTGATATTTTGTTTGATTTTATGGGATTTTCCCCAATTTTTCTAGATTTTTCTAGGATTTATTCCGAGTCAGTTATCATTCTTGACTCGAGCCGGTGTCGAGTCAAGTCTTATTTACAACTTTGCCACCTCCTATACTTCTCATCTTCCTCCCCCAACCTGCGTTTTCACCGCCGCCGCCCTTGAGAATTTTGCCACCGCCGTCGACGCCACCTCGCCGCCGATCGACGCCGCCCAGCCCGGCCGTGCCGTCGCCTTGCCGCCTCGACCACGCCCGGCCACCGTCCAGCCGTCGCGACGCCGGAAATTGCCCTCGATTTCCCTGCCGTTCCCGACGCGATTCCGCCGCCGTCTGCGCCGGACCGCCGCCGCCATGACGTCGGAGCTTCTCCCCTCGACTTCCCCTACCTTTCCCCCTGCCTAGCGCCGCCGTCGAGGCTGGCTGTGGGTCTGATCGGAGCGGTGACCGCCCGACCGCACTCGACGCCGCCGTCGGTGGCCATCACGCCGCAGCTGCCTTCGTCGTCACCACCATTGGGTTCAAGCTCGCCGAGACGGTGCTAACCCCTACCTCCGATTGCCCCGCGTGGAGCAGTCGCCGGAAAACCACCGGAATTGCCGGAAAACCGCCGGCACAGTCGCCGGAAAACTGCCGACTCGCCTTCACCGCCTTCGTCTGTCGGCACTGATTTCAGCGCCGATCGCGAGGTGGTTCTTCCTTCTTTTTTAGAATTATTACATACATGTTGTGGTCATGGTAGCATATTAGAATTAATTGTATTAACTTCATGATTTTAGTTTAATTAATCGTGATTATGATAAACCTGTGATGATTAGCGTAAATTGTGTTGTATGATGTAAATGCTTACTAATGAAATTGTTAGTAAACCATTGAATAGTTAATTAAATGCTTGTTAACTAGTTAATTTATGAATTTGTATGAATTAGGTTTTGCATGCTAGCATTAAGTTAAACAGATTAAATTGATTAAACCATTGTCACCTAATTAGAATAGGTATGCTTTGAAATTGGAATTAAAAGTGCTAGGTAATAAGTAACATATGAAATGATAAAATTATTAACTTGCTTGACAATTAGAGATGTAGGGTAATTGTCGAGATGATTGTCATGTTTGATTAGATGATTGTATGCATGTGGATATATTAGTTATATAGGCGTGCATCATATATGTATGGGCGTTAGTAAATAGTTATGTTCATGTAGGTTCGTTGCAGGAGCTCGCCGTCTAGGCACGAGACTGCGCTTGGAGCTTCTGACAGGTCCGTTAGGACACGCTTCTCAGGTTTTATCGCTCTATTCTATCGGTGATTTGATTTATTGATCGTAGGACGTGTCAGGTGGATGATTTATTGGACCCCACCTAACACGGGTCACCTGGTCGATGGTTTTCGGAATTAATAACCCTCGAGGATGAGATCCCTCGAGTTTGTTTTCGAAAATAAGATCCACCTCAAGTTGCCTTCGGGCCTATTATAATAAATCCCGACCCAGCCCTATAAATAGTTTTATCGAGTTTTCAGTGAGACAAGAGAAGATGAGTCGACTGCACGTACCATGAGCGGATGCCGTGCCAGTCAAAGCGGGCTCTGGATTAGTGCCAGCGGACTGTTCCATTCCCGAGGGATCCTGACAACTCCGCGTTTGAGTTCCTCACACCTGGAGGACGTGGAGGTTTACGGGTACTGTTTAGTACAGCGCATGTCCGGACTTGTGGTTCAAAGGGTACTAAAGGCGACTGCCTGAGAGTGCTCGGCCTACGTGCTCAAGGCCAGGAGTAATATGGAGGTTCGGAGAGGGCTTAGGATAAAAGTTTTACGTGAAGTACTGAAAAAGAAGTGTCGTGAGCGGCACAGTACCAGATAGATCGGGATGCTGTTGAGTCAGCTGCTCGACGGCTCCTCTGTAGTTGCCCTTATGAGAGTTCTTGAGGAAGATATATATGATGGTTTGCTTTCCATGAGAGTTTGCTCTCATGTTCCAGTTTGATATTAGTTATTTCTGGACCAGTGACACCCGTTGCTGACGTTTTTCTACTATATGTAGGTGAGGATGATGATTGGTGTATGCCGGCCTCGACGAAGGAGTAGCGCTTGCATTGCACACGCATACCTGGTGCCGCGCCGACTTTTGCGTAAGATATGATGTGGGTTGAATGATGCTTGTGATATACATGGTTGTGTACATATGCATGAGCTATGAGACTTGTAGATCTTGTTTAGAAATGTATGAATTTTCTTAGAAATGTTTTGGAAAAGTTCCAATGTCCAGGAATGATCAGCTATGTTGAGTTGAAAATGAACAAAAACATGATGAGCATGAATTGCAGGTGGGCGAGATGCCAATTACAATATGTGTGGATGATTTGAAGTCTAGTGTGATATAAATTGTTGTTATATATATATATATATATATATATATATATATATTGTGCCGCATTTTAACAGGTCATCCCCTTATTGCACTTTTAGGGGAGGTTCTGTCCGTTTTATTCTAGGTTTTATGAATTTTATTGCTGTTTTAATTATTTTGGTGTGCAGTGATTATCATGACATTCACGTAGTATCCTGTTAGGGTTTTGCATCTCATTCATATATTGTTTGCGCATTAGCGGCGTGCTCCATCTTGAGACGTCGAGAGGGTTATGTCGTAGCCGTTTAGGTTTTGGGTCAGCCAACTTAATCGGTTTACGAGTAGTTCGATCCTTTGTAACAGTTCTGGTCCGGGTTGAGAGTAAACCGGATTGGGGTGTTACATGGCCCTTCCCCCTGCAGCAGCCCGTCTCCCCCTTGATGTGCCGACCTAGTTGTGTCAAGGGTAAAAAAATTTTAATAGGCTTTAGTGACGACATTTATAATCATCTGATTAAATTAAATAGTGAATTTATAAAACAATGAAAATAAATTTTTTTAGGACATAATAGTTGCCTTGATTTCTTGTACTTATATTTCTATCCATGCAAAAAAATATATTTTTGGGTCAAAAATATTGGTGAGTGGAGTCGAGGAAGCTAGATTTGCATCTGTCAACGAAGGCCAAATCCACCTTAAAATGAGCATAAGGTAAGAGTTAAAACTTTGAAAGTACTTTGACTTAATTAAAAATTGTTTATTGTGACTGTTTTAGTTGAAAATAATCTTAGTATTTATAAATTTTGTATTTTTTAAGAATGGACAATCTTCAAGATAAAGGATATAACGAAAAAGAATTAGGTCAACAAATTACAACAGTCTATCCTAGTGTAGAAGATGAGTTCAAACTGAAGGTTGGAATACAATTTGATTGTTTGGACGATGCACTCAACTTCTACAGTAGTTATTCAAAAATGGCCAAATTTGGTGTATGTAAACATAGTACAAATTATCATAGGAGAACAAAAGAGTTATGGTCTCAAGTGTTTGTGTGTTCTAAAGAAGGACATATAAAAGAAGATGAGGCACAAAGAGAAATACCCTACAACGGAAAAAAGAACTCATCCTATAATTAAAAAAGATTGTCATCCACTCGTTAGGATAACTAAAAATAAAGAGGGCACATGGAATGTCATGCATTTAGTCATGCACTCCTTCACCATTAAAAACTTAATTTGTCAGGTCACATAGGCATGTTATAAGTGTGCCCCGAAATTTGATTGACCCATTTGGAGAGGCTAACATAAAAATTTCTCAACTAATGTCTGTGCTAGAAATTGAAGCAAGTGGGGCTAAAAATATTGGTTGTATAGAGAAAGATATTAAAAATGCCCAGACAAAAAATAAAGGAGAGATAAAGGAAATAGATGCCCAATTGTTGTTGGAATATTTTGAGGAAATGAAAGAGATGAATTACTTCTTTTTTATTGCTATGAAGTAGATGATGAGGGTAGATTGAAGTATTGTTTTTGAGCGGATGGAATTGCAAGAAAAAATTATTAGCTTTTCTCAGATGTGATGATTTTTAACACAACATATGATACAAATAAATATGCACTTGTTTTTGCACCATTCACCAGAGTAAACCATCACATGCAAACAATTACATTTGGATGTGTTTTTTTGTGTAATGAGAAGACTAAGTCGTTTGTGTGGCTGTTTGAAACATTTTTTATATGCATGGATGGAAGGCATCCAGGGGGCAATTATTACTGATCAAGATCCTATAATGGATAAAGCAATTAAATTGATATTTCCTTCAACATATCATCGTCTTTGTATTTGGCATATCCTTAAGAAGGAGAGTGAAAAATTAAGTGCAATTGCTTTCAAAAGGCATTTTTATGAGTCATTCTATAGTTTAATTTATAGTGCTAAAAACAAAGAAGAAATTGAATCACAACGGAGTGAAATAATGAAAGATAATTGCGTGGAGAAAAATGAGATGCTAAAATCCATCTCTGCAATTCGTCGTGCGTGGGTGTCTGTGTATAGTAAAGGTGTATTTTTGGCTGGTATAAAAAGTTTGTAAAGAAGTGAATCTCAAAACTCATTTTACTCAAGGTATGTGAACAAAAAAAATAGCCTTATTGAGTTTATACATAGATTTGAGAGAGCTATCAAAAGATAGAGATTGAACGAGGCAAAAGAATCTTATGAAAACCAATAGAAAAGCCCTAAATTGGTCACTCCATTCAAGATGGAATCTATAATGGCAAAGGTTTATACTCGAAAATGTTTTATAAGTTTCAAGGAGAATTACAATACAGTTTGGTTTGTTGCTCATCTCATAAGAAATTAGATGAGGGAGGACGTATGTACTGAGATTGAATGAGGGGGATATTTTTCCTCAACTCTATATCATGAAGAGATGGACACTTGAAATAGCAACGACAGTTATTTTTGATGGTGATGAGGTGGAACTATGATAGCTTCGAAAGTGGAGCCATGGAGTCTATTCAAGGGCGTCGGTGTAATGATGGGGAATCTCAAAGTAGTGATGTAAAACGACTATGATAGCTCCGAATCTGGAAGGCCTGTATAATCTTAGTGATTTGTAACTTGTTTCCATGAATTGTTATTGACTTTAATAAAACTTGACAAATTTGTAACTTGTAAGTTTGTACTTGTATTCATCATGTGGAAGAAAGTTAAATGAAATGGCTCTTATGTGTTTTGATTCTAATGTGTTTTCGACTTTATCAACATAATTTAAATGTTATCGGAATATAAAAGAGTCTGCTATTTTTTTTTAATATATAGTTGATCGCAAAATTAATTTTACAACCGTTTACCGAGCTAGGACACATTATTTCAGAATATTGACTCAGGTCGAGACTGAGTCAATTTTTAATTGACTTGATTCGAGTCGAGACCGAGTGTAGTTTTTATTGACTTTACTTGAGTCAATTTTTTATTAACTTGACTTGAGTCGAGACTAAGTCTAGTTTTTTATTGACTTTATTCGGATCAATTTTTTATTGACTTGACTCGAGTCGAGACAAGTCTAGTTTTTTTGCTTGAGTCAAGCCCGGCCACGGTCGCAAGCGGTGAAAGGGTGGTGGTGGAATGGGGTGTGCCTAGCGGCGGGGGTGGTGCAAGGGCCGGTGTTGGGAGCCGCGGTGGCAGTGGCAGTGGCTTGGGGCAGCGTGCAAGGGGCAACTTGGGTTGGCCCACGGGCAGCAGCTTGGGGCGCTCGCCGTCATTGCAAGGGGCGACGGCTTGGGGCGGTCGTCATTGTCATAGGGGGCAGCGGGCGAACAGGCAGTCATTATCATCGCAAAGGCTGCCACCAGGTGATCATCGTCATCACAGGGGGTGGGCTGCCTGGGCCGGGGGGCGGGGTGGGGGGGGTTCGGTGCAGTTCCATGCAGCGCACTAGAGTATTTCTTTCACCTATTTGAGTGGAGTCAAATAGGCTCGAAGTCTCTTGAGCTATGATTTGGAACGATTCGAATTTCATGGCTAGTCGATTGAGGGTCCATTGTGGGAGGGGACTTAAGGAGAGAGAGAGGCGAATCAGTCAACTAATCAATCGATCGCCTTCGGGCTTAGGCAACGACACTCTCTAACTCATTCATTCATTTATTCAATTGCAGCAGAAGCCAAGAGGTAAAACTCAAATAATCCTCCCTGCACCCCACCCGCTCGCTTCCCTTTTTTCTTTTTCTTTTTATTTTTGATTTTGTTTTCTCAATTGGGGGAAATACGCGCTCCTTCATTTGCCTTTCCCCTTCCCATATTCTCTCATAAGAATAATAATAATAATTTATTTGGGCGTATTCAGTTGACTCCTTGGAAGGAGCAGACAAGTGACTGCTTGCCTTCATCGATTTGTAGTGGAGAAATTTGTAAGTAGCAGGGGTTTATTCTGTCGGTTATGTGATCAATTTGTTCGCCTCTTTTCATTTAATTTAATTTCATTTCAACTGCGTTATTTATTTGTTTTATTTCTGTGAGATGAGACTTCCCTATTCTACATGATTAATTATGTATGTGTTTGTGTGCGTCTTGTTTTTTACGTGATGATGATGTTCGATATTATGTGTATATATATACATATACAAAATAAAGAAAGAAAGAGAAAATTGGGTCGGTTTCTTGCTGATTCAGCTGGTTGATTTGATATTGATATTGTGTAATTTTTATTGTTTAAAAAGAAAAAGGGAAAAGGGAGAGTCAAGAGAGGAAGGAAGATGGAGGGAGCAGTGGATGCGAGATATTGGTGTCACAGGTGCTCTCGACTGGTGAGGCCAGATATGGATGTGGAGCTCAAGTGCCCAATTTGTGATAGCGGCTTCGTGGAGGAAATGAATGCTAGAGGAGGAGATGACCACCCTGTTGACGATCTACGATCCGATCGGGCTTTCTCCTTGTGGGCGCCTATATTGTTGGGAATGATGGGTGGCCGGCCATCCCGCCGCCGCCCACTTTTCCCTCGTGTTCAAGTGGAGGAACAAGGGCGAGGTGATTCTGATGCGGAACGAAGCGATTTCGATGGTCTCCTCGTGGGAAGAAGATCGAGAGACCCAACTTCCATGTTGCAATTGCTTGAAAGTCTTCGTGAAGGGATTTCATTTGGCTCTGATAATGCTGAAACTGCGAGGGATGGAGATATCATCGAGAGGGACGGGGACAGAGATGGGGAGAGTCTTCTGTTGATAAATCCCTTCGGCAGGGCCCTTCTCTTTGAAGCCTCTTTCTTTGATTCAAACCAGTCTCCTCATGAACAGAACCTGACTGCTGCTTCCTTCGGTGACTACTTTATTGGGCAAGACTTAGACCTTTTATTGCAGCATTTGGCCGATAATGATCCAAACCGTTACGGGACTCCACCAGCACAAAAGGAGGCCATTGAAGCCATGCCAAATGTCAAAATCAATGAGGCTCTGCAATGCTCTGTTTGTTTAGATGACTTTGAGATTGGCTCCGAGGGTACGGAGATGCCTTGCAAACATAAATTCCACTCACATTGTATTCTACCTTGGCTGGAGCTTCACAGTTCATGCCCAGTTTGCAGATTTCAGATACCCTCGCTCGATGCAAATGAACAGAATAGAAATAGGTCTCCCACTGCCAATATTCATGTTGTCAACAACAGTGATGCCGGTGGCGATGTTGGACATGGAGAAAATGAGAGGGATAGCGGAAGTGGGAGAAGATTTTCATGGCCTTTTAATGGCTTGTTTTCCTTGTCTGGATCATCACAGAGTGGTGGAACCTCGTCTTCTGGACCTTCGCCATCTGCTTCAGGTGGAAACTGAGCCCTAAACTTCTGGTTCCTGTACATTGGCATGTGTACCGTTTGAATCTACTCCTTGTTGGAGAGCTGATGGTACTGATACGGCTGTCTATATTGTTTGTCTGTTTTCTCTGTGCATTCAAGTGATAACGAGTAAGATTTGTTGTAGAATGAACTTCTTGCAAGGGATGCATCAAATGTGTACGCGCACCTGCTTTCCATAATCCATTTTGCGTGAACCCTGTTGCATGGCACAGATGTCTTTTTTAGAAAGTTTTATGCAATAATTACAAATAAATGAGAAGGTATGTGTCGTTTGACTCGTGTAATTGTAGCATTCTCCATCTAGTTTGCAATGTTTCATCTGCTTTTATTTTCCACATCAATGTTCCATCTGTTTATTCTGTTAAATATTACTCTTTTGTTGAGTGTTCGTGATATCTGTACGTGCTCTTCTTGGAAATGAATTAGCCAGCATGCAAACTCCTTTTATGCGATGATTCCATTTGACTTGTTGATTCAATTTGCGTGAAAATGATTATTCTACGTATCAGTACAGGTGAAGTGGAAAAGAAAGTTTTGATGGCCCAGGAGTCCAACTTGATCTCGGTGTTACGGTAATCCTGCTGCTTTGTAGTAAGTTGTGACAAACTGTGGAGCATATTTTAGAGAAATCCAAATTCCATAGCCTGATTTTTTGCATTATATTTTTTCTCTGAATTTTTGGATATGAAATCCAAATTTTGTATAATGTATCAAAATCCATAGCCTATTTTCTTTTTCATATCCAAAATCCAAAATCCAAACTCTATATATATTATCTTTTATCATATTAACCCAGTCGGTAATTTAGTTTTTGATACCCCACGAAAACCAAGCTAACATGGCTTTTTTGAAAAAAACAGAACATAAAAAAGAAAATGTAGAGGATGTTTTCTAAAGACCCAAAACCAAATATAAAGAAGTTAAATGTTTTAAATATTTTTTCAAGATTTAGATAATATTTTTTATGACAAGCATAAAACCTAAACTATTGTGAATATTTTCAAACTTTTATATAGTTTTTGAAATCTATATGCAACTCATTTAATCTATCTAAACACGATGGATTTTGTCTATATATTTGAATATTTTAAATCCAAACCTGCCTCATAAATTTATTATTTGATGAACACATAATTTTCAAGTTAATAATTTTTTGTCTTATTTTTTATTGATACGATTGTATAATTTTTTACCCTTTTTAGACTTGTCAAATCCTCGCGGAGAAAAAATTTATTATCCTTACATGTATTCAAATTTTAATTAGTTCAATCATTAATTTCCCAAGTACATGATTTTTTTGAATTGTTTTACCCTTACAATCTGATGCTTTTAAATAACTACTATTTTTATTTAATAAATGAATTTGGAAAATATAATAAGCTTTGGTCATTGATTTCCTCCCCTTTTCTATTCTTTTGATTTGTGCATTTGGTTGTAATAGAATTTTTTTATAAAATCTCTAGATAATTTTGTCACAATTTTCGTTTTGTTACGATATAAAATTGACAGATGTAATAAAATTATGTTTGGTAGGGGAGGGAGAGGAGGATTAGCATTAGAAAAGTAAATAGGGTTAGACTCTCTTTTCCTTTCCTAATATTTTGTAAAGCTATTTGGAAAAAGCCTCAACACTTAATAGTTTGCTTACATTTTGTCACACTTTTTTTATCCATTATTGTTTCCACTTTATATTTTGGCAATAAATAAGTACAAAACAAGCAACCAAACACCCTTGATTAAAACACTTTTGGATGAATGGGTTCCGGCTCAAACGTTGCCCTTTTTTTATTGTGGGTTAGGCCTCGGATTTAAGTCTTAACTAAGCCCAAATAAAATAATTATTAACAATTTAACCTTTAATTAGCCCCAATTAAAATGACCCATTAACCTACCAAAAATATTAATAAATTTAGATTAAAATTAGAGAAAAGGGGGCAACGTTCCTTTTCCTTCCTTCGCCCCCTTTTTTGCTTGCCTACCTATAGGCAGTTTCCCCTCTCTTTGCTTTCTCCATTCTTTCTTCTACTTCTTCCGTTACTTTTTTACAATGGCTATGCATAGGTATAGATTCAACTCTTAATGTAAAGCTTATCCATTTCTTGTATTTTGCAACCTTCTCTCTTGGAAAGTTTAGAATTGTAGATGTTGGAATTTGCACACCTAACTAAAGAAGACAAACCAAAACTATTGGCACCAAAACTAAGGGGTGTCAAAATGCTTTCTTTTATACAAGATTATTGTCCTCTACACTAAAGCCTTCTATGGCAGCGCAGGTATTCAAGATATGGATTCTTCTCCTTGAGAGTAGAGTAACAAGGAGAGTCATCAATCTCTCGTGACACTATAGAATCAAATCCATACTCCATCTGAAAACCAAGTTTTTTTTTAAAATCTCAATGAAAAATCATAGGAGACAAAGCGAGGAAGAAGGAGACTCAAAAGGTTCGTCAAAACTCTCTTTTCCTTGGAAAGGAGAAAATGATGAAAAAAATAACCCAACGTGAATGTGTGTGACTCATCATGCTACGCCACACCGGGTGCTAAAAATGAGTGCCCAGGGGCTCACCATTTTACAAACAAGATGCTGACTAGCACCACAACACTAACAACATAGCTGCTTTAAAAACACAAAATCTCAATAATCCCCACTTATTTTCAAAACTAGAAAAAACAACAATAACTCAAAAATGGTCATGCACAATTTTCTTTCAGAACAAGTATCTTTTGATTTAAACTTGCTTCTAGTTTGACGTACAACATTTCAAAAGTTGAGTAGACAAAGTCTTTGAACTTTATACCTTAAAGTGAAGACTTTGATACATCTAACAAAAAATCACAAGTGTGACAAAAATTAAATGATCGGAGCAGTGCTATTCCGACCATACACTAAGTATATTGTTTTCTTGAGTGTTTTTCATCTAAAAGATTAGCTATGACTCCATCAATAACTAGCCTCATTATTACATTCATATAGGCAAGAATCTCTCAACATATTCTACAGGTCAATGTATTGTCTAACAAACTTTGACTTTTATTAATACAATGAAGTTAACCTACTTATAGTTTTGATCACTCTCATCATAGAAATGACTTCTATAAAATATATTTATAGTGTTTCTCCCTTTACCTTTACTTGTTTGTACTTATTGAATCTCTTCATGAGATCTCTACTTACTAGATTTGAGTTACCACTAACCGTGAATGCCACTAACGGTGATTGCATATTGACTTTAAGCCTATTCTCCTTGATGAAATATAGATTCTTGAGATAGTCCTCAAGAGAGAAAATTGATGTTATTATTTATAAATTTTACGTATTTTAAATATTTATGCCAGCTGGATTTGATTGTCTTTTTAAAAAATATTATTGTGGTCTTAAGTGCACTTAAACATATGAGATCTCTAAAATCTCATTATCACAAATCTCAATTGACTTCTAAAAAGAGAGATGATTGCGACTCCCTAAGCCTTTTGCTTAATCTTGACTAAATACATCTAGAGCCTTATATACATGAGCTGCACTAAGCTACACCTCATATTACATAAACAAGCTAAACTTTTTATTTGGACCAATTTAGGGGGTCCCACTACTCAAAATCTACATAAATAAATAGCAAAATAAGAAGGGTAATTATAAATATTTAACTTAATCTAATGTTTCCCTTTCATCTTAATTATCAAAATATTTGTAATAAAAATTAATTTCAAAATATCTATTAACTAGTGCATTATTTAAAAATCTAAAAATAGGTCATCATGATGTCAAAAATAGATAAAATTTTATCAACCTCTACTTATGTTCTCTACTTTTAATACAAAAAAATATTATTTTGTGGAACCTACTAAAAAACATTCAAATTAGATTTACAATTCATACAAGCTGTATGAAGTGTAGCTTACATTAATTTTTCTCTTACATATATTATATAATCGTGTCTTTATATTGGACAAATTCATCAAAATTTGACAATTTTATATACTATTATCACTATCAGACAAAATACTTAGAGTAATTTGTGCTTTATTTGATCAATATCTAAATTCATTAGAATTGTCAAATGCATTTATATTGTGCTTTTAATGATGAAAGTAATATTTAACAATCATTTAGATATGACAAAATATGTTAAGAATCTTCAAATGAGTAATTCTATACTATTTTCTTAGTACAAAACTAAGATTAGATGAATTATATTTTATTGTTTTTAAACTTGAAGTTTAAGTAGTTATATTGTCCACAATAAAGCAAATGAAAATGCAATATTGTAAGATGCAATCTTCTCTCTATGAGTGCTCTTAAAGATCTTTTTATTTTACAAATAAATTGGTTTTTACTACCAAATCTTTATATATTATCCCAACTATGAAATAATACAACATATGAATCCTTAGATTTCATCAAATAAAATCTCTATTGGAACCATAAAAGTCTCATCCATTTGAATCATCACAATATCAAACATCTCACGTCCTTGTTTGCGTTAATACACAAAGTACATTAACACACCTTATTCTCTAAGTTTATATGTCAAAGTCCCTCTACTAATTTCATATAAATCTCCTCTTTTTAGTATTTCACGAAGAATTGTTATTTAATCATTCATGTAACAAAGCACGATATTTAATAAATATACTAGTATATACCACTGAGACTTGAATTACACACATAGAATACACTTCAAAGTTGATTTTAATACTCCTTGTGATTATATTTTTTCCAACATGTCTAGATTGCTAACAACACAACGTTGTGGCCCTCAGTTTAAAAACACAAAATATCAACATTCTCTTCTCCTCTCATCTTCCTTTTTTATTTACAGAAACCATTATAGGTGGTGCAAGGGCTAATTGGGAGTAAATTAAGAGTATAAATCCAAATGGTTGATTACAAAGTTGCAAGGTAAAATCAAATTAAACACTCAAAAAAAGAAGTCTTAAACCCCTTTCTTTTTTTACATGTAATGAACGGGTACTTCATCCTATTCTTTTACAACTTTCATTCTCGCCAATTTTTTTATTATTGATTTTCTTTAAAATAACAAACATTAACACTTCATCCCCATCATCATTCATTTATAACTTTTTATAAAAATTACTGGTTGCACTTCCAAAATTTACTTTGAGAGCTCATGTTATCTCTACATGAGCATTAAATGATACAACTCCCAACATTGGGACCTATCATAGTCAAGATAAGTGTTACTAAATATAGGAATACTTTACAAGAAAAAAAATTATTTACGCAGAGTAAGGGGCACATTACACATGCCTGAAATGATATTAATGTCATTAATATTTTGGTAATAATTAGTTGATCAATAAGAAGTACTAATCATCATAAAGAATAATATGAGGGATTTACCATATCCCACAAATCGCAACATGAGTTTCACAATTATGCTAATAAATTCTCAAATAAAATAAGCAAATCGCATATAGTCCAACATCATACATAATACAAATTATTTATTGATGAGTCATCTATCTATCCTTGTCAGCTAATTCCTGATGTGAAGTGTTCCACCTACAGAGGCAATTCCACGTTAGTACTTAAATCACTTAGTCGCACAACACAATGATCAACTTAAATATTCCAATTTGTATAATACAATGATCAAGTTAAATATTCCAATCATATCACTTATGTGGAGCTCCTATCCTTAAGGGGTGGCCACCCCTATCAGACCATTTAACTCGCAAGCATCCAACTTACATTAACCGATATATCTGAACCCACCTCTCGGTTTCACAAGTACATAACGAGTCCCTCATTTACACTCTCTGACACCCCTTTCGACTTGGGGGCAAGTTTTAAATCGTTCAAGTAATTTTATCTTGTTTTGTGTTAGGCTAGATCAATCTTGGTTATGATCACATCCAACACGTGTGAACTATCCACCTAGACTGACCAAATCATCCTTTGGAGTAAAACAAGTATCAAAATGTTATATAGACCTGATATCTGAGGAAAAGAGATCGACAAGCGAAGAAGAACTAATCTAAATACAAAAATTATTTGTCATACATAAAATATGGACTATATTATTCTCAACTCAACAAGTGTACATAAATTAGATAGCATACCAGTGCAAAGGAACACACTTGAAAAAGAAGATTGATTCGAGAAAGGAGGGGAGGGCTAGTCGACTAGCTTGAAAAGAGAGAATAATCAAAGAGTAGAGAGAATGGTGTATGGAGAAGGTGTGCACGCTTTCACTCTTCATTGCCCTTTATATAAAGGTGAGGGTGATGGCTAAAGGAGGAAATATGGATCATCTTGTTCCCCTCCCTCCTTGCATTTAAAGAGGAAATAAATGGGTCTATGATAGGGTTGCCACCTCCCTAGGGCCTAAACCCTCACTTATCAAACTTTAATTTTCATTTTTCTAAGGAGCGGTTAACGAAGGAAATTAGGGTTAAATATGTCTTCCTTCCACACACAATGGGAGAAAAATCAAAGGGTCTAGGGGAGTAGTTTAGCACCTCCTTATAAGTCTAAATACTTAATGTCAAGTTTTAACATCAAAAGCCACTCTTTGCCCATTTTAAATACTGAAGCTTTCATTGTCAAGACTCTACTTCCTCTTTTGTCAAACCAACAACAACTACCTTGTTCCTTTAATATGTTCATACTTTACTTTAAAATTTTCCTCTAATTAAAGTGGTTCACCCCCTAGCCATTCAAGTTAGCCATGTACCACACAGTTTAACCATCAAATACATGGCTATGAGGTGCATGCCCCCTTCTTTCCATAAACTCAACCACTTAAAATTATTCACGACATAGTCATTCTCCTTAGTAAATTTGAGTTCTCCCTATTGGTATTGAACCACTTAGTTTTGAAGCCCTAATTCCACAATTCGGTTATTTATACAATGAGAGGTTTAATGTAATGGATGATTATAAAGAGATATTCTAAAAAATTACCATATTTTGGGGTATTACATTGTGACTAAAAAGTATGGTTTTGAAAGTTTGTATATCATAATTGTTTTTTTATAAAGTCAACATGAAAAATCAACCGTTGTAGTTCATGTACTTTTTTTGTTTTAAAAATTATGATTAATTCAAAGAAAATGATAGCAACAAAAGATTAAAACTTAAACTCAAGTCTATCTTTTTGTTAAAATTGAATACTGAGGGAAGAAACAAAAAATCAATAAGAGAGGGTGGGGAAGAAGAGTAACAAGGGAGAAATTAATATGATCTCAACTTCAGGAGTCGGGACCTTTCTAATTTTACATTTCCCCTCTCTCTTCTCCTTGCTTCCTCTATGTTTTTGTTGTACAGGCTCCCTTTCTTTTTATAAGGGAGGCAACTCCCTTCCCGTGTTGTGAACATGGAAATGATGATAAGGACATGAGGGAGTTTTCCCCATGCGGCTGTCGGCGGTGATGGCGCTGGAAATTTTCCCAAAACTGGTCTTTGTTGGGACTTTATTGCCATTTTTCGGTGACGACGATAGCTAACTACAATGGGACTGTGTCATGGGTTGTTACCGACGACTAGGGACATCAATTGGATGCCGTGGCAAGGCCTAAGGCGGCTTCAGTTGGCTGGACAGAGACTGAAAAGATGACGGCCTCCTGCCGCTACACTTTCCCGAGGAGGCCTCTTTTGGGTAATTTTTTTGATGATCAGTGGCTTTCCTATTGGTGGATCTCAGCTAGGTTCTTTTCCCAGCTGTGAGGAGGATCTAGTGAAGGTTTTGGTGTGGCTGGAGATGGCTTGGATCGATTGGATGGAGTCCAGAAAGATGGTTGTTGTTGGCGCTTCATAGCTCCGACCAATAACTTCTTGAAGCTTTTTGGTGACGACAGGTTTCTCCTGCAGTGGCTATAGGTTAGGTTGTGTTGAAAGCATTCCAGGATCTGATCTGGTGCGCTTGGAGATTGCCGAAAGTGTTGCTCCGACAAGGGACTCCTCCCCTTCTCTTTTCTTCCTTTTCTTCATTTCTATTGCTGCTTCTTTCTTTTTCTCTTTTCTTTTCTACTTCACAGCAACAAGCCCCCCTTCTCTTCTCAACCACTGAGGTATTTATAGGAGCCTTCAACCATTTTTGGTTCTTCATTTCAAGCCTCTAAAATCCTCACTAGCCCTTCCTAATCTCTTCTTATCTTTATTTTCTTCATATCTC
The DNA here is from genome assembly GCA_033002965.1 of Piper betle. Classification (NCBI taxonomy): domain Eukaryota; kingdom Viridiplantae; phylum Streptophyta; class Magnoliopsida; order Piperales; family Piperaceae; genus Piper; species Piper betle. The sequence goes on along the minus strand of JAURVB010012658.1, from coordinate 453,291 downwards.
CTCCTCATTTTGTGGAGCTGCCAATTCCAGAAGTCACGTTGTAGGAGGAGGCGGGCATGGGTTATCAGACTCGAACACAAGCAGACATATCATGTTTGTGTTGGTTCATAAGCCCCTTCGCCAATTTTTTACGAGTTCGAAAGAAGAATCCAAGAAATATAATTTGCATTTTTTATCATTTTTAACACTTGTTTTTGCATAGCAACATATTCCTCTCAAGCATGGTTGCATGAATCGGAATCGGAATCGGAATCGGAATCGGAATCGGAATCGGTTTTCCATGGAATCGGAATCGGAATCGGAATTGGTCTGAATCGGCCAAGAATCGGTTCAGTTGAATCGGTCCAAATTAATTTAATCGGTCATATATAATAATTTGACAATTTACAATATAAATATATTAAAATTGGGTATTGATGTTATTTTGATATTATTCTGTGTATTATAGTTTATGATATTTTTTAAATATTTTTTAAGATTTTTTTAAATTATTTAGAATTAATTATTATTTTTTACTCGGGTTAGACTCGAGTCAACTTTTAATTACGAGAATGCCACCCTCCCCTCTCTACCCCCGTCGCCGCCGGCGGCCCGGTCGGCGGCGAGCCTCGCGGCGGCGATGTCGGAGGATGTCGGCAGCCCGGTCGGACGAACCGTCGGCCGGCCGAATCGCGGCGGAATCGGGCGGAAGCGCGGCGGAAGCGTCGGACGGCGGAAGCCGAGTTCGGGCGGCGGTCGCAGCGTCTGCGGCGGTATCGCGGCGAAGGGCGGAGCTGAGGTCGGAATCGGGCGGCGGTGGCGTGGTCGGACGGAGCTGAGGTCGGACGGCGAAAGCGCGGCGGAGGGCGGCAGAGCGAACTCGGCGGCGGAATCGGGGGGAGAGGGTTTGATTTAGGTTTTTAAATCCAAATTACCATTTTGCCCATGCTTAAATAATTTAATAAAAATTATACCTAGGGTATTTTGGTAATTTTACAATAAAACCGATTCCGATTTAAATCGGCCGATTCCGATTCCGAGTTAAATCGCTCGGAATCGGCCGAAACCCGCCGATTCAAGACCCGATTTGGGGCCGACCGAGTCGGCCCCGAAATTGGATCGGCGCGACGCCGATCCGATTTAAATCGGCCGATTCCGCACGGAATCGGCCGATTCGTGCATCACTGCTCTCAAGCTAGGATGACCCTTCCTGTGTCATTGTGTGGTAACTACCTATTATCTTGATCTTAAGGAGCAACTTCTTTTCTTGGTAAATGTGGTCTCCAAACCCATACTTCTTTCCTTGTACTTTGTAGATTTGGGTGGAACTGTAAGAATAACAGATTTGTCCCTACTCTCATATGTGGCTTCTTCTTCAGGGCATCAAGCTTCTTTGGTGACAGGCTCGCATGGTGTCCTCTTTTCCTTTCATAGTATGGATAACCATGTTCTTTTGTGGTGCCTCCTACTAGTAGTAGAGCTGCATGTTGCTTCTCTTTTAGCACTTTCAACAATAATGATTTTGATTGAAGTCCCCCAACATCTTTCCCAATTTTGAGTTGGATGGCAAGCTTGTTGTCTTTGGTAGCACAAAGAAGTGGAGGTGAGGAGTTGATTTTGTGCTTGCACTAAGATATTCTTGCTCCTCAAGTGCATTTGCTGATTCTTCATTAATGGCGATTGTGATAAGGTACTTCAAGCTTTCACATAGTAGCTGACACTTGACCAAAAAAGGGTTGTTAGTACCCAACATACTCAAGATTCAAATAGCACGATTTGAATAAGAACAATCATGATCCACTGCAACAAGTCGTGTGTCTCCTCCAATGTAATGTCGCTTCCTCTTGTGGATCACAATTTTCCCACCATAGCTTGACATTAGGTGAAGTGTTGTTTTTTCATGTTCTATTGAATTCTTCAACTTGACTTCCTCTTAAGTTGAAGTTGTTTGGACGACAAGTTGGTCTTCCATCTTTTCTATATCGAGCTCCTTTTCTTCGCAAAGTATTGCGTTTTTATCAGCTTGAACTTCAAACTTTTGCATCAATGGAGGTGTAGAGGATACTTTCTTCACTCCTTCAATGGAAGCAAGTGACACCTCCATATCTTGAATCTTGGCTGTTGTGATCTCTATGTCTTTGTTCTTCTTTTCTTCATCTAGCTTTTCTTTTCTCTTTTGAGACTTCATCAGTGAAGATGACTGGCTCATCATCATCACATTAACAGTTGGAGTTTTGTACTTGATCTTACCTTTGTTGAGTAATTCTTATTTTTTCTCCATCACATCTTGACACTTTGTCATTGAATAACTTAACCATTGGTGAAATTGGCATAAGTTTTCCTTCTTGTCATCTTCTAGCTTCTGCAGATTTTTTGGAGTCCATAGTATGATCTTTCCTTTGCTCTTCAACACGTCAAACCATCTCTTAATATCTACAGTGTTGAATGTGTAATCTTCAATATTCCTCTATTCACGTCGTTGTCGAGGCTCTCGAGGTGCATTTCTTGGACTTTCACCTTTATTCTTCATCTTCACTTGCCAGTCATGTTCTATGTGACTAAGCTCGGTGACTGCATTAGTTGAAGCTCATTCATTCTTTGTTGAAGCCAAAATTCTGTTGAGTTTTTCATAGATCAATACTCTTTTAAAGAGTTCTTCAAATGTATTACATTGTGCACCACTTAAGAACTATACTGCCAGTCCAGAGTTTATTACACATATCCTCACGAGTTCTTTGATCCTTGGAGTCTCCTTTATTAATGATGATAAACTCTTGAATCTCTTCACATATGCAGTAAAATTTTCACCTAACTCTCTTTGACATTGCGTCAAATGATTAATTTTATCGAGATCTCCATTGACCGGAAATGTGAGGTAAATTGCTTGATGAATTCCTCCCATGAACTGATCAATCTCGGTAGGCTATTGTTGAACCATCTCAGTGCACTGCAGTTAAGAGAAGCTGGGAATTGTTGTAATTTTAGCTTTTCATTTCTTAAGATCACTCTACACTTAATCTCAAAGATCGTGATGTGGTCTCCAGGGTTGCTGTCTCCATCAAATTTCGTGAAGGTTGAGCGCTTGTACTTTTCAAACAATGCCTCAGAGTAGACTTCATCAGTTAGTGGTTAGAGGTGCTTGGTTGCGTCACTTAATTCTTTATCTTTCTTTCCAATTAAAGTAGTGACAAGTATGACTTGTGTATCCATTTTGGCTTTCAACTCTTCATAACAAAGGTCTAACATTGGCGCTACTGGCACGATAGGAGCTTCTGGAAGTTCAACTGGCAATTGGGCAAGATACTGGCTTGTCGATAAAATTGTGACAGGAATTGACATTTGATTTGTTAGCATTGCTACCAGTGTTGGTGGGATGGGCACCGTTATGGTGATTGGCTATGGGAATACCATGGAAGCTGGTTGTTGGGAACATGCAGGGTCATACCACCTATACAGGTACGGCGATTGGTAGTACGGTGGTTGTGGAAGCCATGTAGAGTAAGGAAGTGGAATGTGTTCGGTCCAACCTGGTTGTGACACTTGGAAGTGTTGCGCCCAAATTTGTTCGGGCGATGAAATTGATGTTGTAGATGCATGGTGGAAATTAAAGAAAAATAGTTAATTTCATAAGGGATGTTGGCTTGATCCCTCAATGTTGTGGCTGTTATTCTTGTAATTGGTGGTAAAGTTTACGCAATTGGGTTTGTGGAGGTTGAAGACATCTATTAAGCCTCTAAGGGTTGGTCCATTGTTGGACATTGTGTGGGATGGTTGTCTTCTCGTCTCAATGAGCTCCCAGTTATAGCACTAGCCCGTTGCATCTAGGCAAACACTTGTTGCATCATAACCTCTATTCATTGCATTTGCCCTTCACTTTGGCAAAATCTTTCTTCATTAACTTAATTCTATACTTGTCCTCCATTTGGCAAATTTGTAAGTGTTAAAAGCACTTGTCTAACTTCTAACGGTTGGTTCATCTCTTTATTACTTTTTGGACTTTGGTTGTCTTCTTCTTGTATCATCATGTTTCTGCTTGGAGTATTTCCTTCTTCATTTCCACTTTGAGTTGTTGGATTCTTTCACACATAGTTCCCGCTATATGCTAGCTTGCTTCCATGTTTGCTTCAAATTGGCTTCACCCTCTTTGAATTAATATGAATGGATCATCTTCATTACCACTTTTTTGTCACCTCACATTCCTTGCCTCCAATGTCATTTTTTTCTCTTGCCTCGCGATGCCTAATTCGTGTCAAGTTAAAAGGTTTGGTGAGACCGACACACCTTTACCATGTAAAGAAATTGTGTATATATAAAATAAAAAAGAAAATAAAATGCCACGGGCGGGAGAAGACTCGAGAAATTTTAAGTGGTTATTTAGGTTCAACTATTCAACTTAAATTTTTAAGTCAATTTAAAATGCCTTAATAATTATAAATTCACTAATTTTTTTATTTTATATTTTGTACAAAATAATGAATTTTTGTTGACACCTTAAAATAAATTTGCCTACGGTGGGAAAAAGAGGGGCCCATAAATTATTAGTTTGGACCCTAAGCGGGTGTATGCCCGGTCGATCGTCCTTGTCTGCTCGCCCTCCCATACCTCCAACGACACACTAACTCGTTGTTCCCTTGCAATCTTCGTTGTGAGAGGTTACAGCGCGTGCAATTCATAAGACCACAGTACCACCACCGTTTGGTCTTCTAGATCACCTCGGCTTCTGCAGGTTTTGTTCGGTAATTCTTCTTCTTCTTTTTTTAAAAAAAATTATTACTCGCAACCATCGTATTGTTTTGGCCTAGCATTTTCTTTCCCTGCTGGTGTGGTGTGTTGGGACGGATCATCACCTCTTTTTCTCGATCTCCAGTTTGGTTTTTCGATATGTATGCGAGGAAGCTTCTATTCAGACCTTTATTTCTGGCGATTCTTGCGGTAACATCCGCTTCTTCGATTCCTGCTAAGGATACACTAGGAATTGCTCCTCAAGGTAGGTATTCAATGCGGTACTGAATCTAATTAATGTTCCTGTATTTCTATTTTAATTTTTCTTTTCTCCCCCTTTCCCCTCGCGAACATCCTATCTTTATTAATTATTAATAATTGTGCAATGTGCAGATGCTGGCTATTTCAAATCGGCAATTATAAAATGTAGAGACGGGTCCAAAGAGTTTCCTAAGGAGCACCTAAATGATGGCTTCTGTGATTGTACAGATGGAACTGACGAGCCGGGTTTGCTCTTCTTTCCTCTCTCCCTCTAACTTCTTTCTCCCGTTGATTAATGATTTCATGTCATCATTCGTCATTCATTTTCATTGTTGTCGATCATGTCATTATCATTTTCTGTCATTTTTTCTCTTGCAATGGTCGACCGTACGTTGCTTTAATGACCCCGTTTTTCTCAGCATCTAATCTTAGTTCTCGAGACTTCTAGACCTCTGAAGCTATCTAAGCTGAATTCTCGAGACTTCTAGACCTCTGAAGCTTTGAAAGTGCTAGGAATCTTCGGAAGTGGGATAGAAGGATGGTAGGAGACGCATTTGAGGATCAGGGGGTCATGATTTTGGTGAAACAAGTCAGGATGGAAGGGCCGGAATTTTGCTTGAAAGTTGAAAGTAGAAATTGAAGAAAAAGAATATGATGAAAATAGATGAAGACAGCATTTCACTTCACGAGTTGTCCGATGGTTGCATATGCTACCGTGTTCATTCAATAAATTCCGTAGGGATTAAGATTCTAACTTAGTAACTATAATATGACAGGCATGAGAAGAATTAAGTTGCGTGAAGTACAATATTTTCACATAAAATAACTTATTCCGCTGTGTTGTAGAGTGGTTCCTTCAAATTGAGCTGAGTAAAGAGAATCAACACAAGGAAATGAGCTGTCTGTATTTATTGAGAATCAAAACAAAGGGCAGACATCTAATAAGAAATAAGTTTTCCTAGAATAAACAACATTGACAGGAATAGTAGCAGTAACTTGTTATGTAAGAATCAGCTTGCCCTTTATTGTATGAACTTGTGCAAAGAAATTTTGACGTGAGAATGGCAAGAGATTTCTGCTAGAGATTACTGAGGAAGGTGTGACGTATCTGACAGTACGATATGAAAGATGGACCTTTCAGCATCGAAAATGTCTTGTGTCATGTTCACTTGTTTTTTTCCATTTCTTTGACTTTGTTAATCGGATAAAGTGATTCAGTTTTTAATTTTGCTGAAAAAAGTCTCCAACAGTGTGCATTCTTCTTCAATAAATTGCAGGAACCTCAGCCTGTCCAGAAGGAAAATTTTATTGCCTCAATGCTGGTCATGATTCCTTGACATTGTTCTCTTCAAGAGTTAATGATGGCATATGCGGTGAGATTAATTATTTCCTATTTTGCAATTTGTCTGATTCTTTAGGCCTTTTACGATTGGATGCAATAGTTGGTTCCCTATATTGTGGAAGGCTTTCCTTTTAATTGCTTTCCACATATCTGATCATGTAACTCGATCTCTGCTATCCTGAAGAGCTAGTATTGAGTTAATTCTTATTGTGAGATATGCAATGGATTTCCCTTGTGGCCATAGACTTTTGATGTGTTCAGTTTGTGGTTTCCTTTTATGATTGCCTTCCAAAATAGATTGCTGTGATGGGTCTGATGAATATGACCGCAAGGTAAAGTGCCCAAACACATGTTGGGAAGCTGGTAAAGCTGCTAGAGACAAACTGAGGAAGAAGATTGTTACCTATCAAGGAGGTGCTGCAGTTAGGCAAAAGGAAGTGGAGCACGCAAAGAAAGCCATTACAGAAGGTGAAGCTGAACTAGCGAAGCTCAAGAGCGAGGAGAAGACACTCAAAGGGCTTGTTCAAAAACTTAAAGGTATTGCTTCATACAGAACTGCTTCAGAAAAAAAAACAGAATTGACTTGCAACCTTATTCAATATCCATTATGGCTGATCAATTTTATATAACATATTATGCTATAAACTTGTAGTGAACTAGTTGTATGTTAACATTCAAAACCCAAGTGGCCTAGTCTAGTTGAAAGAAGTTTACAAGGCATTGAAAATGTTAGTGGAATACAGCCATATCACTCATTTATCGAGAAACTATTCCTTTTTTCTAACAGAACATATTGCTTACACAAGATATTAATCTTAACATTTAGTTTTTGTTTCACCCCTTTTCAAATTTTTGTTGACATTAATGAATTGCAGTTTCAGTTGTAGAAAACACGAAACACATCTCTAGTTTTTTTCTCTTTTATATTGCTTTTCAAATTGTATTTCACAAACTGTTATATACATCACATTCTAGTTTGTTCTATATTAGAGGTAAAATAAATGAAGCTGACCATGGGTAATCGTGCAGTTCACCTTACACGCTTACATATAGAGATTTGTGCAAGAGTTTCACAATTTAAAGACAACAAAATCCTAGACTCTTACAGCCTAAAAATCTGACCCAACTTCCAAATTACAACTAATCCTGTGAACTTGGACAATGTAACATAGCTCACCCTCAAGCTGTGCCTAAAGTCTGCGAAGGCCCAAATTGAAAATATATATGTTTGCCTTTCATCATTTTAGACAAAGGCAAGCTTCACATTAAAGTTTTTATTTTATTTTCTTTAATTTTATTTATTTTTATATTTTTTTTGAAGTTAAAATTCAATTAAAACCAAAAGTGAAAAACAAGCAGCCTAATCCACAACTAGCTTAAGGCAAGAGGAATGAGAAACTAAATCCAAAAGTCAATGAGAAAGTTACTTTTATCCAAAGCTTTTTACTTGTAATCAAGAACATTGTAGGCTAATTGAATCTTAGAGAATTGATGAAGCAATAGCCTCTTGATTAGTGGAAATGCCTTGGAAGAATCTCTTTTGCACACATATCAACTAAAGGCAAGGAAGGTGATGAAGAGTGGCTTTACTAAGAATGTTAGAATATGGATTTTGAGCATAGAGTGTGAGCAGCAATCAATCTCCTCATTGAAAGAAAGCACCCAATGTTAAATATGGTATTTGTGGAGAATTTGGCACCATACATGCAAACTATAATTTTGAAGAATGTCGGCCCTTCTTCTTGGAGACATTTTGAAGAATGTCGGAAATGTTTGGAAATTGATTGATATAGGTATAATATGATTATAAACATTTGGCACAGATAAACAAAATCATTTCAATAATATTACACATAAGCACACATTAGTCAAATATGTTACAACATCAAATTTCTTAGCTTAAACATTATTCATGAGATTGATAGCATCAATAAAGCAAGGAAGATCTAGGTGGGGCCATGTATCCACTCTCATAATGACGATGACAATAACCTTTAAGGTAAGCACAATATTCAGTCCATGTCATGGAATGTTGGTACCTTGCATGTATTCTTTTGGATAAGTATCATATTCTTGATGAGGAATATATTCCATAAATCCTAATTGGTGGTTTCACATGCTTTACTAATTAAAAACTATATATAATAAATATAATAAAATATCCTTAGATTATTAATACTATATCAAAAATAATTGTTCAACATTTTAGATTACTATTCCAATAACAAATAATAATCCAAGTCAATCACACCAATTGAACAATCAATTTAAATCCCTAACTAATTAGTTCTAATTTTTAACATTTTATATTAATACGTAAATACAAATTCATAATCAAGTCAATCAAGCCATTATAACAATCAATATAAAACACTAACTACTTAACATTTTAAAAAAATTATACATTAACAACATATTTAAAACAGGGGGAAAAACCCATACTCAAGCACTGCTTATTTAAAAACAAGTTTTTTAAAAAAAATTGTAAAAGCAATTTTTTTCCATTTTTTTTCATGATATGCTGCCAACATCCTGCCAATTATATGCTGCTCCCTGGTACATCAGCGTGAAATTGAAAACTATTATCACTTCATAGGTTGTCTCGCCACTCTCCGATAACGACATATTGAAAATTTTGCAAAATTGAAAACCTTGACAAGCACTTAAAGAAGGCATGCACCCGGTGTTTCATTTGATTCCATGCACAAGAAACACTGAAATCCTCGCTTCTACAACAAATCTAATGTTGAAATCCCTTTGGACATAATGAGCCGGGCAATAAAAGGGTGCTTGTTTGATCTCTACTTGAACCATAGAAGATAATGCCATGGGACACGTTTAGTGGGAGCATGAAAAAATTCTAACAACTCTTAAAAGGAAAATAGAAACGAGGGTGTGAACGAACTAATGTTGTCACAAGAGCTGGAAAAAGATGGGATGTGTTAGTTTAGAAAAGTTAAAACCTTTTTAGTAGACAAAGTATCCATCAAAAGTGCTCAAGAGCCTTTTGACAATTGTCTTAGCAAGGGTTTGACTAAGAATACCTCCGAGCTTTGTTATTGTTCTGTTACCAAATTTAGTTGGAAAGAATGGTCTAACCAAGGATGAAACCATGTACAAATGGGGGGTGGAGGGAATGGAACGTGACAATAGGAAGGTTGAATGGCAGATGTCTTCCATAGATAACTAGTTCATCTATATGAGTGGATTGAAGACATTATTTGTATGATTCAATCAAAGTAGTTTCCTTTTGTATTACAACTATTGTTTGAAAAGAATCGTTATAATGCCTAAAAAAATCCCAAGTTCATCAATTTACTTACACACATCTTTGTTTTCTTGGTTATGTGCACTTTTGGGATGAAATTGTTGTAAGGTGATCTTTTTATCTTTAGCTTAATGATTCCACTTTATTTCTTCCATTGAATGATGTTTTATTTTTTTTTCCGTGTTTCTGTAGAGTAGCTATTTTGAGGTAAGAAGTCATGAGGATTTGCATTCCAATTCTTATGAAATTTATTATAGGTCGCAAGGCACAAATTGAAAAGGCCGAGGAGCAAGAGCGAAAAGCAAAAGAAAAAGAAGAACACAGGCATAAAGAGACCGAGGAAAGATCTCATGAATATAAACCAGAATTTTTTGTGGATGAGAAAGTGCAAAATGTTGGAGAAAAATTAGGAGAGTCCACAAATATGGTTAGGCTTTGAAGCTTATAGTATACTATATGCAGCTGATTGTATTTTTTAGTTTTGTTAATGTAGAAAAATTAAGTAGAAGGACAGTGATCAGGAATAGAAAGTAGAAGATTATGGGAGGACACTGGTGAAATTGAAGTGATTTCACCATTATTTCATTACTTATTAATGCAGAGAAGACTGTTACAAGTTACAATCACTGTCATAATTGTAGCGCTACATCTGATAATTGCTCACAAAGAAATTTGAAATATAGGTTACATGAGACAACAGACCCTAATGTACGTATCATGATAACAGTTAACACACTAAAAATCCTCCACCACTCCCCCTCAAGTTATAATGGGAATCAATCAACCATAGCTTTTAGCGTAAATCTGTATGTTGAGATTTAGATAGCCTTAGAAAGATATCAGCCACTTGCATTTTGGTGTTTACATGTTTCAGACAAAGGACTCTTTTATTTTATATCAAATATAGTGACAATCTAACTCGGTGTGTTTAGTCTTTCACAAAACTTGTTAGATGTGAATTGCTAGCTGGTTGTCACACACAACATATTTTCATAGGTTCACTAACGGAAAATCCAAGTTCTTCTAGCAACATCTTTGTCCAAACTAATTCAATAAATGGCTATGCCATTGCCCTATATTCGACATCAGCACTGGACCTAGGTACCACACTTTGTTTCTTGCTTGGCCAGGTTACAATTTATACATTATCCACTAGTTGACCATCTATCATATGTCAAACATGCCCAAATGAAGTCTGCAAATGTCTGGTGATTTCCTTTTTATGTTTTCCATAGAGCAGTCCTTTACCTTTTTACCTATGAAAACATCTTAAGATCCCCATTGCTTCATGTCAGTGGGGGTGTTCTAGGATTTTCATAAATTGGTTGTATGGTGTTAGTATGTATTTTTATATTTGGCATTGTTGGTTAACAACCTTGTTAGTTAGTGTTGCTAGACAGCTGTAAGCAATTACGATGACAGCCTAGTAAGTCAAAGAAGTTAATTAAATGAAAAGCTGGGACAGGTGGGCTGTTTGGCTTCCAAAGTGGGATGTTTGGCTTCAAGGACTATAAAAGACCATGCGTGGCTCCTCTTTCAGGCAGAGACGATCAGAGGCATAAACATCCTCTTCTCTCTCAATTTAATCACATCTTCACCTGCAACTATCTTCTCAAATCTATCTAGTCACTTGACTACCATCTTGAGATTCATTCAATCTGTTCACAACACACTTTTGCAATTTGTTTTCTGTTAATAAGATCAAAACTTGCTGCTGATTTCTCTTTGATTTGTTCTTGCATTATTATGGTCTTGTTCACTAGGAACGGTTAGAGGTGTAGACTCTTCTGGAGATGGTTGTGATGCTGGAGTAGAGCAAAGCTCATGTTTTCTTCTACACAGGAATGATCGGCATATTTCTATATTTTAGACTTGTTGTTAATCAATAACACAAAGTACTTGGCAGATCCAGTTGAAAGTCAATGTATGGTTGAGATTTGGGAGGAAACAAAGTATTATTACATTTAGAGAAATGCACATTCTTTTAAAACTAGGGTTAAACAACAAGCCCTTTTTGAGAGCAAGAATAGCCGAGAAAAACACATTTCAGGGATTTGGCTGAGCATTTGCCTATGCTGTTAAAAGTATGAACAAAACAGGGAGAACTAATTACTGAAAGTTTAACAAAAAAGATTTATTTGGATGTAAAACTGGTAAGGAATTTTGCCATCTAAGACTTTGGTAGGCAATTAAGTTGCTGAGAGACAAGATGTTAGCAAAGCCTTTGGTTTAACAACCCTGTTGGCCATATGACTTCTTCAGTAAGTGGTTATTTAAAGGGAAGATTTTAAGTCTATCCCTGATTATACATCGAAGATCATCTCCCTAGTAGGCATTGGATATTAGACTTCCCTTTCATGTCTTTTGGCTTTTCAATCTATACCCACTTTTAAGAAATTTCATTCTTAGAATTCCTTTCCTCAGTCTCACATGCTTATAATGCATTGTAGCTCACATCTAATACTAACCTAAGTTGGCTTCAAAACCATTTATAAGGACTCGAGCCCAAGTGCAATCTGATGGGCATAGATCATCCCTTCAAGAGTGCTTAACCAAGTTGAAGATGTATAAGGCCATACTTACTTATATCTCCCAAGATGTATTGGATGTGGGACTATCCTTTCATTTGTTGGGAATTTACATTAGGTGATGTTTGTGGTCAGACATGTTCAACATTAGGAGGGTCACTAATATAAACTCAAGCACTTGGTACCTTCTTTTAGAAAGGAAAACTAGTAAAATCTAATTTTCCTATTGATCAATGGTTGTGTCAGGAAGGGGAACTAGTATAAAATTTCAATCTTTGCTAGCTTTTTTTGAAGGGCATTCGGCCATCAACTTTGCCATTTGTAATCATGTGCCCCAGCCCAGTTTTGGGATAAGTGGAAGAATAAGTGTTACCATCTTTATCATTCTGAGGGTTTGTATCATCAAATCAAATGCAAACAAAATTCAATCAAGGATACAAAATCCATGCCTTGACACCAACAATGGTGATGTGAATGATCCTTTACCTTAGGTTTGCTACATCATTGTTGTTGTCCTCGCATTTGAATTATGAGTCTAGTTTGGTGCACATCATTTGTTTAGATCATGTGTTGATACTCCCATTTGATTTTTAAAGAGTCACCAGTCTTTTACATGTCAATTATGTATTATGTATTGTTGTCTTTGGAATTTTGTTGACCTCATGTACTTGATTATAATTCACAAAGAAAAGTGCAGGCCTCCAAAGATGTGTGACCAGTTATGTGCTAATCCTATTTTATTATGATGATAACAATAAAGAGGTAAATTCATCAATTTGCATGCAACAAATTATGATGAGAATCTTCAGATTTACCGCTTTGCACCAAGATATATGCAGCATCTTAGCCCTGAAAGAGGGCGCTGGGCATGAGATAAAATAAATCGTCCTTGTTGGACATATTTTTTGGTTAATCTGTCATCTATATTGAAGCATCTTTCTTGATTTTATTCAATAATTACAGTTGTGCTGATTTAATAATTACAGCCGTGCTATATATTGCTGAAACTGAAGCTGCTCTTGTGTATAATAAAGAGAAGGTGTTTTATGTATTCACTCCTGTGGACACGTTTGTTTTTTTTTCTAACTTTGACATGGACCTTCACTAGGGAGATAGGGGCGCTACTGTTGGAGACAAAATTGTTCATGATGCCGCAACTAAGGAAGCTACTGAACATCCCAAGGAAAAGGTACTATATTCTATTGTGACTGGTGATCTTGTTCTTCTGTTCCCCCCTCATGTTTCCTTGCTTTCTTGCCGGCTTTCATGTAAAAGCAAGTTGGTTTATTGTTACAATCCTTGTGATGCAAGATAGCTTACTTTATAGCCATCATAACAATCCTAGAAGAAGCACATGCTAAGTTTGAGGTTGAATCTTCTTTCGACTTTTCCTCTATGTAGAGCTGCATTAAGCAGGGCATCTGATATATTGGTTTTAATGGCTTTTGTGTAATTATTTGAATGGTAGAGCAACCACTTTCTCGTTTACTCTAAATTCAAATATGCTTGCATGTCGAGGCTGCTCTGTTAGGCAAGGAAGAAATGGGTTTTCTTAGTACTCCCTCAGTTGATGGTTTTATTTATTTATTTTTAAGTTTTTCATGGACTTCAACTAGGGAGGTGGGGACATTACTGTCGTAGACAAAATTGTTCACGATACCACAATTGAAGAAGCTACTGAACCTTCTAAGGAAGAGGTACAATATTATATGTGTATGGTGATGTTTTTTATTTATTTCTTACTATTATGTCATTGCTTCTTTGCCATGGTTCCATGTAAAAGCAAACTGATTCTTATAAGCTTTATTATGCAAGATAACCATATGTAACTATCATCTAATGAAGACGATCCATGGTTCCATGTAAAAGCAAACTGGTTCTTATAAGCTTTATTATGTGAGATAACCATGTGTAACCATCATCTAATGAAGACAATCCTAGATAAGGCACATGTTAAGGATGAGGTTAAATATTCATCTCACTTTTCCCTCTATGGAGAATTGCATTAACAATGACTTGTAATATTTTGTTCTTAATGGCTTTTGTGAATTCATTTGAATCATAAAGCAAGTACTTTGTTGAATAATTCCATGTCACCTATCCTAGACTAAATGGCCTAACATGTAGGTGATACACTGCTTATGATAATGATGTTGATGTAAATGTTGATTGTGCTAGAAGAATAAACAATCATATTTTTAGCTTTGTAGGCATCTTCTTCTTTCTCATAAACCTTTTGTGGTTGGTGTCTAGATTCTTTCATTTGATTTCATGTCATTGTAGGCCATGTCAAAGCTCATATCTTTGCATATTTTAGCTTCCATCTAATTGGCGCTTTTTAGTCAATCACAAAAACAGATATCTATTTATGACAGTGCAAGGGGTATTGTTCCTCCATTGATCAAGAATTTCGATCTTTGGGAAGTATCATGATCATCCAATAAGAGGTGTCATTGGTAGGGGTGAGCAATCAGTCAGTCGGCCAAATGGAACAGTCGAACAGTCATTCGATAGTCACATTTCAAAGCCGAATCGAAACTAACCAAAATTTCGTTTCGGCTTGGTTCAATAACTGAATAACTGAAATTCAATAATAATTTATAAAAAATAAATTTATTTAATTATTTAATCAAGAATATGTCACTATTTTAGTAAAGATAATCATTTAATTAGTAATTTTAAATATATATCATATTAAAAAAACTATTATAAAACTATTATAATGTTATGATAATTAATATAAAATATTGATTTAATAATATTTTTAAAAAATTGGTTTATTCAGTTATTTCGGTTCAATTCAGTTCCAAACCAAAATTATCAATATGGCATTCAATGTGGGTATTTTTCAACTGAAAACTAAACCGAATTACCCCAAAACCAAACCGAAACCGAATCGGTTTGACTCCAACTTTGCTCACCCCTAGTCATTGGACATGTCCAAACCAATGTAGACAATTTTCACGAATCTCGCCTTGCATTGGCTTGCATTCAATTGTGCATTTATAAGATCATTAGGATTCTTTTGTAGTTTTCTCATGTTATTTTATTGAAATTTCTTTGGTCATCCTTTACACATTCTTTTAAGGTTATCTTTGTTTGAAATTGTGAACTAATTCATGAGCAAGTGATATGTTCCCCTTGATAAATCTATCTTGTACAATAAATAAGACAAATTTTCATCATCATCATCTGTGATCCTAAAAAATTGAGGTCGGGGTTGCAGATCCTTTCTTTCCACTTCATCTTGTCGTATACCATATCAACGCTTAGCTCCAACTTTTCTATATTTTTTTTTATTGTCTTAATTTATGTTCTTTTAGGCCTACCACATCCTCTTTTAATACATTGACCGAATGACATGATATAACTTTTAACATCTGAAGGACATTTTTGCACATGTTCGAACCAAGGCAACATGTGTTCTCTCATTTTCTCTTCAATTGGTACAACTGATAATTGTGCATGTATATGTTGTTGGGAATTTTGTCTGCAAGGATTTTTCCACACATCCATCTCAACATCCACATCTTAGCTACTCCCATTTTGTCGATATGCATTTGTTTTGTTCCCCACCATTTTGTTTCATAAAGTAGTGTTGGGCAAATAGCTGTTCTATAGAATTTACCTTTCAATTTCATAGGAACTTGTTTGTTACATAGCACCCTAGAAGCAACTCTCCATTTTAGCCATCCAACTACAATTCTATGCTTGGCATCCTCATCTATGTCCCCATCTGCATTTAGCATAGAGCCCAGGTACTCAAAATGCCCCTTCTATGGCAACCCATGATTCTCTAAATGGATAAAAGAGTCCTCCCTCGTAATGGTCTCACTAAAATTTCATTTCATGTACTTTTGTTCGACTAATCCTTAGGCCTTGTGTTTCTAAGGTATCTATCCATAATTTCAACTTGCCCTTAACTCCTTCCCTAGAAGTATCAATCAATGTCACGTTGTCTGCAAAGAGCATACGCCATGGGTCATCATCTTGAATATTACAAGTCAATTCATCCATCACAGAGGCAAAGAGGTAATGGCTCAAAGTAGATCCCTAGTGTAAACCGACTTTCATAGAAAAATCTTCTGTTTTGCCCATCCAAGTCTTCACACAGGTTTTAGCATTAGTATACATATCTGTAATGAGTTCAATGTAATGACTTGAGACCTTTTTTGCTTCTAAAACCTTCCAAATAAAGTTCCTTCTGACTCTTTCATATACTTTCTCCAAGTTTATAAACACCATATATAGGTTCTTTTTATTTGCTTGAAATTGTTTCTTCAATTGCCGTAACAAAAAGATAGCTTCCATTGTAGATCTTTGAAGCATGAAATCAAATTGTTTATCCCTAACTGATGAAACACATCACACACGTTTTTCCACCACCTTCTCCCATAATGTCATTGTGTGGCTCATTAACTTGATGCCCCTATAGTTTGAACAATTTTGGATATCACCCTTATTCTTGGAGATTGGTATGACAATGTTATTCCTCCATGCTTTAGGCAATGACAAAGTGTGGTCATAATCTTGGAGATGCATTTGTAGACAAAGTGGTAAAGAGAGATGGGTCGGATGCTAACAAAGGATATTGCACCACAAGGTTTAGGAATGTGTGAGAGGAATCTACAATTATAGGCAAAGTGTGGTCATAATCTTGGAGATGCATTTGTAGACAAAGTTGTAAAGAGAGATTGGTCGGATGCTAACAAAGGATATTGCACCACAAGGTTTAGGAATGTGTGAGAGGAATCTACAATGATAAGTACGAAGAAGATTACCTCTTGCCGGCGATGAGGAGAATAGCCCATTCTCTGTTTTGGAGGTTTTTGCCCACTTTTCAACAACTCTTTCAGTCAGCTCCATCCACACCCTGCCAGTATCCAGTGCCCAACATGGGAACCACTACACTTTCTTCACTTCTAGATTGTTCCCAACCGACCTCCCTTCACACTGTTGTTGGAAAAACACTATCAAGTTGCTCCTAAAGCAAAGGAGTAGAGCCACCACCGTTGTCCTCTTTTTCCAAGTCAATGAGGGTTACCACCAGCCACTATCTAATGTCCAATCGACAACCCTAAGCAATAGTAGTCCCCCACCAAGACCTATCGTTTTTCGTTGTCACCATCAAGAGAATTTTTGAAATCCCGGCAATACCTCTATTGATGGGAATCATTTCGGTAATACTGCGATCACCCGTCGCCACCACTTGCCACTGGACCACCTCCACTCGACTCCCCGTCGAGGTCTAGAATTCTAGGCAGCCATTGGGACCCACCGGCCCATCCACTGTCACCCTAGTGCACGAGGTCAGGGTTGCACCACCCGTGCATACGGGTCGCATCGTACCCACTCAACGTTGTCTGCGTCAGCCTGCCTGAGTCATCTGATTGGAGCCGCATGCCCAACACCTGCTAGCCGTGATTGCGTCTAGCTACCTGTGCCCTTGATCCGGCCAGCCCAACCAAACTCCAGACCATGTTCGTCTGATCCAAACAAACCCGAGGTCGAAATCATGTTCAAGACCCGGACTTGACCCGCATGTGCCAGAACCTGTCCAAAGGCTAAGCTGACACGATTCATCAAAATTTTTTGACTCTACATAAACCAAACCAACCCGGTCCGGTTCAGCTTATCTTCCGGAGTTTATTTCACTATCTTCCCGTGCTCTGTTTTGCATGAAACTCGGTACCCCATTGTTTCTCAATGTTTCAAAATCCGGATGCATTGGTGAGGTCTATTTTTCAATTTGACAACCAGAAGAGGCTGAACCAAAGCATTTAATTTTGGGCATGCATTCCAAGGCGGTAAAATAATCCACTTATTTGTATTTTGCATCGAAAAACATTTAAATGACTGATTGTGGGACAAACTTATTGTTGACTGAATTGGGAACTCATATTGAGCCCCAAAAACCATGTAAAAAATCTCGTGTTTCACATTATTTATTTTGTTTTGTGATTGTGATTTATTGTTTCATAGGTAAGAACACCATGGCGTTATCCCCAATATCGCACAAACCTCCCTGAACTAAACAATCACCATTCCCCATTCGCAGAGCGCTCATCCCACGAACAATAACTATGTTGTCATGGTGTTTCTTATTTTGCCATACGTGATTCTGGGTTCTTTTAATTAACTGTGATTGTAGTACCAATTCATAAGATCTATTTCTTATGAAATTTTTTATTTCAGAGATAACCTTATAATAATTATGTTAAACTATAGAATTCTATTTTGTGCATGTTTTGGTTAAGAACGTAATTATTGTTTGTGTAAATATTAGGAGAGGAATGATTCTCAAGATACTGATAATTTATCAAGGGAAGAGCTTGGTCGCCTAGTTGCTTCTCGATGGACAGGAGAAAAACCTGGAGAGCAGTTACAAGAGGTGGATGATAACTTGGGGGCAGAACAACATGAAACCAGTTTAGAAGATGATTATAATGGTTACTCTTCAGAAGCTGACGAAAATAATAAAAAATATGATGATGATGATGAGGCACACGATAATGACAATAGATATGATGATGAGGATGAAGATCCACTTGCCTCTTATACTCCTGATGAAGATACAGTAGACCATTCAGGTTCAGACTACAATTAGATACAATTTTACATTTCTTTTACAAATGTGGTTAGATTTTCTTTCGGACTCTTTGTAAACGATGGGCTGACTTTCATAGTTGTATTTTCAAGATTTGTCTATAATCTGTTGTCATAACTGTCATGTGTAGTTATAAGCACTCCAAGTCACATATCTTGGTTGGACAAGATCCAGGAAACTATGAAAACCATCATGCAGGCTGTGAACCTATTTATAGCTCCTATCAATAAATCAGGTACATTTGAATATTTCCTGGAATTTTATGTGTGCACAGAAATTAGTCATCTGTTGGTGCCTGCTTGCAGAGGCTGCTCAAGTGCGAAAGGAATATGATGAGTCCAGCGCAAAATTGTCTGAACTTCAATCTAGAATATCATCTCTAACAAAGAAATTGACCAATGATTACGGTAACTTTGACAACCTTGGTTTGTCTGAAGTAAGCATTTGGTTTATATTTTTATATTAACTTATTTTAGAAACTTCGGTTAATGTTGTTTTTGTTTTGATGTCTGCATGTGTTGGTGGCATTTCCTCTTGCTGACCTTACCTATTTATCTTCTTCTCAGGACCAGAAAAAGAGTTCTTCTTTTTTATGACCAGTGCTTTGAGGACAAGCAGAATAAGTATGTCAAAAGGCATTTTAAATGTTGGCTGGTTCACCACTTTCTAATATTTTTCATTAACCTAATATTTCGGGCTTGTTGATTTTTGTCTGTCATATGATGCCAGGTATGTGTATAAAGTTTGCCCTTTTAAAGAAGCAACTCAAGTTGAAGGCTACAGCACAACCCGCTTGGGGTAAGTAAAACTTGTTTTGGGAATGACTCCTAACTTCTGTGTAACTATCATGTGACGTATGCGATGCATGGATCAGGGAAAATGCAATTTGCAATCAATATTTGGAATAATTTTTTTCACAATTATGGCTAAATACTTTTATAAATAAAATAGATTAGTAGATAAATGGATGTAGATATAGTTAGTTTATATGTATTGTGTGAAAAAATCCTTTGCAGAATAGGAATTGATGTAGTTGAATTCTTGTGGAATAAGGGTTAATGGAGGTTCATAATTTATATTATGCAAATAAAGATAAAGATAAAGAGACTTATTATTACGAAGAATATTAGAGATATTTATTTAGCCATTTCTGCTGTCTACTTTCATTGTGATAAATCTGGGAATTTTGGATGATGCAACTTCTCCTAGAAACCATTCTCCTGCCTTCATTTCATCCATCGTGTGGGCATCACCATGTAAAACTTTGTAATGCTAGCCTATCCTCTCTGTAGACTGATTCTTGCTTGTATAAGAAACTACTGAACATAGAATTGTCTCACGTGTCTTGCTTAATAGCGTTTTCTTAAACCTTTTTTTATCATTTTTTAAACCTGTTAGGCGCTGGGAGAATTTTGCGGACTCTTACAGGGTCATGCAATTCATGCATGGTGATAAATGCTGGAATGGTCCTGATAGAAGTTTAAAGGTAAGATAGGCATGATTTTGTAAATGAGCTTACTGAATTAGTGACCACTTGTTTTCATTTTTATTTGCTTCTTGTTATATAGGTGAAACTTAGGTGTGGCCTCAAAAATGAGCTTACTGATGTTGATGAACCAAGCCGTTGCGAGTAAGGACCTGCCACTCTTTTTCCCATAACACTTCGAAATTATTTGACACTAATGTACTATTCCCAAGCCTCTGAAGTGTAGGGAGGGAACCTTGTGCATGTTGGTATCTTTGTGAAACGAGGATGCCACATCTAATATGCTCCTTTATCCGTGCCAACTATACAATGAAAGATGACTGTATTTAATATTTTTCACTCGACGATCTTCTCATGGTGCCTATTCAATCATTTGGAGAGGTTATGATGACAATAACCTTAAAACTTTATCTCATACTCCTCTTTTGAGGGTTGCACCAAGAAGGGCATTCGACTTATATAACTTAGACACTTTGTTTTTGCATGGGTCATATTGTATCTCTTTAAATGTGATAACGACCAATTGAATATAGAAAATTGATGCAGCCACCCCTTGTTGGGAGGGATATCGGTGATGATGAGGTACTTGGTGCATATCTGAACTTGTGTCCCACTTCACATTTTTTCCCCTACTTGAGAAAGGTCATTTTGATTCTTCCTGCTCATGGACATACTTGCACTCTTGAGTACATTACTGCAAAAGCTGTTTCATCCTTCTGATAGTGTTTTTTAAAGCTAATGTATGATCAAAATATCCAGCGCAGAAAGCTTTAACCTGCAAATATTTTATCATTTCTACATGTTTATTATTTTTTTGCATAGGCTTTCTTTCATTAAACTTATTTTCAGATGAAGTCTAAATTTATTAAGAAAACCCACAAAGGGAAAGGACTAGCAGGATGAAGCCTCATGAAACTTATTGGATGTGCATAAAGCAAGAGTTAATGCTTTCTTACTAACAATGCATTTAGGGTTATATTGGGTTACTTTGATGGAATGTGCTGACTGATTTGACAGGTACGTTGCTTTGCTTTCAACCCCAGCTGTATGCTCAGCGGAGAGGGTAAAGGTAATATTCTTTCTTGAGCTGATTTTCTGTTGTTCGGTCTCAACTAAAAAAGTAAATGATGGCCTTTTCTGCAGGAATTACAACATAAATTAGATTTGTTAAACAAGGATCTGCCACAATCCCATGATGAGCTGTAAGTTCTACAATGAAAACAAAGGATGAGCTATAAGTTATCATGAAAACTAACTTATAGTTGGTGAGGTTATTATTTCTAGTGCAGTCTTGGTCTATTGTTCAAGGTGCGAGGAATGTTTTGGGGAGAATGGCAAACATGTGAAGAGAGAACAGTACTGCATCCAATTTTTGTGGTGGCCAGAGTTAATGAACCTAAATGTTCCAATAAAAATGGAAGTTTGAGAATAGTTTTTTTTATTTCTCCATTTCAATTATGGTTGACTTAATCTTGCTAAGGTAGTGTACCAAGCGGCACTGGAAACAGTGGTTGAATTTTTAGGGGGCGGGGATAAAATTTCTTCTTTGTCCTATCTCGCGCAGCATGTCTACGTAGTTGAAAGAGCACAACCAAATTCCATGTTCAGTTGAAGTAGAATTCAGAACTAGAAGCACCTCCCTTTTTGAGGCGGAAACGCATTTGTATGCCTTTTGTATTTGTCATAGTCTCTACTTGCATCTTCAATCTGTATGTTGTAAGTGGTGTGAACGGCACAAGTCTATTAACGAAATGTGGATTAACTCATTAAGCGCTCGAAAGACTTCCCCCAATGCAGCGGAACCAACAAACCAATCATGATGCGGATATCATTATCACAATTATTTATTGTGTAGAAAATTTCTACCATAACTAAGCCATTAAATAAATTTATAAGGTTATATTATAACCAAGTTTTTACTATTATACGATCAGTTAAACAGTTAATAAATAGTTAAATTTGATTAAATTTTCACTGTTTTATCTATCATAAATCTAATATTATTAAATTGGTTAAAAATTATATTATCTAAAATACTTTTGCACCCACAAAACTTAAAATATTTTAACCATCCAAATATGGTAATCTAATATTAGAAATTAAAAAATAAATAAATAAGTATTTTAAATTAAGTTTGCTCGTCAAATTAATATTTTGACATGACGTTTCTTGAGGTAGAAATGAGATTTATAATTACATATAAATAATTAAATAATAGTCGATTAAATCGGTTAATAGGTTAGGCTCTTATGTTTAAAGTCTGTTTGGTTAAGCTATTGAGTATTTCACCATTTTATTTTATCTTTTGTTCTAGTTATTTTTAAAAGGTAAGTAAAACAGTTAATCAGATGACCATTTACGATCTTACCTTTCCATGTCACTGCAACAGCAGAGTACTCAGGTAAATATTTTCATTCTCTGTGGTTTAATCTCTATTCCATTTTCAGTATGAGAAAAGTTTAAAAAATAATATATAATCACATTCAAAAATCTCAAAATACGGAAAGAAATATAGGGGTTTTGCCCTGTAAAACTTGGCGTGGATAAGACATGTAGAAAATCTCTATTAATTTTTTAAAGCATGAAGAAAGACCCTTTTTCATAGTGAATGCTACTCCAAAATTTAAGTGCTTAGTTAAAATTTTTCAAGTGAAATTTGTAAGTTAAAATTGCTCGATATTGTGGAGCTAGTACAATCTTTTATTTATTACAAACTTTTCATCTAACAAATGCAAACATGTCACTAATTCACATAAGTGTAGTTCATAATAACACAAAACTCACAAAATAATAAGGTTATTACATTAAAACTTTATGTTCTCAATTAAAATTGTTATAAAGTCATGCTAATTATTTAATATTTTAGTTAAGTTTCTTGAAGAAAATCTAACATATACTTGTAGGACCTATTTTTTATAAAAAAAGAAAAGAAAAATAAACACAAACAAGTGTTGCGTAGAGCGAAAAGTCAAGCAAACGCAAGCTTAAACTTACACAGTTTAACTTGGAATGGAACTTTGAATCATGTATTGATGGAGAAACGTCATTAAACTTAATAACAAATTATATATATATAGAGAGAGATTAAAAAATAGTTCATTTTATTTGAAATTATTTGATAGTAGTCAAGAATAATAAATAGTGAAATCAAATTATGTACATCCGTCAAACAACGTCGAGTACTTTTAGTGGTCCGATCCTTATATTGAGGAAGATTATGATTAAGTGATGCCACGCCAGGGCCATAAATTACACATCCTATAACGTTGCTATGTTTGTGAAAGTATATGGCTCGCATGATCAAGTGACAATATTATTAAACACAAGTAGATGTGCATGTCGGTAGCTTTGACAGAAAAAAGTGCATGTCGGTATAGAGCAATTTTTGCGTGAAAATCAAAACGGCTGGAGAATTTTTATTTTATTGTAAAAGAATAATTATAGAAAAAGGAGTCGACCTTGGATTGGTTACGCGGTCGGTGAAGGAAAATAAAACCGAATCGATACACGGGACGGGGCTTCAGTGCTTCATCATATTCCGGGCCTTCACATGTCCCTTAACTTTAGTTTAACTATAATAAAAGAATATATAACAGAAGGCAGACAAATAATCTTTTATTGAAGAAACAAGTCTTTCATTTCCGAGAAATTCCGATGAAGCTGTCCACATGGATTGACGTAACTGTAGATGAGCTCATGTAGGGAAAAAATAAGTTGCAAACAGTGAAGAAACAATTGGATAGACTCCTGTACGTAATTAAAAAATTCCCTCTTTTTCAGTCCTCTCGTTTCACTGGCCGGTAAGCATATGTTGCAACGAATGCATGGCTTTTCTCTGACCACTCAAATGCTTCCAAAGGTTCACTTGACGGATTTCCAAGATCAGCGATTGATGATTTGATTGCATTTATAGCTTGCACGTAGCAAAATAATGGAGGTTTTGCTTTTACACGAAAGTTAGCGGAGAAAAAGGTTCTCTCCTTCCTTGCCAGCTCATTGCCAACTTTCTACGATTTATGCAGGTCTTGGTACCTGTAAATAATGGAGATGACATGCATACGCATACTCAGGACGTATATAATTACATAATCTCGTTGTATACATGTTAATAAATAAGCATCACTTAATTTTTCCCTTGTGCTTGAGTCTTATATAGGTTTCTAAAATTTAAGCATTTTGAATTTTGTCCCAGCTGACACGTACACTTCATTTGCGATTTACTTGTGTTATCATCAGGCTCTGTTAAAATACCCTAACTAATTATCAAATGAGCTAGTCATTCCCTATATAATATTATTGTTCGCTCAATTTTCCACTAGAAACGTAGCTGGTCATACCCTACATTGTCATCGCTCTATGATAATAAAAAGTTTTGGGTACTAAAATGTAGAGATCAAAATGTTAAATGTATTGAAAAAATGTCAGTTTCCATACCTAGCTTGTAAATAAAAATCATCAATTCTACTTTCAAGTTCAAAATTAATGCTCCTATACTTTACTTTGTCACGTTAACAACGAAAGTATATACAATTAAATGTTCCATGCACACCTCCAAATGTCATGCAAAGCACAGAATAACAAACAAAATTATATATTTTATTCTATTAGTGCATTATAACTTCTAACTATCTAAATGACATACTAATGTACGAGCTCACAAACCAATCTAAAATGTTCAATGGTATAGAAAATTTCTTTTTTAAAAAAATTAACATTAAAATTTTATTTCTTATATCCAGGCGATCGATGATACATGGTGTAGATTTTATATATATATATATAAAGAAGATAATCTTACTAGAAAATAGCTTCCTCCCGACTGCAAGCTTTGAAAGGACATTCCAAATTCATTGACTGATAAAGGTTCTCCAGAAGCATGAAGTAATATGTAGTCCTCTCCGAACATTAACCTTATGTTAATGGGCCCTCTCGGCACTTCAGTTGCAACTCCATTTATAAAAACGCTAATCGTCCCTGAAATCGAAAATGCAAATTAATCACATCATGACCCAATTACATATAATCAACCTCTAATTTAAGGTCTAGCTCTAATTTACAGGTGCATTTTTTTCATATATATATATATATATTGATTAGAGGCATATTCCCTACATATAATTTCCTGTACACACTTGATTTTTTTTATTGATCTTAATTTCATGACTAGCTAGTTACTAGTTAACTGTTCCTAATTTTTATTCTAATTAAGACAAAAATTGTTTTAACTGATTAATTAAACGCTATAGCTGGCTTTCATTTCGTAAACACGATCAGTACCAGGGATTAAAATTACTCATTAATTGATCATTAATGAATGAAACCAATTATGTACGGGCGTTTATATTGATTAATAAAAAAAGAGATGGTCGAATTATGGGAATGATGATGATGATTGATGATAATGAAATTAAGCGCCCATACTAGTGATCCACAGATGACGGAGGGAGGAGTTGAGAGGAAGTGAGAGACGTAGTCGCCACTCACCAGAGTGGTAGCGCAAGGTGGCATCGTCGCAAGGCCACATAAGCGAAGTAGTGGAATCCACATGAGCTGGTGCATACTGATCAAAAATGTTGTTCAGATCACCAGCTGCCTGCTCATGGTGCTGGTGAAAAAGCTGCAAGTAAGCTTGTCCTTCACAATTAGATGATGTAGAAGAGCTGCTACGGCCATGAGTACCAGCCGAATCAAAATTACTGTTATATGATGAAGCCGAAGGGTGTACAGTGCCTGGGGCGGGGGAACGTGTGAGATTATCATGATGCAGATATTGCAGATATTGATGATCTCCTACGGCGGGCAGTAGCACAGGCCGTGTTGCACTTATAATAACCCCGACCGATGGCTGATCTGAAACCACGGCCTGGAGCTGAGGTACTAGCTGGGCGGTCAAAGGAGGTGGAGGAGAAGTACCACTACTGCTGCCGCTATTGGAATAGTACTGATCATGATGAGTCGAAGAAGAGAGGCCGGCTGCCTGAATCTGACGCTGCCGTCGGCGAGACCTTGAACGCCGGTTCTGAAACCAATAAAAGACGTTTGCATCACCCACAGCTCCAAACTTCTCGAGCAGCTTCCTGATCCTCACCGTCTCGTCCTTGGCAGGGTTCACCATCCCACTGTTAAAAATGGACTCCAATATCAGGATCTGCTCCGGCTTTGGAGTCCATCTTGATCTCACCGGCTCCACCGTCCTCTCCCCCGCCGGGTGCTGATCTCCCACGAAACTACTGATCTCCTGATCATCGCCTGCCTTGTGATCCATGCCTGACTATGCTTGCTAGCGATACTTACGATCGAATCGATCCAAAATTATGACTTACTATTATTACTCTCTGACAAATGAAGACGACGCGCAACGTCAATATCGTTAAGTTAATTAAGGATTAATTAATATGTCACAATTAAATAATTAATTTTTGCTACGGCTAGCTATCTCAATTAGGGAAAGGAAAGCTGCAGGAAAAAATAAAAATAAAAACTCGGGAAAGATATTTATGTATGAACCCAAAAATACATATAACATGAACGGTTGATTTAACTACTGAATAAATAGTCAAAGCATGCTTATATTCATAGCTAAACAACTACATATACATATTAAAATCTATTCACTGCCTTCAAATTTACTGCATATATATGTTGACGTACGCCAATTAATTACAGGATCAGTATCAGGCAGGCATTTAACATATGAAATTTTGTTTATAATATATTTTTCAGGGCATAACAATGTGAATCATACTGAAGCGAGAGCAGGTACGTAGTTGGCGCGGCCTAGTTCATGACTAGCTAGCTAGGGTTTAGGATAAGTGGGTTGATGTGGGGATACACTGTCATGCATGATAATGGCACATGTCACAGCGAGTACCACGGCTGGGAGGCGGCCACACACCCAATACGGCAACCGCAGTGTGGGTCGCCTTGAGTGGGCACACATTTTACCAAAAAGTGTGGCTGGCCGGGTCCCGATCAATTTGTCCTCTCACTCCGGCATCTGATCATGTCTACATGTATGTATATACATAAAAAGGAGCAAAAAAAAATACATATTTATATATAGTGTATGTGTATGTGTGATATATATATATATATATAGCTATTAACTCTACATATACTGAGGTACTTGATGATCATATTTTGATGGAAAACAGTATGAAAAGTTATTTAACTGGACTTTGCCAAAATTTAAGTACAATTTCATTTTATCTTCAAAAAATAGTACGGTCTTAATATATTAAACATTCTAACGGACAGAGTCATATCTCCTATCAAGTAAATATATATAGTTGTTAATTACTTGAATTTTTTTTCAAATCTATAGTTGCTACTTGTACCATGTATCCGTGCAGCTTCCGATACGTATGCATGTCTGTATATGGAACTCAATAAAGTTGACCTGCGCACTAAAATAAGTTTGTTTTCTTCGTGCATATATATTTTTGTTCAATAATTATATATGTTATATACAATTCCTTTGTGTAATACGAGTTCTAAAAAGTAAGTAATGTACATATAATGAATGTTCATAAAAAGTAATGTTAAAAATGAATTAATGTTCATAATATAGTTTTAAAATTCTTTTTTACTTTAACATTTTTTGAATCAATTTGACTCTATAGCTTACCGAGTCAAACTTCATAAATAATTCTATACTAACTAATTTAATAATTCACTTCCCTAATCATATCATAAAAGTTATCAAAATATATAATTAATTTTTTCTAGATTAGCTAAATCAATATTTTTAACTCATGTAAATTATTAATTTATTAATTTCAAGTGTCAAGAGATCAATATATACTCATGACATATATTTTTTTATTTACATAATTATAAATTTAATAAAAATAACTCTAAGTTGACTTCGAGTTAACTCCAAGTCAACTCTATTCTATGATATGTCAAGTCTGGTCCAAATTTTGAATTTTTAAATTATAATTCATAAAAAAATGTAGCGAATTAAAATTAAGTTGAAAGAGTTTTTCTTTATATTCAAAAATTGAACTAAAGATAAAGTTTATTTTTTAATTTAAAGTAAGAAATATTCTAGTCGATAATATTAGGCTAAGTAGTGTCTTTGTTATTTTAATCATTACTTTGTTCTTGATAAACTTTTGCATTAGTTTCATCATATTGAGCATTAAGTAACTGATGCATGCATGATTAAATCATGGAAAAAAAATTATTACTAACGATATAACAGCAAATATCTGTCCCCTTCAATTATCAAAAGCTTTAAAATATATTGAATTTGTTTTGAAAAAAGATATTGAGTTTTAATATAAATCAATGGCGAAATTGCTATCAGTTAAACCACATACACCAAACCATCAAACTAATGAAACATTTAAAAACAGAAATATATTTGACCATCTCATTAGGAATCATATGAAAAGAATGCACAAAGTCTCTCACTGTAAAAAGACTTGAGGAAATATCATGGATTATATTTTTTATTAATTAGAACTTAAAAACTTAAAACACAAAAATGGGCATACCCATTTTTTTAGAAAAAAAGGAAACAAATAAAAGATGGATAATAGCCGATCAAAACCAACTTTTCAAGTGATAAAAATAATTAATTCACAAAGTTAAATAATTAATCTCTTCCAGAAAGGATAAATTAAATAAAATAACGGACCATTTTCTGAACTTAGGATTTATACCAAAACAAAGAGCTCAAAATTATCAATCATTGGTTTAGCAAATCATGGGATCAAAAAGTATAAATAAAACTAAGATCCCGAAAATTAGCACGTACGATAAAGCGTAATTAAGAAACAGATATCTTTGAAGTGGTCGATAAAATATAAAAGAATACACATATTCTTTCAAAAAATAAGATTAATTTTATGCATAAATTAATAAAGTTTGCAGGTGCTTAATTCTAACCTTTGAGAAAAACAAACAACACAATTTTACAATGGAAAGATGTGAAAACCATGTTTCAATGAGTAAAAGGTAGTAAGAAGGATTCATTTTTTTTATTTAAAAGAAACAAATATTTTGAAGGGAAAGATCTTAAATTTGATATTTTATATACGATATAAAGAGAATAAAGACTCAACCTCATATATAATTCAAAAAATCATTAAAATAAGAAGAAAATTAAAACATGGAGAAAGTAGTAGCTAGAGGGTAGAAAAAAATGACCATTGGTGTTGAAAAAAATAGTAAAGATAGAATTGATCGGAAATAATATTGAAGGAATAGAAGAAAGGAGACAAACAATGAAGAACTTACCTTTATCGTGTGGAAGCAACTCCAGTACAACAGAGAACACGGAATTCGTTTATCCAAAAGATTCCAATTAATACGGATGATCCCAAATTGGAGGTAATGAGGTACTGAGTAGCTAAGCTGGGGAGTCTGTGGGGGAGGGAATGTAAGGACGCGATACGTAGTAGGCTGGGGAGGAAAGGAGGGATGGAGGTGAGGAGGCAGGGGAGGGAAGGGAAGCAAATTCCTATACTATACTATGCTATATATATATATATATATATATATAAAATTTAAATCTTCTTTTTGAAAATAGAGTGGATTAAGTCCGTATTATTTTACGATTCTTGTATT
Organism: Piper betle; assembly: GCA_033002965.1. NCBI lineage: Eukaryota > Viridiplantae > Streptophyta > Magnoliopsida > Piperales > Piperaceae > Piper > Piper betle. Next base: position 423,522 of record JAURVB010012658.1, on the reverse strand, counting down.
ACAACTAGGGGTAATGTTCTCACCCCTTGTCTGTTCTTTTTTTCAAAATTTTTTATATCAACCAAAGTACTTAGGAAATAAATAGACAATCTCTAAAGTTACCACAGGATATAATGATATCGCCACATTCCGGTAAAAAATATCATTATCGTATTTATTTAAAAGAAAAATAAGAAATGTATTTTCACAGTAGGCTAATAGAGCAATAATTACTGAAAAAGTCAAAGGATCAATGGGTCAAGTTTACTACAACTACAGGAGATGTGCTTATCCTTGTTCGATTAGGCATGGCCTCAACCATTCCCGGAGCAAGACAATTTTGAAAGTGGGTTGATAAATTCTGTGATTAATGCTTTCATTCTCTGCGTCTAGATGGATACAAATTCATTTCTTTCGGTTTCGACCCTTGCTGTTCACAATGCAGACATATATCCATGCAATTGGTCACGTATTATTTATACACAACATATCATAAACTTAAACCACACGGGCACGGACGATCAATTCATTTGCGCATGCACCGTGGAAATGAAACCATTTATTTTTATTTTTAAAAAAACAAACTAGATACCGTCATGAAAAATCCTAAATTAGTTAAAGGATGGGAAAGTGATCTATCTTGTGTATTAATTAACTAAAAATTTGTTGCGTTAAGACAAGAGTATAATTGTGAAAATTAGTTAACGGCCTTCTTATTTTTATATATGTATGTGTAATTAGCACGCTATATGCATCATGTGGAGAGGAGAATATGATAATTAATTAAGAGAAACATGAGAATGTGAGGCCTGCATTGGAAGGTGGATCCCTTCTTATTAGACCCTGAGAATTTAAGGACAATAATATTCAAAGGGGAAGAAAAATCCAAGAAAGGGTCAAAAAAGGGGTGTAACAGTAGTACCGCTGCTAATATATTAAGGAGGTGACGTCTTGTGGAGGGGAGACCGCCTAACAGACATGTCGGTACAAATTAGGAGGACGATGGGAAATTAAAGCTTCTTTGGTTTAATTGCGCCACCCAGTTTAATTTCTACACACCCGTTCTGCACAGTCGTGTCACACACAATATGCATCTTCTGGTCTCCCAAAGTTGGAGCTGCCCCTGCAGCTTTCGGCAGACTAAGATGACTATCCCCTATATGTCATCATGCTCCCATTCACTTGATCCGAATCAGCTTAATTAGTTCTTTCCTTGTGTTTTATTAGATCTATCCAGCCAGCTATATCTCAATTATTCGATCAAATATTGTACGCAGTTATTATACACATACGACACGGATGCGTGGTGTCGAATATATCTCTCATCAATATATTTACTTGACTCACAATTAAGCGTATATAACTGCAATATTATACGTATTCATGTAAATAACGGGAAAATATATAGTATTTTTCCAAAGGATTACTAGGGGTCAAAATTTGACAAGTCAAATGAATGGAGTTATATATTCCAATTTCCAACTGCAATTGTATATTATATTTCGCTATTGAAAAGATTAATTTAAAGGTGTTTAAATCATAGCAGAATGTTTGCCCATTAATTTTTATGCACTAAAATTAATAATAATGAAATTATCAAATTTAGTACTCGTCTGCCAACTTAGTGCATGATTGTGTGATTTGATGTTTCTTGTAGTTCCGTGTACCGGATATACCCAAAATTTTGTCTCCTCTATAATTGGAATAAAAATTGTTTACCTCAAATTAAAATAAAAAGAAAAGCAAAGATAGCATATGAATGCAACGATTTCTCAGTGTTGAGGATTTTCACTCACCTTCTTATTTTATATTTGACAAGATAAAATAATAAAGTATAAACGATAGAGAATACACACTAATTTAACACGGAACTCTCAAAGTTAGAGGGAAAAATCATAAACCATCCACGAGAATAAATAATGGGCATAAACATCGAATGACGCCAATACACACATCTACATCTAGATGAGCTAGAACTCATCCCATCATCGTTTGATAATATTCTCCTTTAAACGGAATTCACTTCATCATTGTCTAGCAATGTTTTACATTAAACAAAACTTATATATTTCCAATTAGGATACACATTCAATTGGGAAGACCAATACCTTGGGAGGAGAGACTCTCCCTCCTTCAAGAGAGAAAGAGAGGGTCTCACTATAAAACTCGCAAATCGAATCAGAGTTTTATAATTAAAATCAGTTGGTTCAACTTGTTGTTTTTCATTTGAGTCAGTTTCAAAATATGCGTGTTAAGTCAAGGCTGACCATATTTTATGAACCATGAGGATCATATGTACCTAAGTATATGATGATAGCATTTGTAAGACAATAGCAAAATGAATTAGCATAGTATATAAGAGTACACCCAATTTTTTATTATTATGTTTAGTTGACTATAGAATTAGAATTAGGTCATTTATTACATTAGGATGTGTTATTTATTATTTTTGGGTGGGTTAATAGGTTTAGAGCATGTCATTCGAGTTATAACTCAATTATTTTATTTTATATTTTTTGGTATTTATTTTGTATTACTAACTTGAGTCAGGAGCGAGTCAAATTTTTGTTATGAAATTACCCTTGCCCTAATTTTACCCCAACACTTCACCTTCCCTTTCTCCCAAGCAACCGACACCACGCCCCTTCCCTTGTTTTGGACACGCCACCATCGCCAGCCAGTGCTGATGTCGCTTAGCCCGGCCTAATTCCCCCTCACCTATCTCCTCCTTTCCCCTCCTTCCCCTTCTTCCTCCTTACTCTATTCACTGCGGCATGCCATTCCTAGTTGCCACCGACAGCTCGTCCCTGTCTATGCCCTCGGCCTCCCTTCCCCGACCAAGCCATCGCCCAACATCCCCTTCCCTTCCTTCTTCCCTTCCTTCCTCCCTTCTTCATCCTCCTACCCTTGTTCATTGCTACCGCTCCTTGCCGTTTCTGGTCCCTGCCACCTCGCCACCACCAACCAACTTCCTCCCCCGTCGACCTCTCCCTCCTCTCCTTTTCCCTTCTCTTTCCCTTGCCTCACTCGCCCTTCCTACCACTACTTTGGCCACCATCGGCAATTCTCCACTGCCGCTGGCCAATTTCCAGCCAGCCGGCCCAGCCATAAGACCTAGACCCCACCTAACTCCAGTCTTTTCCTTACTGGTCGATTTGACCGCCGTCGTTGACAATTTCACATTGAATCATTATGAAATGCTTATCATTTTTTAAATTTGAGATTTTTAATTTATTTTAATCATTATGCATATCATTCATAATTTTAAGAATTTTTCATATTTTTGTTAATATGTTAATTTTGAAATTTTTGATAATTATAAGTTGATTAATGAATTTATCATGTAAGTTAGAATTAATAATGATTAATGATAATTTGAATTATCTGATTGTAAAATTAATTATGATATAAATGATGTTAGAAATTGTGATAATTGTGTATTAGTATTATAACTATATCAGTTAATTATTAATGATTAGGAAGTTAATTCATAGTAGAAATTGGATGTGGAATAGCATAATTAGGATTAGAAAACTTAATTAAGGATAAAATATAATAAATATGATTACTAAGCTAATTAATCATCATTAAGGCTATTAATCCAATTTAATGATGATTAACGTGAAATGATGATAAGTTTAGGAATTGTGACATAGTCACCTAGCTAAAAGTAATAATAAGAAGAATTTTAAATTGTTAATTGTTAATTTAATTCATTTGTTGATTGATTCATATGAATATTAATAATTATAGTATTCATGATTTTGTAATGATTTTCATGTATCTATTTCATTCATGCATTATATAGCTAGATTGTGGGTTAGCATTTAGTTTGATTTTGTGAGTAAGAAGTAGGAGTTTACCGCCTAGGCTCGTGGCCTCCCTTAGAGTTTCTATTAGGTCTATTTAGAACTCACCCCTGGTTTATCGCTTATTATATTTTGATTTATTTTACTAATTGCGAGATAAGTTAAGTCGTGTTTCATCGGATGCTACTTAACTTGGGTTATTTAACCAATAGTTTTTCAGATTAATAATCTTTGAGGATGAGATCCCTCGAATCTGATTTCGAAAATAAGATCTACAGCAAGTTGCCTTCGGGCCTATAATATTAAATCCTTTCTCAGGCTTATGTATAAATTTATTGATTTTTTAGTAAGACGAAAAATGGTGAAATTAACTTGCACATACCATGAGTGGGTACACATGCCAGTCACAAAAGGCTGGATTAGTGAGTGGGTTATTCATTCTTGAGGGATCTTGACAACTCCACGTTTTGAGTTTCCTCACACCTGAAAAAACGTGGAGGTTTACTGGTACTATTAGTGCAACGCACATCTGGACATGTGGTTAAAAGGGTACTGAAAGCGATTGCCTGAGAGAACTTGGCCTTCGTACTTATGGCCAGGAGATATATGGAGGAAAGGAGAGGACTTAAGATATACTGGTAGTCTCAAGGGATAAAAAGAAACAATGAGAAAATGTCAAAAGAGACATCACAAACTAGTCACTTGAGGATGTTGTTGGGTCTGCGGCCTGATGGCTCCCTACTAGATGCCCTTATGAGAGTTCAGTAGAAGTTATAAAATTGTTTTCTTCAAAATGAAAGTCAGCTCCCATTTATCAGTTTGTTATAGTTATTTTTAGACCAATATCACTCGTTAGAAACAATTTTCTAGTATATATGTAAGTAAGAAATAGGAGTCTAATATGTCAGTCTTGATGGAGGAGCAATGACTACATATGCACACACACAAATCTGATACGACATGTGTTTGATATAATGTATGATTTTGGTTATGATGTAACATGTTGTATAATATTGAAATGACTTAAATTGTTGAAAATGTTGTAACCAATGTGATAGATGAGATCAGTAGAATGGGTCAAGACCCAATTTAGGAATATGAATTTATGAATATGATAACAGTGAACGATAAGATAAACACATGGGTCAAGACCCAGTTGATGTAAAATAGATTTCGTTGATATCACTTTAGTTTGGTATGAAATGAAGAATTTGGATGGTTTGGTGATATACTTATGTAGTGTTGTTTTGACAGGTTAGCCTCTTATTACACTTTTAGTTTTATAAATTTTATCGATTTTCTCGTGATTGTCTTTGAGTGTGAATTGTTTGTCTTGCTATTCATGTAGTATTCTGTTAGGGTTTTTGTATCTCATGCATACATAACGATAATTATCTTCTATTTTAAGACGAAGAGAGTAGCTCCATTTGGGTTAGGTTCGAGTTAACCGACTTAATCTGGTGACCTGTAACATTATGGTTCGATTCACTAGTGCGCCAAATTTTGGGTGTTACGCCAACTATAAAAATTCACAGTGAAGCACACAATTATACACTCAAGCACACAATAATACACTCAGTTTGGTTCAGTTGTTTACACTAATATATAGCTATATATTTATAAACAATAGATGCAAGACATATACTCAAAATATGACCAATCTCTCATGTATGAAAAGCCAACACCAAATACTCATCCCTGAGCATTAAAATTCTCACTAATGAATATCTTCTTCGTCTTTTATAATTCTTCTCGAATTCTTCGTACCTCATAAAATAATTTCATGTCTTTGCGACTTACTATATAGTTGTACGCTTTGTCACATTCATCATATGATAAGAGAGTTCAATAATTCTCCCCTTCCGAATTATATGAAAATAGTAGGGTTGATTTTAGCATCTTTCACATGGGAAGAAAATATAACCTCTAGAATCTCCCATTCTCGGCCCATATGAAAACTCATTGGAAAAACTTTCACTCTACACTACTATCGAACACCCATTGATGCATCATTATCGACTACCTGAGGAAAATATCTCAACTATTCTCTCCTCCCCACTCATATAGAATGTTATTTATCTCTCATGATTATAACTTCTAACACATCTCCTTTACTCGCATAGAAGGAACACTTTTGTTAGCACTGCCTAAAAGCCATCTTAACAAAATATGAACAATCTTGATCTTCTAAAAAATGCTCTACCAACCATAGTTCAACAATCCAAGCTCTTTTATAATTTGTTCCACAAACTAAACTCTTGATAAGACTTGTTGGGATTTTAACGTACAAAATCTTATATAGAAAACACAAACATTAATGCGTGGATGGGCACGCGGTTTGCAATACCTTACATATATTTTATTAATAAGAAAGCAAATAAAATTTTTTTTCTAAAATGTGCTGATCTCGCATTTTGTACTATAATCGCTTCAATTTACATTATAGGCCATATATAATATAAAGGCTAACATCAAAGCAACATAACATCCTATTAAACTATCAGTACCTTTTAAACTAATACTAACTAGTAAAATATACTTAGATCTATTACAAATCCATACCACATACATAGAATTCTGACGTAATACATCAAATTAACTAACTAATTATAAAATATACGGCATACGGATGGTTTTCTTTTATTTTTTATATATTAGAAAACTTGGAAGAGAGAGACAGAAAGAGAGGGAGAGCGAAGAGCGGGCATGGGGAGAGATAGAGATAGTCATGTGTGCGATGGGTGACGAGAGGGAGTCAACTTTCTCCATCACCACCCACCAGAAAGCGCACATGAGTCTTGACAAGGGTGGTGGTTGGAAACGGGAAAGGAGGAATTGGATTAATGTGGAATATTCATGAAATGGGGAGAGGGGTGGAGGGTACACCGTGGTGGTATATGCTTAACCATTTTGGACGACGATACGAGGTTTTCCTCTCATACGTCGGCGGGTCGGTGCCCTTGGACTGTAGCCGCACTTGGCAAAAAAACTGATAAGCATCAACTTGTATGTGTAGCTGTGCACATATATATATATATATATTCTATTAAATTAATGAATAATTTATAGATGGAGACTAACTCTACTGCCACTTTGGGACCCGCCCAAAAAAATTCTACACTGTTCGCTTTTCTGTCACCTGTTAAAAATTATACTATGTTAGTTAATTAATATTTAACAATTAGTTTCACTTAATAACTTATTGGTTTCATGTGACGTTCCAGAATCCGGCTTTCTGAGCAGGAGGGCCAATCTCATTACGTTTATATGCATAGTGGGCCAAAATCAACCATCAACGAAAACGTTCACCAATATAGCCCACAAAGCCTCAGAACATGCATGAAGTGGGCTAACCAAGGTGCAAAAGCCTATCCACATTATTATTTATTTATTTACGGAAGAGAGAAACTGTCTCAAACAAAGCCGTATATGATATGGACCGAAACCTCTGTTTTTTCCGAACCGACGATAAGAACCCTCTATTGGTAGCAAAAGTATTTACACAAATTACAAGAAGCTGTTACATATACGTTACAATAAGGTTTTGGAGACTCCAACTCAACCTATTTGACTTGCCGTGAAGCCCACATGTTATAGTAAAGAATATGTGTCACATGTATCTCTTAATCGAAAGATAATTTAGGGATAAGATTTTCTTATTAATATATATATATATAAAAGTCATCAATCTTCTCCATAATTGACATAGGATTAACTCAATAATATAGTGGTTATAGATGTTTGTGTATGTTTGTTCTCACGTTATAATGCACAGACGCAGCATTTTGCATATAAAAAAACAAATGGAAATTTTAATTATAGTATTGAAACTACCCTGCCATTGAAAAAATATTTTTTAAATAACCTAGCCTTGAACAATGGCTACTTAGCTCTGGTGGAGGTGGTTGGGTACCTAGGTTAGTCGCCATAGGCTAGATTTGGCCTTAGAGCAACTGAATCTAGATGCCCTTGCCATTGGTCGTCACTAATTGCCAAGCATTTTAAAAAAAAATTTAATAGCTGGCATCTGCAAGGACGGCAGGATAGTCTGGCCGTTAGCCATTGATATTTTAGAAAAATATTTTAACTATTTGGTTACGGTATGGCTAGTGAAAAGGGCGGTTAGCCATATCTAACCATGGGGCTACGATAAATATAAGATGATAACCATTTTATAGAGGCAATAATGTGAAAATTTTATATAATGATAACCATTCTATATGTGCTGAATCAAGTAAAAAAAGTGGTAAGAAAGTATCGTTTTACGAAAAATTTACACTATAAATTTTTAATTACTAAAACTAATTTAATTAATTATACTTAAATGAAAATGATTTCAAAGCTCAATTAAGTTAAGAATTAAAACTAAAACTGAACTAATGTGTAATAGTTAAATCAAATATTGACTTCAAAACGACAAACTTATGATTTCTAATATCACTGAGTGCTCTAAAATGATTAAATCATAATTTTCATCTATGAATTGCAAACATGAGCCATTAACAAAGGGAAATAAATATTCATGAAAATATCTCAATCAATCATAAATTTATTATTTGTACCCAATTTGTATATCTCTTTGAAATTATGCATATAAAATAATATTTTAATCATAGCCTTTATTAGTTACCCAAGATATATTGATGTATCTTTATCTCACATGTAAATCACTCAACAACTATGAACAAAGGCTATTCTATTAAATGATAAATTCAATCTCTCTATCTCAAGAAAAAATTAAATTTTTAGATCTAACAATAAATAGTCACTCCACTCATTGCATTAAGAACAGAATAAAATAAATGATCCACGATAACAATCATTTGATTACAAACTCTTTTAAAAAAGTCTTATTCGCTCCAATCCATATTCTTCACCGCTCCGCTTCGTCTTTCGTGCCATCAAAAGCCATCCAAAAGTTCCTTCTCTTCAAACCCCCTAATCATGATTATAAATTATCCACAAAAATATCCAAGTGGGACCCACCAAATTTCCGAAGAAAAATAATTCCCATTGCCCGTGCTCAAGCACCTTAGAACAGAGCACCGTAGCGCTTTACTCTTCGCTAGAAAACTTGTTTACTTGCATTTTTTTCCTAACAAAAAGGTCTGCGCTACCCTAATGTAGAGCACTCGAGCACTCGAACACCAACTTCAGCTTTTGATGCCCAAGTTTGTTCCGGTTCATCTTTTGTCTTTTAAAATAACCTAGCCTTAACTGATGGCAGCTAAGCTCTAGCGGAGGTGGTTGGGTTCCATAGGTTAGCCACCATAGGCTAGATCTAGCCTTAGGGCAGCCGAATCTAGATGCCCTTGCTATTGGCCTTCACTGATGACCCAGCATTTAAAAAAAAATTTTAATAGCTAGCAACAACGTGAATGGCAGGCCGCTAGCCATTGATTTTATAGAAATTTTTTAAAAATATTTGGTTACCTCATGGCTAATAAAAAGGGCAATTAGCTAGATTTAACTATGGGTCCACGATAAATATATGATGATAACCATTCTATAGAGGCAATGATGTGAAAATTATAACGTAAGTATACATACCAAATCAAGTAAAAAAAATAACAATAAAGTATCGTTTTACGAGAAATTTACACTATAAATTCTTAATTACTAAAATTAATTTAATTAATTATATTTTAATGAAAATGATTTCATTGCTCAATTAAGTTAAGAATTTAAATTAAAACTAAACTAACATGTAAAAGTTAAATCAAATATTGACTTCAAAACAACAAACCTATGGTTTCTAATATCACTTAGTGCTCTAAATGATTAAATCATAATTTTCACTATGAATTGCCAACATGAGCCATTATCCAAGGGAAATAAATATTCATGAAATTCTCTCAATTAGTCATAAATTTATCATTTGTACCCAATTTGTATATCTCTATAAAATTGTGCATATAAAGTAATATTTTAATCATAGCCTTTATTAGTTACCCAAGATATTATAGATGTATCTTTATCTTATATGTAAATCACTCAACAACGATGAACAAAGACTATTCTATTAAATGATAAATTCAATCTCTTCATCTCGAGAAAAAAATTAAATATCTAGATCTAACAATAAATGGTCAGTCCACTCATAGCATTAAGAATAAGATAAAATAGATAATCCACGATAACAATAATTTGATTACAAACAAAATAAAATAAAAATAAAGAAAGACTCTTTTCAAAAAAGTCTTATTCGCTCCAATCCATATTCTTCACCGCTCCGCTTTGTCTTCCGTGCCATCAAAAGCCGTCCAAAAGTTCCTTCTCTTCAAACCCCCTAATCATGATTATAAATTATCCACAAAAATATCCAAATGGGACCCACCAAAATCTCCGAAGAAAAATAATTCCCATTGTCAACGCTCAAGCACCCTAGAAGAGAGCACTCCTAGCGCTCTGCTAGAAAACTTGCTCACTTGCATTTTTTTTCCTAACAAAAGGTCTCTCGAGCACCCTAATGTAGAGTGCTCGAGCGTTCGGACACCAACTTCAGCTTTGGATGCCCAAATTTATTCCGGATCATCTTTTGTCTTTTCAAACCTGCTAAAATAACATTAATTAGTATTTTTACAGCAAAATTACAATAAATTCTTGTTTTATTGATAATAATTGATAAACTCCTAAATTAATACAAACAAATTATAAATGACTCGAAACTTAACAAAAAATATCATGAAATGCATCAGGTTGTATTCCATTTTAATTATTTTTGTTTTTTTATATGATCAGGCAAGGTTTTGCCCATCATCTATCAGCAATGATGCAATAGCGGATGAATTGAGGAGGTCCAAGTCTCTTGCTCCTTGTTAAAGCCAAAGGATGGAAATTAGCACAGTTTAAAAGTTCGGGATTAAGATTCAATTCGACGTGTTATGAAATGGATCAGAGTCATTAACAATATTTTTTTAGTTAATAAATAAAAAACTACGTAACATTTTTGTTAAAATTTTTTAAGTAAAAAAAATTCTTAAATTATGAATGAAAACGTCTACAACATCTTTGTTGTTTTCCAACAATTTGAGGCTTCCATGCTGAGGCTGCGCAGATGCTGCTTTGTAGCTTGTTAGTTGCTGCCTGTTTCCTTTACTAGTGATGGTATTGTTACCTTGAATACCACCGCAAGCACCTGGAGTAATTTCTTTCTCCTGATCTTTGAATCTAGGCAACCACATCCCTGTTTGATCTCTGTTTCGAAAGAATCAACAACATGAAGGTTATCAGACATGCCGATTTTGAACACAGATAGATTTTTGCTTGGAATGGAAAGAACGAGTGTCACTTGCGATTGCCGGAACGCGGGGTCTTCGAGATTAAATAACTGTTTGAAGGAGCTTTGCTGGGGAGGTCTTGGCATTCGTTCCCTTCTCCACATGAATGAGGCGTTCCTGACAAAGCTTAGTTGGAGAATGGTATCCAATCCTGATTCCTTATCATCTCAAGTGATGGCAGCGAAATATACAAAAAATAAAAGTTGGTGAACTGAAGATGGTGGTGAACTTACTCGGCAACCTAGTTCAGAAGCATGGTGCGGTATTGAGTGTGGTGGTCACACCTTGAAAAATAATATTTTGTGATTGCAGGCAATGGTCGAAGCATCTGTTCGGGTTTCGATCTATGGCTTCCAAGTGTTCCCGGAAATATTCCTATTTTGAAGCATGAGGTAGCTTATAATGCGCATCTTACAGTGAGTGCACTCATGGCTAATGACAATGTATGGGATGGAAAACTTGTCGAACAATGGTTTATTCCACGATATACCTCACTCATTTTGTAGATTCCCCCTTCCAAGTCTCAACATATTGATCACTGTATTTGGACAGGTGGCACGTTTTCTATCAGCAAGTTTATATCATGGTACACTACATCTGGTGCTTCTACTTTCCAACAGAGTGAACTTTATTGGGTTGCGTGGTAGAAAGTAAAATTACTACCTCGTCTTCTATTATTTGGGTGGAGAATGGTTTGGAATATGCTTCCAACAAGGGAAGTTTTGCAGGCTCATCATATTCCGATGACTAATAATTTCTGGTTTTGTGGTAATGAAAATGAAACTCTGCTTCATATTTTTAAGGAGTGCAGTTTTATTAAATCTGTTTGGTACGCGCGGTTTGGGATAAGGGTGTATGGCTGGGCAGTCGCATCTTGATGGCATTTATAGCCCAATTATTTAATTGGGCAAGCAGACGTGCAGTTTTTCGTCCTTTTTTCTACTTACGTGCATGATATTTTTGGAGTCTCTTTGGAAATTAAGAAATGAGATGTGTTTTCACAGCAAGCAGATCTCATGAACTAAATTCATTGACTCTATCAAAATAGGCAGTGTTATATACACGACTTATATGGGGCTATGAAAAATAGTTCTTGGTTGAAGAAACACAGTCTTCCAGCTCATTTGAGACCTGTGTCTCCCAACTTTCAGCCTAAACATAAGATCATGATAGATGGGAGCTTTAGTGCAAAGTCAGGAGCTTCAAGTTGGGCTTTTGTAGTCCAAAATGCATCCATGTTGAGGCAGGATCAAGTAACCGTCTGCCTGTATGCTTATGGCTGTTCAATATGTCATTTCCCATCATCTCCAGCCTACAATTTTAGTAATGGACTGTGATTCTCTGGTGAAAGCTATAAATGACATGGATGTGAAGCTTGATAGACGGCGGAGACGAACGGCGTTGCTCCTTGGAGCGAGCCAAAACCGGTTCTTTATTAATCGGCTTAAGCTAGTCTGTAAACAACACGAACCGGTGGTCTGTTGGACTCCACGATCATTGTAATATGATGATATGATGGCTCATAGTTTATAGCAGCGTCGGCTCGTCGACACTTGTATAGGTATATGGGTGAACCGATTTGTATGTTTTAGTTTTCGTATATATAATACAGTATGCATACCTTGGGCCTTTGGGGGGGAGGGGGAGATGGGCCGAGGAGATGTAAAGGCCAGTGGGCTTTTATCAACACCCAACCCAGCCCCCAAACAAACTCGATTCCCCACTGGCATTCTCGCAATTACCATGGCCGCCGCTCTCGACTCCCTCGTCCACCCCCGTGCGGCCGTCTCCGCCGGCGGTGCCACCCAGTCCGGCAGACTATGAACTCGTTGGGGCTGAGCGGCCTTCGAATTGGGCTGCGCAGTGACTGCGGCTTCCGCAAGCTTGCTCTTCCGTCGTCTCCTGCTGCGCTGATTGGCAGGTCTGGCCGTGCCGGCCGTCGTGGAGTTGTCTTCGAGGCTAAGAACAATGCGGCTCAAGGTGAGATTTTGTTGGTCTTTTTGAGTCGAGTTATTCTAGGGTTTAAGGGGTTTGATGATTTTTTTAATTTTGGGTATAGGGTTTTAGATATATGAACTAGTCAATAAAAGAAAATGAAATAGTTCAGGAGTTTGCATATCAATAACTCTGCTTAGTAGCCTATAGCTAGAATGGAAATAGTTGAGTTGTTCATTTTTCCTTCTTGCCATTGAGTGAATGAATAGCTTGGTTGTTGAGTGTTTCTATTTGTTTATTAGGTCATGGGCTGCCTTATGGAAAATGTTTCCCTTGCTCGGTAGTTTTGGGAAGAACATCTTTTTCATGGTATCCCGGCATTAGTAGCACCAAATGTTGTAGCCAGCTCATTGGTGTTTGTGGTAGAAAAGCTGTTGATTATTGGTCCACAAAGATGACGATGTTTACGTGTGCTGCTGGATCACCTGGACATAGAAGAAACCCTGATTTCTCTAGGCAGGGCAAAGCTGGGCAGGGCTTCTCCCGAAGCAAAAACAGGCAAGATGATAACTCTGATAACAACCCTGATGAATCAGAGCTTTTATCATCCAGGAATGGGCCACTACTCTCTCTCTCTGGGAACCCTAGAGAACAGGCTACAGCTAGCCCCGGGCCAAGGGAAAAAGAGATTGTTCAACTCTTCAGGAACGTCCAAGCTCAACTTCGTGAAAGGGCTGCCCTCAAAGAAGAAAAGAAGATTGAATCTGCACAAAGTCATGGAGAGCGAGGAACTGTTGATTCCCTTCTCAAGCTCCTTAGGAAGCACTCGGTCCAGCAGGAGACACAAAAAGATGTTAATAAGGATCTTAATCAGCATCAGTCTGAACAGAAAGCCCCCAACGATGAAGAGCATAACCCAAATTTCTTTGACACTGCTTCCATTTCAAGAGACAAGGCACCAAAACGTGCTTCCTCTGACCGACCTGCATCAAATTTCAGACGCAAGTCACCAGTCCCCAGAGTGAAATTTCAACCAATCTTTTCTGCCGTGGACTTCACAGCACCCACCTCCCTTGTTGAACACAAGGAGAAGGTGGAAGACAATGGCTTCAGTAACGTGAGGACAGAGAAATTAGAAATGGATGGGAAGGACCAAACCAAGGATTTGGACTTTGAATTTGAGGAGATGCATTCTGAAGTTTTTGATGTTGATGAAGCAGAAGGGAGAACAGAAAATGGTGCATCGTTCTCACCCTTGACTACCGACCTTAGTGCATTAAAGCTTTCGGAGTTAAGGGCAATTGCAAAATCAAAGGGTGTCAAAGGATACTCAAGGTTGAAAAAGGGTGAGCTTGTTGAGCTCCTGAGTGAAGTTGAAGATTAGTGGTGGCATTACTCTAGTTCTCTTTTTGCTGCAGTGAACTTCCCAATTTCTTGGTGCAAATAACGTTTTCAAGTTTTAGGATAGCTGAGCAACATACAGATTTTGCTGGAAGGTTAGTCATCACGAGGCCTCTAATATTGAACTGTTTCTTATTCCTATCCACAGGCATTGTTGTTCCTTTCTTCCTTTTTGTGCTTGCCTGATGCATCATGAAATAATGTTACTGACTTACTCAAGTGGATGCCGCGGCCACCTCTAAGAAAAACTAACATTGCATGTTGAATGTTTCCAAGATTAATTCTCGTTTTCACGAAGTGAATGCATGCTGTTGTCTTTCGCCTTCCCTCCTGACCATCAAATCATGAGTAAATTGTGCCTGCTTGGGACAGTAGCTTTTACATTCCTCATTTCAATAATCCATGTTGATTAATATTATGGTATCAATTAGGAAAAAATAAAGAAACAAAACGCCGGATTGAGCTCTTTCCACGTGCTACATCCTTCTTTAACAAATTTTGCACTCCAAAATAAAGACATCCTTCGTTAGTAATAAGCCTACTAATTGTCGTGAAAGGATGCTGATTGTCCACAGGCCGATAATTATTTTTTGAATGAATTCCTTTGTTATATAGCAAGTTGTTAACTTTATTTTACAAAGTAAGTTCAATCAAGATCAGTATTGCAACTTCCAAATTCGCGCGCAATAGAACTGTTCTAGTAATCTTGTAAGGACCACAGTCCATGCAAAGTGGCTCTCCAGATGGAGAGCGGAACATGATTCGTCTTACACGGCTTCCGCTTCTTTCCCGTCAAGTTTCCACTCTCCGGATGGGAACTTGTCCTACAAAGAGAATGGGACTCTGTTTTTTCCGGGGAGAAAGGGAATAGTTCTGTTTTCAATTAAACAAAATAAAGCAATGAAGAGATAAATCCAATCCTTCTATTTTCTCGCTGGCCAAGTACTCACGATATTTTTTCTTTTTCTACTAAATATTTTCATATTGAAGTATAAAAAAATCTTTTTTATACTTTTTTCTTGCCATGTAAATATTTTCATATTGAAGTAAACAATAAAATTGCAGATTTAGTCATCTTATAGCAATTGCTAAATCTGCTGTAGCACGATTTATGATTGGTCCATGTTATGCCACATTATACACATAAGAAATTTAGAATAGTGGAAAATGCTTCTTCCATTGAGACAAGTTAAATATGTAATTTTAACCCATTAATCGCCATAGGTGGCCGGTGTTATTGTAGCAAATAAACTCTGATGATCATTGTCGAATACTTATATCATTAGAGATCCACTTAATTGATTGATGTCTTGTAATATAATGCATGCTATTTGTTGATCATATCATAGTTAGTTAGTGCTTGGTAGTGTATTAAAATTCCTGGCCTGATTCCTTGACCGATGTCACCGACTCGAGTCTCGGTTCTCTTTGAATGTGTTATTCTTTGGACGTTGGGCATATTTACTTTATCCATAGAAAATGGCAAAAGGAGAGAGACTAATAATTAGAAAAATTAACTCTAGTGATCCATTTAGATTATATAATTTTATTTTAAATTTGACAATATTATTTTTATTGCATATTTTTTTCTTATAATTTAATGGACCTATATTTATTTCTGTTGATAAAGGTTACCGGCATGAGCTAATATTGATTTTCTTCAATAAAAATATGTTAATGGTTCTAGTCTACAAGTTTTGTTAGTGAATAGAAAATGGCAGCCGTAGAATGCATTGGAGTCGTGGTGAGAAATGATTCTTCCTGCGCTCTGGCTGCATGCGGCTGCCGGATAGATCACAGGTGGGGTAAGCTGATTGGAAGGTCGGTGAAGGGCCGCATGATTTCGGTGGACCAAAAAGTATGGGAAGACGGAATCTAAGAGTGCAGCAATCGTGGACAAGAAGCAAATCACGGAAAGATGAAATATGAAATCCCGGTGGGAAGAGCGCTACCAGTACCTCTCCCTCTTTCCCTCTCACGTGTGCTGCGTTTTTTATTTTTTTCCAATATCAGAATTCAGACGCCAGCTGACCGTGATATGATTTGCTATTTATATGTACTTCCCTGCCTAGCTTCCTTTTTTCAGTTATTTTATTATTTTATCTATAACACATGTCAGTTGCTATTGGACTTTTCCATTAATATATGGCCGGAAGAGTTAAAAAAGTAATAACTAAATTTACGTACATATATCTATATATTTCGGCAATAAAATTGATGAAAGTGTCTCGCATATAATTTGTCCTTTCTCGCTGACTAATGGGTTTTTACAGGGAAATTAACCATGCAAGATGATATCGGCAAGAAATAAAATAACAATAAAAAAATCAGCAATTACAATTCGTAGACATTGGAACCATTATAAATAATCAAACAAAAAAACACCCGGCTTCTAAATGTTCAAGAAGTGAGAGTCGTGGGTGACTGTGCTGGTTAAGTTGCAGAGTTTAAATTAAGCACGTGTGTGGAGATTGGATGCTGACTATACGTGGAAAAGATCCCCTGACCTAATCTGTTTTATGCATTGATAAGGACATAAGGTAGCCTTCTTTTTCCAAGGCTAACGTTAGTTCGCTTTTGCGGAGGTAAAGGAAAAAATATGTGTTAGCTTTGGTCCTAATTGGTGTGCTGGTTGGACAGCATACATGGGCCACTTCGCCTATCACTTGTAAAAGAGCAAAGGTTTTGAAGGTGGTGCTGTGCCAAAAGAAGCTAATAAGTGGAGGAGATAGTATTGGAAGAGGATAGATCGGCCATTGCAACTTTTCTGAGACGGGGGGCGGGGGGACTTATAATGAAAGGAGTTGATCAAGATGCGATGTATAACACTTAACGTACAAGCCGCCGCGCGCGTCTCATTGGGGAGTTGACAGGCGCCAAGGTCATTAATTAGCTCCTCTTTTTCAACAAAGGCTGCATCTGGTGGTCGCCCCCTGCGCAGCTAGTGGACCCAATTATATACGGCCGGGACATCTCCAATTAACCCCGTCTTGTATTTAGCTTTCAACTTTGTTTCTATTTCTTTTATTTCGACGTTGCACATGTGTATTATATACGTGTAGATTTTTATATCAAACAAGAGTTTCATTTCGTCTTTGATATGTACATATGTGGTGCCCGACACCCTTCTGGCCACCCAATTTATTTGTGGCTTTGTCGGCGGAGCGTATTTATTTTTCCTCCATGTTCAAAGACCACGTTTTAGTTCATTGAATATTATGCTTCCAAGGACAGTCGGCTAAACCGTCCGACATAGACAGGCTTGGATGGTAGCATGCAGCAAGTTCCAATAGATTGAAAGAAATTAACGATGAGCAGGTTGGATTGAGAAGCATATATATATATATATATATAAGTGGGTGGAAAATGGGCATGTGCAATATTATTTATATGTATCTTAATGTATGCGGATCAGTCCTTGTCTAGTCAGCCGCGAGAATTGATCATCGCCTTTGCTACTACTAATTAAGATAACTGTGAATGAAACAAAAACAGGTACGTATCCAAGGTTGATCGATATTAAAATAGAGCCAGGCCGTCAAACATTGGCAGATGGGATGTTGGAGCGGAAGCAGGAAGACAAGAACTCAAGGACGAAAGACCATGTTGATGTATGTAGAGGACAATTATCATACGCAACCATTAATTCGAATAATGCTGCTTCCTTTTGACACAATAATAACGAAGATTGTTGTCCACGTATAGCTTTAAAACTTTATTTTCATTTTAAAAATTCTTCGAATCGCTTAGACGGTAGAATCAAACTTTATGAATAATTTTATACTAATTGATTCAATAATGCCCTTTTTGAGTCATACCATAAAAGTTATACAAATATATATATATATATATATATATATATATATAATTTTTCTTTAAAAATAGCTAAATTAATATTTTTAATTAATATAAATAATGTGTTTTCATTTATAAGTATAAAAAAATAATATATACTAATTTTATATAATATTTTATTTTCATACTTACAAATTTAATATCATTGACTCTAACTCGGCTTAAAACCGACTTAAGATCAACTCCACTGATATGACATATCGGTCAACTCTACTATATGATATATGGACTCGAATGGAAAGTCTAAATTTGTGTGTTTTAAAACTATGGTCCTGTGCATGCACTCATACATACCAATTAGTACTACTCCAACTACATATTCATAGTTCAACACACACACACACTATATATATATATATACACTTTCCAATATATAACTAAGCAGGAAGTATAGTGGCACAGTGTGCAGTTGTATGCCAACTAGCTAGCTAGCCAAATTAAGTTCAAGGTGCCTAAGCTTCAATGAATATACATCATCTATTTTTCTTCACTAGCTAATGATGTTTAATTTCTAGTGTATATTGAAATTGATAATTATAATGATTTTCTAGTAATGGAAAATTAAAGTTAAACCCCGTATGCATACATATTGTATATTGATAGAAACGAATAATTCAAAATATTAGGATTATTAATAACATTTCTAGAATATATCATTAACCTCAATTCTCTTCATTAATTTTTTACGCCTAAATTAATAAATATTTTTATTAAAACGTATTTATATATACAAGGGACAATATAATAGCTAGGATGATCAGTATATATATGGTTTTCATTACCAAGAACTTGCCTTTGTCCACGCACGCACGCTTGGGCACAGGAGCTGCAGGATGCACGAGCTGATCAGTAACGACTAAACAAAAGTCACGGAGCCAAAGAAAAACCTCTAGCGTGTAACATATTAATGGACGTATATAATTGAACTTTGAGCTTAGCCCAAGTACGTACTTATTCTTAGATTGGTTTTAATATATACATATATATACAAGGATTAAAGATATAATTGTGATCAACTCCTTGATAAGAGATTTTTCGTTTTGTCCGCAGCTGCTAGAGCTTGGGGGAACAAAGGCTGTTAAAATCGGCCGACTCCGCGTCAACATTCAGGAAGCCCCATGCCTCATTTTATGTAAACAATTTAAAAACTCTCTTCCGACTTTGTTCGTAACTTCGGGTATATTCATTGGTTGCTTTAACAAAAAAACACGAAAAACCGAAAAAACCCCTCGGGTAATGTATACATTTATGTACATGTAGCTTGTAAGTACAAAAGATGAATTAATTTAATAGTGGTAGAATTGGTAGGGGACATTGGAAGACACTAAGTTTGAGTTCATCGGAACTTGGTCCTTTGTACGACTGCTCAAAAATAATGAAATTTTAATAGTACAATAATAATTTCTCGAACCATTAAAAGCAGTTGTTTCATACCTATAATTTTGTTTGTACAGGGTACCAACTCTCTCGTACTATATTTTGTAGATATCGCCGTATAAAAGTAAAAGAAATTCATCAAGTGACAGACTAAGTGCTTAAATAGATCTAACATTGAAGAGTGTAGTAAATGTTAGCGCATAGCAAAAATAAGCGGTACCATGTATGTAAAGATTAAATATATTTAATCTAAATCAAAAAATAATGTAATTTACTTACTTTAAATTTTGCACCATATAAAATCCTACGACTTAAGTGAAATCATTAAATAAAAATTACCACGGTTCACAAGTTAAAACCATGTATAATCGTCAGAGATATCTATCCATTAGGGAGGCATATTGAAACGTCATAACACAATTTTCAAACTTATACATCGACCATACTGATCATATTTTTATAAATTGAAGGGGTATCACTTATCAAAGTTAATGGTAATATCTTGTTGCTGGTTTCCATTTTTATAAAAGGTTGTATGCTTTAAAAAAGATATAACCTTTAGCCTAATTAAATAATAATTTTGTGTTTTAAAACTATGGTCCCGCGCTAACTAGTACCACTCTCACTATATATATATATATATATATATATATATACACACACACTTTCCAATATATAACTAATCAGGAAGTATAGTCGCAGTGTGCAGCTGTATGCAAACTAGCTAGCTAGCCAAATTAAGTTCAAGGTGTCTAAGCTTAAGTGAATATAAATCATCTATTTTTCTTCCCTATGGATTGATGTTTAATTTCTAGTATATATTGAAATTGATAATTATAATGATTTTCTAATAATTATGGAAAATTAAAATTAAACCTCCGTATGCATACATATTGTATATTGTTAAATATGAATAATTCAAAATATTAGGATTATTAATAACCTTCCTAGAATATAAAATTAGCCTTAATTCTCTTTATCAATTTTTTTACGACTACATTAATGTTTGGGCATGGGGTTTTCGCTCCTGCAATTAGCCTTCGCTTCCGGTCAAATAAATTAGATGGGTTCAATGGGACAAATGATACCTTTGTCACACAAAAAAATCGTATGAGTAAAACCTAAAAATATAAAAGTGTTGTGAGTGCATGGTTCTTTAGGGTTTAACTCAAATCCCTAAGTCAATCCACGATTTTTTGATAACCACAAATTTAATATTTTCTATTTGATTTTATACTTTACATAAAATAGTTAATTTTACCATATTTAAATAAATTTGCCTTTGAAATCTTTGAATCTAATACCCTAGTATGACTCTTTATTTTTCAAATCTTCAAAATAACTTTACTAATTCATCCAGAGCACCCAAAAATAGTAGGGTAGTAAGTTTTGTTTCAATCGGAAATCAAGAAGGCCTTCAAATGATTTTCAGAGTGATAATAAGCTGAACTAAACCATTTCAAACCTGGAAAATACTGGATCAAGCTCGATGATGTGCACAGGCTTTTGGAGATTTCTAGGTGCATTGGGTAGCAAGTGGTGTACGGTACGTAAGATCAAATTCGAGTTGTGGCGGGTTGCAAATGTGGTCTAGCTTCATGGTCAGTTCACTAAACAACTCTTCACAAATGCGAATGACAGGCTTATTCATGATCAGTGATAAATGAACCTGATAGACCTGATTACACAGGTGATGCAACGATGATTTTGGGACTCCAGCGGTGGCATTCTCGATGACGACAGTGAGGAAAGACGGCCCATATAGGTAGATCTCGAAGCGATGAAGCTTTTGGTTGTGATTCGGTGGCTAGTGGCACCTCTGATCGATAGAGGTGATGCCAAAAATTTTCGGCGAAACTAGTCTTTAGTTGGACTTTATCGCCGTTTTCTGACAACTGTGGCAGCCGAATGCGAAGGGGCTTGATTTGGGTTTGTATCTGGCGACAAGGGAAACCTGTTGACAATGGCTTCTTGTCCTACGATGGTGGCGATCGGCCGGACAAACTCCGAGACGTTGGCCACTTATTATTGTCGCGCTGCTCCGACAACGGTTTTTTGGGCTGTTTACCGAGCTTCCTCGGAGGAAACTCTCTATTTGGGCCTATGTTTGATGTTGAGACGATCCTGGTGGAACTTTAGGTGTGGCTGGAGATGAACTAGGGTGGCTGGATGGAGATCTACAAATTAGTAGCTTCCTATGCACTTTTCTATTTTGCTACTCCAGTGGGAGTTTTTTGGACTGTATCTCGGTGATGGAGAGCTTCCTCAATGAAATGAAAAAGGCACAAGTTGATAGAGAGATGTGCATGCTATAATCTTGGCATACGAACTTGGTCTGTAATGGTGCTAGTTGGCCAGTGAAAGGCTCCAAGTGCGGCCTCTTGCACATGTTTCCTGCTCTAATTGGGTGCTTCACAATAAGATTTTGGTGACATCAAGCTTCCTCGACCACGGATCTTGACTGGCTTGTGTCGAGGGAAATAGTGGGAGTTTGTTAGAGGCAGTGGAGTGGTCAAAGACGACCTGAGATGGCTGGATGGAGGGGATGAAGGTGACTACTTGATGCTATTTATTAATCTGATTGGGGGCTTTTCTTGACTTTTTCCAGCAAAGGTGGCTGTCGATGGCTGTGGTTCTTGGCTTGGTTACGTCGGGGGCACTCTAAGCTTTGCACCGGAGCCCTAGTAGGTTGCATCTGAGATGGATCTCCAACGAGGGGCTCCTCCCCTTCCTTATTTCTTTCTTGCTTCTTTCTTCTACTCTTTTTTTTTTTTTTTAAACCTTTTAACTTACAAGCCCCCCTTTTACAAAGATTTGGCATGAAGTATTTATAGAAGTTAAGCCCCCTTGGTTAGTTCTATATTTGATAGCTTAAAATCTTTGTCCGCGTTCTCTTATTTGCTCCTTCTTCTTATCCTCTACCTTTAATTTTTGAACCACTCTAGACTGTTTCTCAGGTGAGAGCTAGTAATATATATTTTTACATCGCACTTGGGTTTGATTACATGGTGTGAAAGAACAATTAGTATATATTTTTACATCGCAGTGACCATAGTGAACATATTTTTATACCGTGAAGGGGTAAGAATTATCAAAGTTAATTGTAAATCTTTTAGCTAGTGGTCAATTTTATAAAAGGTTGTATCCTCTGATTAAATAATAATTTCTAACAGTATATACTAAATAAATAATGGAGGGAAGAAAAAATTGAAGAGAAAAAATCAAAGGTGGTAATAATGAACAGACTCATAATAACTTTTATAAATAAAACACCTAAAATAAAAATTTCCATATAACTCCACTCATACGTAATTCAGTCATCTAATTGATTTTATAGTAAAAGTTTAATTGATAAACCCCGTGATTAACAGGTTGACCTCATCCGATATTGTAATATGTTTGTCTATAATTATCTAACCCTAAATACTGACCGCTCGGATAACGGAGTGGGATGTCTTCTTCTGCTCTAGAGTATAAAGATACAATACTATTAAGATTTAAGTATTAGAGAATGCTACTCTTTACAGGTTTCAGTTAGATCGAGCATTAATAATAATATAATATATATAAAAGCAAACGACCTAAATTCAAAGTGAAAATAGTTTGAGGAATGCTTGCTCTTGTTTATCCATGTGATTTATTTTGTAAAAAAATTGCACGCGTGAGCTCTTGCATGTGAATAGTGAGTGTTAAAATTAAATATCAAAGAGTGCCCTTCCTCTCTCAGGCATAAACTTACGTTTGTATGTTTGATCGGGGAAAAAATGGGTTCATGAATTAAAAGACGGCAGTCGGGAATAAGGCCCGGCGAGAGTGTGATGAAATTGTTAAAAAAGAAAAGAAAATTGAAAAGGACAAACGTGGTGGGTCCGGAATTCAGAAAATCGTTACGGCTCGCGGCTTTTTGGGAGGGGAGGACGTCCCCGGGCGGCCATTCTTCAATGGATACATGCACCTGTACCCCCGTCAATGGATCGGATGGAAGCCAAACGGTTTCTTTGTTTGCCCCCGACCCATCCATCCTCTATTCCCGCGTGTTTCTCCCTCTCTCCCACACCCCCTCTGAATCTCTAATTTCCAACTTCAAACAAACCCCCTTTCCCGACAAACAACTCTAACCGTCTCATCTTCTTCTGTTTTTTTCAATTCAATTCTCCATCTCCTCCGCCTCACCCACTTCCCGACAGTCCTGTTTCCCTCCCTCCCTCCACTTGCTCATCTCATCCCCTTCTTATAATTTCCTTTTCTATTTTTGCCGCTCTTCCCTCATTTCCCTTCGCTTAATAATTCGCGGAGGGCGTCACAAATGAACTAGCTTTGGTTAAGTTGTTTGCACTCTATTAGTGGCGGTTAAAGGGGTTCTTATTCATTCATTCGTGAAATGTACATGGCATTGGGCATTACATGATATCACATTCATTGCTAATTGCAACCCATCTCTCTTCCCTTCCCTTTTAACGTCATCCCCATCTTTTCACTCCACCTATTTCTTTTATAAACCTTATTTGCCTACTTAAAAATCTTCCTCTCCTAATTTTTTGCTGGAAGCTGCGGGAGGGTAAATAGAAAACACGGCCTCTTCCTTGTCCCCCGGGATGGCCCCTTCAATATCCCGATACATATAACACATACACGCTCGCTCTTATGAGTTATGCCCCAGCACCAACCCCCTAAATCTCATCCAATATCGTCAGTGTCAGTAGCGGAGTACTAGCAAGTAAAGTAGCAGGCAAGCTGTGTGGACTTGTGGTAGTGGCAGTGGCATGCTACTCTTGAGTTTAGTTGAAACTAAATTTGAAAGATGAGGACCCTCCTCTCTCTTTTTTACCTCCCAGTTCCCCCACATTTTAATTAAATGCAGTGCACGGGTGGCAGCAGTTTCTCACCTTGTCATCTTGCACTGCCACGGCCTGCGGGCACAGACCTCACCCGCGCTCACTGCTGTCAAACTACTGTTGCTGCCTGCCTTACTACTTGGCCGGGTTCGCTGCTTCCTCTTCCCAGTTCCCATGCCATCTGCATCAAATCTTTCCCTATCTTGACTCCACTTGTGTGTTTTTATTGGCCTTCAGTTTTACCCCTCCGTCACTTCGACTGGGTGCAGTACCAACAGTTGCGCTAGTCGGAAATCATGACACACGAGGAGTATTCCATTTCCCCCAGTCCGTGGTCACAAGTGCTTGACTAGTTACTACTACTGCTCGTTTGTTTGTTTGTTGTTTGTTGGCATTGATGTGTGTTTCCATTCTGGTTGCAGTTAAGTTGAATGGGTAAAAACATGGGTGTATAGTAAATGAGAGTGCCACCTCTCGTAGAGATTTCTTTTGCCGGAAGATCAAGGCTGGAAAGAAGATGTCAAAGTGCGTAAGCAGTTTGGTGGGGCGTGTGCGGGTGGGGATAGGAGGGCGTGTGAAGTTTGTTTTGGAGCAGTTGGCTGGTTTCGCGCGCCCAGTGGTTGTGCGTTAGATTCCTCCCCTCCTCTCCCCCCCCCCACCCGCCACCATTAACACCTTCCCTTTATAAATAATAAATAATAATCCCCCCCCTTCCCCATCCCATCGTCTTAAAAATGCCTAACGCATGACTTTGTGCGACAAGCCCCTTCTCGCTCTTGCTCTTGTAATTAATTCTTTCTTTCCTCTTTGTTCTTTTTAAATTCTGCGACACTTCGTTTCTATTCTTCCTAAAAGACAAAAATGGTTGGTTTAGCAAGGAACAATAATATATATATATATATATATTATTTTTTAATTTTTTTGCCGTATGTTTCGTTTCAATAAGGGTCAAAATCATTAATTAATTGATAACAAATGAGAGTCAAAAGGCTAAAGCTACGATCACTCGACAGTCAAAAAAGGCATGCAATAGCTCATTGCGCCCCTCAGTTAAAAGGCCGCCTCCAGCACTCATTTCATCTGCTGTGCCCCGCCCCACCATCAAGAGGAGGCGCCCGAAACTGGCCTTCTTAAGTTAGCCCCACCCCATATATTTTTCCTTTTTATTGATTCACCTCCCGTGGCCCCTTTTTATCTCCTCTCTCTGTTCTCATTCATTTCCACGTGAAAAGCCAAAAGGAAAGAGAAAGAAAGAGTGTCCTTTTTTTCAATTTTTAACGGAGCATGAAAGAGAGAGCGGTTGAATTAAAAGAAAAAAAAAGTAGGGTAAGGACAATTATACTTGGAAAGGAGTGTGATGGAGAGGGACATAGGTAAAGAAGGAAGAGGAATGGGAGAGCCTGGGTGGGGAAGAGGGGACAAATCCACACGAGCGGTCATCGACTTAGCAAATTACTTAAAAGCCAAATTTGTGAATTCCCGAAGTTCATAGGCTCCAAACTCCAAAGTCCTAACAACTCAACACATGCATCTCGCAATCAGTCTTCCTCTCACTCTCAAAGTAAGCAAACTCCCTCTGCTTCTCTTCTGTCATCTCCACGAGTATGACGACTGTGACCTCTCTCTCTCCCCTTACCCTTCCTTCATGCCCAGACCCCTAGCCTACTGGCGGACCCATGTCCGCCACCGGTTGCATTACACAACCGTGTGTCCTTCTCTTTCCTTTTATCCTCAATTTTTTATTTATTCGTTACTATTTCTATTTTTTATTATTATTATTTGCCATAGTAGCCAAGTTCCCCAACCTCTTTTGTTTAATAAATCCTTTCTTTCCTCCCCCTTCCCGGCTTTCTTCTGTGTCTCTCTGTCTTCACCTGATTGATTGTCTTCGTCTATGTTCCTTCTCTTCTTCCGGCGGTCACAGCGCTCTTGTAAGTGCGAGTCCTTGCCACCACTGCGTGATTTTCCCCTCCAAGAGCTCTTCCGCTCCCTCACGGCCATCTTCTGCTTAAAACCCTTTTGTAACTGCTCCGTCTCCCCATCCGGCCATATACTACTAAGAAGACCGCTTCTTAGAACAAGTTTGCTCTTTACTGGACAGGACTCTTTGGTTTACCTCTCTCTGTCAGGACTTCACTTCCTGGTGCTCATATATATGCTTATTTCATTTCATCGTAGCCATGTATATATTTATTCGAAAAGTTTCAACCTTTTCTTAATTTTCCATCCCACAAAGACAAACTTTTCACTTTGAAGCAATATTGGCGGCCAGCCTTGACGGAGGAAGGGAGAGATGGAGAGGTTCGACAGGAAATGCTCAGTAGTGAGCGGCTTTGTTCAGACGAGGGCTCACCCCGCTGCTCTTGCTTCCATTGCTCATTCTAATGTGGCGGGAGTGTGCAAAAACTTCGACATGGGATTTCAGATCACGGATCGGGCAGCCACGGAGGGCGAGATGACAGCTGCAGACTACCAGAGGATGGAGCCGACAGATCCCGGGGGAGGTGAGGGTGGTGAGAGAGAGACCGAGGAAGGCGACGACCGATATGTGGTTAAAGCTGGCCAGGATGGTGGGCAGGCCAAGCTTTGTGCCCGGGGCCATTGGAGGCCGGCTGAGGACGCCAAGCTCCGAGAGCTAGTGGCTCAGTATGGCCCTCAGAACTGGAACCTCATTGCGGAGAAGCTTGAGGGAAGATCAGGTAATGGCTACCAGCAGCACACACACACAGCATTTACACGTACATCCTTATCACAAGATCATATAGTGATCTTTCTTCTTGAATATTGAAAGACCAGCGCCATTAATTCCGCTTTGATTTTTTCCTAATTAAACTTTGTCTTGCTATGCACTTTCACAAGTTTACAACACACTGCATGCCTCTCTCTGGACTTCCTATCTTGTGATTGTGTTTAATTTTGTTACTGCAAAATTACTACTTTTACCGCCCATTCCTCAGGCACCGACGATTTTGTCGCGTTCTTTTACGCATCAATAATCATATTGCATATGTCTGTCCATTACGGAAAGATTTATCACTTTCTCTTTAAGCAAGCTCAAGCTCCAGCTAGAAACGGTTTACTTTTCTTTCTCTTTGATTTTATTTGCTTTTGTAAAGAGATAAAAAACGAACAATAAGATCAGTTGTCTAATAATCTTAAACTACAGATCAACTGCATGTTAATGCAAGCATATGATGTATGATCATTTTAAATGGAAGATTGGTGCATGTTCAGGGGCTTTGGATTCTTGATGATGATTAGTTTGCAGTTCCAAAAATGATTTAGTTTTGCACCGAGGGGCCAGTCTGAGTAATTGTGTCTGCATTGTGGAGTGCAGGGAAAAGCTGCAGGTTGAGATGGTTTAACCAGCTGGACCCAAGGATCAACCGGCGAGCCTTCAGTGATGAGGAAGAGAAGAAGCTGCTGGCAGCTCACAGGCTGTACGGAAACAAATGGGCCATGATCGCCAGGCTGTTCCCGGGGAGGACTGACAACGCAGTTAAGAACCACTGGCATGTAATCATGGCCAGGAAGCACAGAGAGCAGTCCACTTCGTACAGGTCGAGGAGGAAACCAGTGGAAACCTCCCATATTGCATCCTCTAGTTTGGGCTGGGCGCACAAGAAGGAGATGATGAACGACGTGGTGAATGCATGCAGCGGGTCCAGCACCATCACGGCCACCACTGCTAACGTTTGTGACGAGTCCTGGGCACCGATCACGGCCACCACCGCTAACGTTTGTGACGAGTCCTCGACATCCACCTGCGGTGCCAGCACCCATCTCTCTCTCAACTCATACGCTGCCATCCATAACGTCATCGCCCCTTCTACACCTTCCCACCATTTCTCCCCTCAACGACAAACCACCCGGCTCAGCATATTTCACGACTTTCTCCCAGGTACTTGGCCATCATAATTATTATCATAATAGTAAGGGACTTTATATATAATAATCGATGTGTCATTAATTTTTTATGTTATTATGTATTGATTAGTTTGTAATTAGTTGAAAAATAATTAATTAATATTTATAATTCGTTCGTGTTTTTTATTATATCACGGGGCGATTGGTGGATGTGGTCTTAATCTCTTATGGTGTACCTCCCCCACTGATCTACTGCAGGTCCCAGCTGTAAGACGAGGGTCGTGGCCGCCACGGCCACGGGCATGGATACGGGGATGAAGTTGGACGAGTCTGCTCAGTATCAATATTGTATTACTCATCATCCCATGGAGATGCCGATGGGTCGTCATCATGTGGAGCATGCCTCTAATTACTCCGATTCAAATTCCGAAGCCTCGGCTGTGGAATCGGCGGCCACTACCCTGGGAAAGCTCCCCGCGGCTGGTCTTGTAAGATCAGATGATAATTATGATGAGCGGGGGAGTGAGTGGGAACACCTGTCCACCCTTCATTGATTTTCTTGGTATTGGGGCGTCTTAAGGATATATATATATATATATACACGTATAAATTGGAAGACGATGGGATAATGGTTTTGCGTTCTAATTAACACTTTTTTAATTGACAAAGTTGAAGGTGTTTTCTCAAGACAAATATTGAAGGTGAGAGTGGGTGTTGGAAGACAAGATGTGGCCGCCACACAGTGGTGACGTTGAAGTCAAAGTTGTACTGCTAGCTACCATGCTCTCCTTAGGGTCCTTTCTGCTCACCTAGTGGGTATATTTTATTGGATAATAGTCCATCCTGTCTTGGAGTTTTCTTTTTACGAAAAACAAGAAAAAAGTAAAAAAAGGTTAAGTGTGCGATGTCGAATAATTCTCGTTTCGGCGGCTTGTTTAAGGCCTGAAGCCGATGGATTAATCTAATAAATAAATAAATAAATAATTTTGATTATTATTAGACGGAACCAGGGATTCAAAACGTGTCCCAACAGAACCCGTGGGAAATGGGAGCGGTGCTTGGTGTGAATGTGCCGTTCTGCGGTCGGACTTTGTCCATTAGGAGCCAAAGTGGAAGAGGGTAACTTGATTATCTGGGATTTCGAAGCCCTCCCTTTGTCTTAAATGGTAGCATACTACCCGGGGATTTTCCTAAGCATCATCAATTCGGAATATGTACGTCTGTCAATTTTGGCCAGCACGAGCAAAGCGGTCTGAAAACACCAAGACCCACCATTTCCATCTTTTCCTCGAACACCAGCGCAAGGGACGTGCCGTAAGTCTTAAGTAGTTGGTACCTTGTCCAACGAGCGATTCTTGCCTTAAATTTTTTATTTGGCGTCTTAGTAGTTGGTGCTTTCTCACATAATTTGGGTATAATTTTTTGTACTAAATTTTTTGTTTGACATATTTTTACCCTCTCAAAACACTCAACTTTCAATAAATTACACAGTAAAATATATATTTTTAAAAACAACTTTCAAATAAATTCCTGGTATTCGCCACGTTATAATTTAAAGGCTAACCAATCACCAAAACCAATAAATCCTCTAAATCCACTGTTTTGTTTAAGTCCAACACTCGATCTAAACGAATAACAACAAATCACCCCCTATCAATATCAAATTATTGGTCACTATACCAATAATCAACTCAACCGATCGTTGCTTTCTGTTCTTACCCGATATCCTTTACAACAACTTTTACACCTGAGTACCATATTGCTCTCTCTATTAGGAAATTAGTACCCGAACAGAAACTTCAATTGGGGTTTATTACATACCACTATTTACACCTTACTCGATCACTCATACTCAATCGCATACAAACACTCCCTGATATAATATTCTTATTCATCAATATTCCTTACTTATAAGTTGTCCCGAAAATTAAGTAGCCACCCTCTTAATCAATATCCGATCTTCACAAACACCAATCCTCGTGTTCGGTTGTTTCAGCCTCTACCCCTTGCTTGTCCTGGTAACCAATCCTCATAACTAGTCACCGGTACTAATGTACTAAAGTTCTTTGCTTAATCGCAACACGTTCAAAACTTTCCAAAGTCCTCTTCATGACGTCCTCCCTTTCTTGTGATCCGTCATAATTATCTCATGTCATGCTTTGGACGATACTTCTGGCTTTCTTCTTCACCGATAAACTCGAAGAAGAGTGTAGCATCGGTGAAGATGACGCCTTTGATAACTTTGAGTGGTAAAACAAGGGCGGGCGAACGGCCTGTATCATTCAAGACGATCCTGTTGCGGTTAAGAAAGCTCGCACTCAATGGCGGCTCAGATGAACAGAGGTGTGCCATAGGGTCACTCTCACATTATCACAAGCTGCTGGATATTCTACAAAAGCTTCACTCAAATCAATTTGCAACGGCAACCAACGTTGTTCCTTCCTGGTGAATTGTGTAAAAAGACGGGAGGTAAAACTTAAATAAAATAAGAGATTGAATAAGAGAGCATTGTTGTTGCGTGGCGAACGTCAAGGATACTTTTAGTGATACTAACCAGATTTGAGCAATGAATGTTTGTGATAATTAAGATTAACGGTATGTGTTTGCTTGCTCGTTCCCCGCCACCGTGAAAAACAGGGCTTACATGTTCGTAATTTTGCTGGAATTTTACAACCCAACAACACATCTGACAAATACATCCTTCCCTCGACCCACTTGGGATTAGGTGATATAGATGTTGATTATGGCTTCTGATAGATACCTCAATTGGCTTGCTCCGGCTAGCTTTTGAGAAGATTATATGCCGGTAAATCTTTCACACTCGATACATCTTCCAATACCAGTTCCCGCTCCAGTTGCACTCTGGTGGACTTCAAAACCTCCTGGATACAAACAGAGTTAAACTCAATTTAATAGATGTGTTGTGTTTATAACATCAAATTGGTTGTCATCATGAGAGTGACACTGACATTGAACTCCATGTATGAAGCACGCTTTGCAAGCCACTGGGCGTCCATCATTTGAAATGCGACGCAATACAGGTTATCGAAGGCCACACCATCTTGACCAAGAAGCTCCAAAAATCGAAATCCTGCTGTTGTTGTAGGCTTGCCTACAACATTTTCCCATTATAATTAGTTTAACCACTCACATCAGTGCTACAACTATGGCGCTACACCTTGAAACTTGGAAAACTTCTAAAGAAAAAAAGCATCAATTCCAAAATTAATCATAAAATCAAGTTCATTGCAGACAATGCAACACCTGATTGCAAGTCTAACATCTGCACCAGCATGAAAGAAATATTCACACCAGCTACAGCAAATGGATACTCCCATTCAGCTCGATCCCCGTCTTTCTTGTGCAACAAACTCTGAAAAGAATCCTACATTGTAGAAACATTATTTAGAGACCTTGAAATAAAAAAGAAACCATTCAAATCAGATGCAAATAGAAGACTGCATACTGGATAATTCTCAGCAAAAAAGATCAAGTTCTCAAGTGAGACAAAACCACCACCCCTACAAAACATTAACCTTGTTACTTCATGAAACTCCAAAAAATATCAAAGAAACAAGACAACAATATGATAAGGTACCTGAAATCTGTAGAGGGATCAGAACCCTGCCAACCCATCTCCGTCCACAGCTCTGACTTGAGAGATGGAAGTTCCCGACCAGGATAAGCCAACCTCCAAAGTTGCTTCAATGCGTCCTGAAATAAAGAACTTAATTTCAACCTTGTCTTCATTCAATATAAGAAAAACAAGCAGAATAATGCAATAACACCAAACACGGCTCTTAGTCCATCTTTTCATCAAAACAAAATCCACAAACCACAAATAAGAAAAAGACAGTAATTATCATCTTTCTACATGACACAAATAGCCAAAACAGTGCAATTAAAAAAAAACTCAGAAGAAAATTACTTGATGATCATGGCGAGTACCATCAAAGGGAATTTCCAGCCTTTGTTGCAGATGTTGCAGTCTTTCTTTCTAAAGCATTACCACCGAGTGAAAAACAAAAATTAAACTCCCAACAAACAGAAAAATAAGTACTTCTGCATGATACCTAGAGGCAAGCATCACTTAAAAGGAAAACCCCAAGGTCTACCTCTTCCTTTCTCCTCCTTTCCCACTATTATTGACAGTTTACCATTCAATTACTAAAGTGAGCATTAATAATAGTATTAAAAATTCAAATTAACTAGGTACTCTACCCACTTTAAGAAACAGATAAAGAGTAATATGATAACGCATAAACAAGAGATCATTGGTAGTTACTATTTCTAGTTGATTTTGATTTCACAATTCTATAAATAATACATACTTTAATAAGGTTTAAACTGTAAAATAACTGAAAGTGCACGTAAATGTCCAGTTATATTATACAAACTAAATGTCCAGTTATATTATATGTATAGATTCACGTAAATTTAATAGGGCTTGAAAATACGAAAAAAATCATGCGCACTTATCCATTATTAAAGCGACATTTTGACAACGATAAAAAAAAATTATTGACATGTAGAAGGACAACGCATTTTTACTTGGAGTGGAGAAAGAGAGAACTGAGAATTTCCACCATGTCCATTCCCAGTAAGATTAGGAAATGGCCAAAGCCTTCCTACTAATGCACTTGATCCAAGCACAATATTAGCTGCAAAAGATCACAGTAGCGTACGCTTTTATCAGTGATATTCGGTAAAAACCAAAGATTATTGCCTTCTATGGGTAAAGACAAATCTATTGATGAAACAGAACAATTACAAGGCGTCCATTGTGAACTCAGAAGCAGTAGACAAATAGTTGTTTCTCCCAGGAAATGAATGGGCATCTTATTGGAAATTTCAGATGATAGAACATACCAAAAAAATAGCCATATAACCGCATAATAGTAAAGGAGGGGAAATATGGATAGATTAATTTAAGGCCTAAAACATAATAAAAAATCTGAAGTGATATACCTAACCAATGTGCCCATTCAGCAATCAAGTTAGAGAAGAGAAAAGTCCAATGTAGATGTGCCCTCTTCTTTTCATCCCAGTCATCTGAATCATTTATTTGGCTGTGTCTCTGAAGTAATAAACGACACCAGTGGGTCATATTTAAATGCAACAAGGGTTGAGACAGACATTTTAGCAACATACCACTTCCAAATCCGTATTGTCATATCCATAGTTTCCTAGGAGTGGTTCACTCAAAGAATCTGATCTTGATGCATCCAAGCTCTCATATCTATCTCCATCGACATCAGCATGACGAATCCTTCTCCTCACAGTTTTCGAAGTCATGGACAAATACCAGAGTTGTGACCTGACACTGAATGCATCAAGTAATAAAAGTTAATATTATATTTTATCCTTGAAATAGGATTTCAAAGTTGATATTTAGAATGAACATTTCTTTGGAATTATTTGCATGTGAAAACACAAAAGATTGGAATGAAATACAAATCTTCTTGCAACACGATCGACTATGGGATGATTAGCATATAAGTTGATATTTTAGGCGATGCAATCAACAAAAAAGGGTCGTGTGTATCATCACTCTCCCATAAATTTATACCCCGACATTTACGGAAGGAAAGTCATACACAGCAAGAATGTTCCACTGCTTGTTGCAGGACAATAAAAGCTAGTAATAATAGAATACAACTAAGGGGGCCGGTGATTTGGTTGGTTTGGATAAAACCAAACCAAACAGCTTACCCAATTAACCAAATTGAAGCAATTTGGTTAACCAAACAAAAACCAAATTACAATTGATAACCAAACCAAACTAATTCGGTTTGGTTTGGTTTTAACCAAACTCCAACCAAATTAACCAAACTAACGAAAATAATAAATAATTCTTTTTATCATTAATAGTTTTCATTCTTTAGTATTCACTCTAATTATTCTCAAGTTTTATTTATAAAATAAAAAATTATTAGCACACATTTAGGGATAATTACAAACTTATTATGAAAAATTACATGAATAATGTTCTAATTTGGGATATCGTATAAAAGGTAAATAATACATAATATATTAAACGTCCATCTAAAAAATAATTATTTTCAATAACTTAAACCAAATTAACGATTTTATAAACCTTTGACATATATCATGATGAACATAAATACATAAAGGCACATGTACAACATTGAAGAAAAAAGTGAAGAAAGTGATATGAATATGATTTTTTTAATTTATTGATTTATTTCGCTTGATTGGTTTCAATTGAAAACCGACCGAACTAAGTTTTGTTGACTTTTGGTTTCAACCAAACTACAACCAAACCAAACTAACACCGAACCTAAATACCATAATGAGTTTGGTGCGGTTAGCTTGGTTGGTTAGACCAAGCCATGCTCACCCTACATACAACAAAAGAAAAAAATTTATATACTCAGATTATCATCTAAAACACAATTTGGGATCATGACTGTATCTACAAACTTGCTGTCATCCCAATTTGACAAATCACAAATATAGATTGATTTGTGGCACACAATGTGCGCACGGTTAACATGAAAAAGAGGGGAAGGCCGAAAATTTAAAGAAGAAAAGAATAAAAAAGAGAAAAGTAAAATAAATCTTTTTTTTGGTGGGGGGGGTGGAATAAAAAAAAAAGTAAAACAAATAAATTGCTCGCATCAAATAACACAGCAGCAGGCATCAAAATACCCACCCAAGAAAAAAATACAACAGATCCGAGTACCATGATCCCAAGGAAAGAATCAGCCAGGATAAGTAGCAAATCAGAATCGGGAGGAGACGGGCAGAGCAGGGTTAAATCAAATACAAGGCATGCTTGAGACCGTCCCAGGCGAACGAGATGCCATGGGTAATTTATTATTATTAGAACTTCAATATGAAGGCCAGATCTAGATGCATGAGCGGAAAAAAATCAGTTCTAGCCAATTGCGCATTTTAATTCATTAATAGATTGATTGATTGAAAAAAGCCTGCACCTGCATATCACAGACAGAAAAACCCACCCACCCAAGCGGGCAATAGCAAAAATATAGAAAAGAAGATAAAATAAAACCTAGATATAAAAAAAAAACAAAATAATAATGGATAGAGATAAACTAGAAAGCAACTGACCCGAGAGGCAGCCGATGGCGATGGAAGAAGAAAGGAGAGGCGGCGGGGTACACTGAGAAACTGGGAAACTGGGAAATTGGGAATATGAATGAAAGGGATGATGACTTGAGAAGAAACGTCGGCCGGTGCGATCCAGCTCCGCTCGTCGGGCCCTAGTTTTTATGGCATGAACCAACCACGGAACGCGGGATGCATCGACAGCCCTTTTAATACGTTTTAGTTATATGATCGACTTCCCTTCGTTCTCGCACTTCGTCAGCCTCCCAAATTGCTAACGCCGCCGGTGGACGTCCCAATTATCGAACCCGATCCACGCCTGAAATACGCGCGACCGAATTTAAATTAAATTTAATCGAATAAAAATAAATTAAATATAATATTATTTTATTCGACCGAATAATTGACCTAAGTGTTTAATATTTTATATTAATAATATAATATCCTTAATATTTGTGAGACAAATATTATATTCTATACAAATTTTAAATCATAATATACATTAAAATTAATTAAGTTTATACATAAAATTAATATTTAATGTCTAAAATAACCCAAAATGACTTACATAAAAAAGATAAAAAGAATCC
This sequence comes from Piper betle, assembly GCA_033002965.1. Lineage (NCBI taxonomy): Eukaryota > Viridiplantae > Streptophyta > Magnoliopsida > Piperales > Piperaceae > Piper > Piper betle. The sequence continues at coordinate 387,502 of JAURVB010012658.1, read as the reverse complement.
TCATGTTTAAGAATTTAGAACATTATATTCACTTCAACAATCATATCAAATCATTTACTATATAATTATAATGCCCTTAATTAGTATCATAATTTATTAATTTTTTTAAAATTTAGCTCGTATACATTTTTAAGTCAAACAAAAAATAATTGATGTATAGAAGCTTTAAAGTAATCTTTAACGTCAAAATATAATCTAATATTACATATACTTCAATGACAAAATATTTTATTAATTAATTCTTCATTTAATATAGCTCACCTACATGAAAAAATATAAAAAAATTAATTACTTATAAAAATATTTTACAAATATTAGAATAGTAGAAATTAAATATAACATTCTCACATGTTCATTATATGCATAATTATTAACATCTTCACATTCTTCAATATTTATTATTCCAAACAAATTTGATAATGAACTTATTTGTTTCTTCACAAATAAAAAATATAATAGCAAAAGAAATATATATGTTAAAAAATATATAAAAAAATAATGAATGCATAGATATAAAATATGAATTTTTTTTATATTCACTCCTCAATCAATTTTGGGCGTATATTAAAGTTTCATGTATTTTTAGACTCAAATTATTCTTAATTGAGCTAATTGTTTGTTGTCCACTATTAAATGTTGATACTAAATCTCAGTTTGGAAGAGATGGTTGACATAAGAATGACTAAAATATTTTAAATAATTTTTTTAAATATGATAATTTTACTATCTTCAATCTCTACCATGATAATATATCAAATTGTTCATCTGCTCCATCCACAAAAGGAATAATTAGTTCGTGTAAATAATTCTTTAAATCAGTTTGTGTTGACTCCTTTTATGAATATTTCATAATTAAATTACTTAGTCATTACAAATTCATATTTAGGCCTCCAATAGAACAAATAATTAATGAACTTCTAATTCCAATAAGAAGCTTGTTTGACACATATCTAGCTATGATTTCACATCAATCTTATTTAAAAAAATTTCCATTGTAATATAATATTTTTTTATTGAAATATTTTTTTAAAATGATTTTAATTTTTATACTAATTGACATGAGAGAAACTAAGAAAAATATAAGAGATAACAATTATATAAATGAGATATTAATAGTTTGTGAGAAAAAATAATATTTATAATGAACAAAATAATTAGATAATAAAATAAATATAAGATGAAAACAATTTTGTATATTGACCGAATTTTGACCGTGTCTGACTGTGATCGACTTGACCGAAAAATTTTAACAGTGGACTACCGACTTTTTGTCCGAATTTAAGTGGACGGGTATGGACAATCCCTTGTCCGATGTCCGACCAACCAATGCCCACCCCTATCCACACTCACCTCCATAAAGTTATTTTATTTTTTAAAGTTTCTATTTAATTATGAAACGAATTTTAAAAATTTAAAATCTATATCTATATATAATCATTCATGTCAAAAGTAATTTTTACTAAACATTTATCAAATTTTCAAATATTTATTAATAAAATACAAATAAGATGTTTGCCAAGTTTTCTCCTTTTAAAAAATTGTGCATCTCGTATTTATATCATAATTATTTTTTTTGTAAATTATAATTAAAAAAACCTTATTATATATTAACCAAAGACTCTCACAATACACATAATATATTTGAAACTTATTAATAATACATATTAAGAATATACAAAATTTCAATATTATCACTATATTATTTAAATAAAAATAATGAATATTTATTTATTTTTAACAAAAAATATAGTTTCATATACATACTAAAAGTAATTTTAATTTTAATAGTTAAAATTTTTAATAACCAATATAATTTATAAAAATATTTTTAATTAAAAAAACTATACTATGTTTTTTAATAATAAATTATATATATATATATATAATATGTATAAATTAAATTAATTATGTATCATTAAGTAACAAACTTTAATTTGATATTATAATAATTAATATATTAAAATTATAAATTTTTTAAAATTTCTAATTTAGATGGAGTTATAATCTAAAGTTTTCCTAATAAATTATAATAATAATAAAATAATAATTTTAAAATAAATAAATATTAAGGGGTCTATAAAATTATTGTGAGATTAAAATTAACCACGATGAAATAATAATAATAATTTAGATGGAATTAACCACGATGAAATAATAATAATAATACTTTAAAATTTCTAATTTAGATGGAATTATAATCTATAGTTTTCCTAATAAATAATAATAATAATAATAATTTTAAAGTAAATAAATATTAAGGGGTCTATAAAATAAAGGCTGAAGTGCGTTGAAAGCGTAAAAATTTTCAGTGCTTTAATGCTTTAATTTATGGTGGTTGATAGTGGTTGATATTATGTTTCTTTCATGTTAACAGGATGGACCCTAATTGAATTATTAATTGCAGTTTTACAAATTGGTTGTATCAATATGTAAAAATAATCTATTAATAAAATCTACAATAACTTGGACTTATTTATAGTTGTTAAAATACAGATAAAAAATTTATATTCTAACCCCGCACCTTTCTTTTTGAAAAATAAACTCTAACATGTAAATTTTAAAATTGTAGAAAAAAATGATAACGTTTCATCTGTGGAGCATCTGTAGGGCGACTTCTTAATGTATATACATGTCGTGTGCTCTTCTTGACCACTTTACGTACGTTTAGTTTTTTAAATAAATTTGAGAAGATATTGGAGTTCACTACTGAATTTGTAATACTAGTTTGTTTTTCTGTATTTGCTTAATTCTCTTTGCGAGTTTTACTTTTATCCATTGATAAATTATTCATGAGTTTTAAAAGACATTTTTATTTATTACCTGAACTTGTGATCTTGCTTTGTTTATTCTATTGGTACGAAAGATTGCTGTGATCCATGATATTATTCAGTCATTTATTCACTATTAGAAAAATGATCATTTGTCGTGGCTAAATTTAGCCACGATTAATACCATGGCAAATTAGCCACCACTTTGTCTTGTATAACCAAATACAACTATGAGAAAGTCACGACAGGCGATGGCAATAACAGATAAATTTTTTCTTATAAACCAGGGTAATACCGTGGCAAAGTCATGACATACTTATAAGAAAATGGCTCTTTGCCACGACTAAATTTTGTCACGGCTGCAACTGAGGAAGATTAGCCACCGCTAAACTGTGGCCAAATATAGCCATGGGATAGCCACAGTGAGCAGAGACACGAATTTTGCAAAAAAATTAATAATTATTTCTTTGCCACTATTGTTACCACGGCAAATCTGTGACAATTATTCTTTTTAAAAAAAATTGGGCTGGATTGTTCCCGCCCGGACATTTTTTTAATTTTAAAACATTTTCTAAATGCGGCCCAAGCGGTCCACAAATGGCCGCATGCTCTGCCTATGGTGGCTGACATGCCACCATGGTTGCAGGCCTCCACATCGCTACTTAAACCATCGCACACGCCGTGGCCACTGTGTTGCTACCCATTGCCATAGTAGCTTCCCCATTGCCCCTTACTGCTCATAGCCTCTGCGTAATTGCAGGCTCAATGTCACCACTTGTGCCGCTGCGACCTCAGCTCAAAGCCATGGTAGCCGACAGAGATGAAGGCGAGGGCCACTGCTTCCCTAAAATGCATGGCCAACCGTGATACCTTTGTCATGGTGGCAACGAAGCTGAAGACCATGGCTGCCTCAGTGCCGCACCACTGCTGCCTTTGTTACCACTTGACCATCCTAGCGCCCTTGTCTTTGCAACGGTGGTCGTGTCGTCGACATTATTTTATTTTTTTATTATTTTGTCACGGGGTAACCACGACTCTATAGTGATTAAATGCCATCGGATAAACATGGCACTGCCGTGATTAAATTTAGCCATGGGATGACCATGAATAAATCATGGCTAGATTTTTGCCACGGTAAACAGTGGTAATGCTTGGTTTGTCCCTCCTGCAATTGCCACGGCAGCTAACCATGGCAAATTCCCGTGGCAAGCTAAAATTTGCTACCAAAAAATGGTCAATTGCCATGGTGACAAATGACTAGTTTTTAATAGTGATCACTTGTTTGCAAGTTTGATATATACATTTAAATTGTTTTTTTAGTCTTATATTCTTAAACTGTAGCTCAAATGCTTTACATAATCTACTTTAAATTATCACCAATTGATGAAAATCAATTTGTCAGAATTTCTTACCTTAATATAAGAGTTTTTGTAAATTTACACTATTCAAGTAAGTGGTACAGTGTGTTTGCCATAGCACCTAGAGAATCCATGACCCTCAAATTTGGGGGTCATAGTGATCATAGTTTGCTGTCCAGAATCCTCAGATGCATGCATTTACATTAACATGATGATTTATTAATGTGGCATTTTATTCTTTCTTTTGCTGAACGTGAAATTCCCACAGGGCATATGGATGGGTATGGTAGCTAGGTGGAACAGCAGCTCACTTCTCACTTACGTAACCTGCAAAACGGGACCGGGATAAGCAGGCTATTTAACTATATATATATATAATTATATATCACTTACTAGCTAATTAATTAGTTGATGTATCAATATTCATATGTATGTTCCATCTTAATCTTAATGCAGCACAACTCATTCTACAATCACCTTCCAAAACATAATAAATTTCAGGAAACATTTGTAGTTTAAGAAGAATGATGTGTAATTAATGCTTATATCACAGGTTGGGATGGCGACCGTCCGCGTTGATAGGTGGAAACTTCCTCCTCGGGACGATTGACAGAGCTGACTCAAAAGCAGCGATAATTTGTAAGTACCTGAGGAACTCTTGTTTCTAATGTTTTTAATCTTAATTTCAGCGGTCGTGCTAATTTCTAGCTAGTGTACGTGGCTCTTCAGTTTAAAGGGGAACATATAGGTTATGTATTTGGAATAGTTTGGGTCAACACCGTCCAATCCATGTAATTAATTACGCATGCACTCAATCTAATTTAGAGCGTCCTGGCTTTTTTCCCCCGCTAGCTTTAACTAATTTTTTGCATGTTTAACAACATGAACACTCACATCCATGTAACTTCAAAAAGTTTATTTGCAATCAAAGTCGCACTTAAAAAGATTCATACGTTGCATGTATACTTTCAAAAAGAATAACTTTTTTGGAAAGAAAAAATTACCGATTGAAAAGGGTATGATAAGTGTTAGAAATATATTTTTTTCTTAGATTTTGGGCTTAACGGTGCTTAGCATTCGAGGGTTTTACATGTTTTAATTGAGTTTTTTAGAAAAATTTGAGTAGTTTAGATGATTTTGAATTTATATTTGGAGGTATTTAGTTTGATAATATATTATATTTTTAATTAATTTTTATTTACTTTGAAAAATATAGTTATAATCAAGTGAAGCGAGAAGACCGCAGACAAGTCGGATGAAAGAGGAATGAAGGCTACGAGTTAACGAGCGAGTGCCGCAATACTCATTTTTCAGTTAACAAATGTCATGCCGCGATACTCGTTTTTCTCTTAACAAATGTCACAACACTTGAGGAGCGAAATGGTAAAAAAATTTAGCGCCGCAACATTGAAGTCTCAATTAAGGAGTGCACGACGCTAGGCAATGTAGCAAATATATATACACACACATATATCTATACACATAGAGATATACACATATCCATACAAATATATATACACATACAAGTATACATATTTATGTATATATATATATATATATATATATTGATCCTAGTTTAGGAAGGGTATCTGTTGTTTGTCCCATGGTTGGATAAAAAGGATGGTTGGTGTCAAAAGGGTATCTAACTATTAAAAATTTTGTCATTTGTAATTGTATAGATTCTAATTTAGGGTCAATGCCCCTCTCAGCCTTTGGGGTACAAGGTAGACGAAGACAAAGATAACTAGATGAAGACAAAGACCACCGTAAAATGTCATCATCGTGCCATAATATTATTGTCTTTTATTATGTTTCAATCTTCTCTTTTGTAACACTCAAATCCGGTTCACGCTCGTGAACCAAACCGGTATGTTACAGGCCCCGATTAGGTCGGCTAATCCGAACCCAACTCGTACGGATCTAATCTCGGCATCTAAAGATAAAAATACGACTTGTCATATATGGATGAATGCATGGAATCCTAACATGATACTATATAGATGACATGCAAACTAATTTACATACCAATACAGTTACGATCAAATCAGTAAAAATTCTAAAATAACACGAACAAAATCTCCTCTAAAAGTGCAATTAGGGACCACCCTGTCAAATAATGATATATATAAATATATATGCATGTATCAACAATTTCATTGACACAAAATCTAATTTACTATACACTCATTCTGAAGCTTGGGTCTCAACCCACAATGCTTCCACTGTGAGCTCTGATCATATTTCACCTCTCGTCATCATGTCTTAGTTTTTCATCACGTCATAACATCATCTCATTGCATTTAATCATATCCTATCATGTCTTAGCATTTCACATCATTCACAATATAATAGCATCATCAACACAATATAATCACTCAATCGACTGACATAAGTATAAGCGACAACAGTGCTTCTCCATCCAAACTGGCTCCTCCAACTCATGATTATGACCTACATATAGTATAAAAATACGTCAGTAACAAGTGTTACTGGTTCGGAAAATAAAATAACTATAATAAGCTGGCTATGAGAGTAAACTCTTATACGAAAGAAAACATCATATACTCCACGTGAACACTCTGAAGGGCACTACTGAGGAGCCACTAGGCTGTAGACCCGGTAGCATCCCGAACTGATTGATCTGCTGCTGCTGATGCCGCTCTCGACATTTTTTTACTTCATTTTCTAGTCTCAAATCCTAAGCCCTCTCCTTACCTCCATATTTCTCCTGGCCTTGAGCACGAAGGCTGAGTACTCTTAGGCAGTCGCCTTTAGTACCCTTTGAACCACAAGTCCGGACATGCAATATACTAAACAGTACCTGTAAACCTCCATGTTCTCCGGGTGTCAGGAACTCAAATGTGGAGTTGTTAAGATCCCTCGGGAATAGAACAATCCATTGGCACTAATCTAGAGCCCCTTTGACTGTCACGGCATCCGCTCATAGTATGTGCAGTCGGTTTCTCCATCTCCCGTCTCATTGAAAACACGAAAACTACATATATATAGGGCTGGGTAGGGATTTATATAATAGGCCCGAAGGGAACTTGTAGTGGATCTTGTTTTCGAAATCATCCTTGAGGGATCTCATCCTCGAGGGGTTATAATCCAGAAATCTGTTCGGCTAGATGGCCCGAGTTAAGTGGGATCCGATACAATGCCACTTAACCCGCCCTGCAGGCATTAAATCAAATATACAATAGAAGAGAGTAAAAACAGAGTCAAGTCCTAAACGAACCTGGTAGAAGCTCTAAGCGTGTCATCGCGCCTAGGCGGCAAGCTCCTACTCCGTACCTACACATCAAAAACTAAATGATAAATCAAACTCGTCATGATCAAACACACTCACAATACAACATCAACTATAACAATCAACAATTATAAATGTGAAAGTAATTCCAACTTATCCTATTAACACAAATTTTATTATATTTCCTAAGTTACGTTGTACTCAATTATCATGCTCAAATTTACTTTACTTCATTAGATCACTTAACCTTCATTATCTGTTAATCACATCATGCACATCTTTACTTCATTCATAGTCTGGCATTCATCATGATAACTACTCAATTCTAGCATGCTATGCTAACAATCATCGTCAATTTTAAATAATTAAATTGAAGGTAATTATACCTCAGATCATAGGCAATCGGCGATGGCTAGGGTTTCGTCACGCGTCTCGGAGCTCGAATTTGGCGCTCGTCGGTGTCCGAAGTTCGATTGGGTTCAACTGGATGAATTCCTCAGAAGATCCGGCGAATTCCAGCAAATTCGATTTTTCGGCGATTTTCCGGCAAGTTTCAGTAGTTTTTCGGTAGCTTCTGGCAGTTTTCCGGTGATAGTCGCCGGCAGCTCTACTGGCCGGAAAGTGGTCATATTGGGTACCATTGGAATCAGCTCGATGAGCCCCATGCATCTACGGTATTGACATGGTCGGCAGAGGTGGCGGCTCACTGAAAAATGGCAAAACAGAGGCGGTGGGGATGAGGGATTCGATCCGGCCGGCTTGGGCGGCGATGGCCTCCGTTCCAATCGGGAAAGGTCACTGGGTAGTCGATGGTGTTAAGGCAACCACTGGATGGCAGCTGCGACGGTCGCTGATGGCAGAATCGGCGACACGACTGAAACGTAGCCGCAACGCTAGGTACGGTGATTTTGGCATCACGGCGGCTTGGCAGTGGTCGAGACTGGCTAGGGCGACACGGAAACACCACGGCGTGGGCCTGGTAGCGACGCTCGACGACAGGCCAACATCAGCGGCAGTGGCGGCGACAAGAGAAAGGGGCGGCAATGAGGGTTTGGGGAAAAAGACGTCGGGGGAGAAAAGAAAAGGCTCGGTGGCAAAGTCATAAATAATACTTGACTCTTGTCCGGCTCATGTTAAGAATAATAACTAAGTCGTATTAAATCCTAAAAAGATCGGGAAAAATCCCTTAAAATTAAACAAACACCAAAACATCTTAATGATATGCTCTAGAACTATCAGCCCACCCAAACTGCCCGTAACGCGTCCTAACACGATAAACGGCCTAAAACTAATTCTACGATCCACTGTATATAAAAATAAAAAAAATAACTGGCATACTCTCATATATTCTGATTACTCATTCTGTTTTGCTGTGTTCATGATGTTATCATCATATATTTGGGTACGCATGACCATAGCTCATACACGCAACTGGTGTCGGCTCAGTATACGTGTTTTGAAACTAACCCGACTCGAAAATAATAGTCGAACCGACCGGTTCTGAATATAAAACCCTCACTCGAATCGTTGGTTTTACACTCTTCCTCTTAATCTTGCAACAACATGAAGCATGCATCATTAAAGAGTTGACTGTTTGCTTATGGAAGATTAAATTCTAATTATCCCACTTGAACTATTTTTTGATCTTCTATATAATTAATTATCTCGTGGAATTATGTACTAGATATATTAGAACATCACTCTTTTAATTATCGGCAACAGTAGTACAATATTGTAACTCTTGGAAATTAATGTTCGTCTAGAGTCTTATATATAAAAAATTAGTTCACCTTATAAAAAAACCAAAAAATAGATGTGAAAATTATTTTTTTAAAGTGTTCGGGCGTGGGATTTCGTCTCTTGTGATCACGCTTTACTTCAATTTGGGTTAAATAAGTGGGTTCGGTAAGGCCAAATGTGCCCTTAGTGCGATAAAAATAAAATGCCACGAGCGAGGAAACACATGGGGATTTTTACATGGTTTCTTAAGTTAAATTCGAATCCCTAAGTTAGTCTACGGTGGCTTGATAATTATGAATTCACTATTTCTTCTTTGGTTTTACACTTTACACAAAATAGTAAATTTTGTGGCCCTTTGATTTGATTCGCCTTTGATAGCTTTGATTCCAATGCCTTAGTTTGTCTTTTTCTTATCTTTAAATCTTCAAAATGACCACAACAATGTGTCTAGAGCGCATAAAAATGATGGGATAGCAAGCTTCATCTCAATCTGAGGTCAGGAAGGCCTTCAAATTACTTTCCGGAGCAATATTGGACTGACCAAGATCACTTTGGGTTGGTTCAGAGCAGGATAAATGCTGAACTAGACCGGGCAATGTTTGCCAGCTTTAGAAAATTTTAGGTGTGCCTAGCTGCGGTAGTGCACAGTGTGCTAGCTCAAATCTGTTCACGGACGGGTTCATGGACGTGGTTGTGGATCTGATCATGTCGTTGGCAGCTCCTCTTGGTCGCGGATAGACAACATGTGGACACAATCATCTGTAAATGGACCTGACAAACCTGGGTACCGTGGTGGTATAAGATCGATTTTGAGGCTCCGGTGATGGCATTACTGGCTGCTTCGATGGACGGGAATCTCCTAAAATTGTGGATCTCTGACTTATGAAGTTTTTAGTGGTGATCTGGTGGCCAGAGGCGCTTCTGATTTGCGGCAGTGGCAACGGCTACGGAAAGTTCCTAAGAAACTGATCTTTGGCTAAGTTGATCGCCATTTTTTGGTAACGGTGGTCGCTCAATGCGGCGAGGCTTGATCTAGAGTTGTATCGAGTGACGAGAGCGACAGATAGGAGGCAATTTCACGCCCTTCAGTGGCAGCGATCGGCTGGACGAAGTTTGAGGAGTTGGCTGCTTGTTGCTGTCATGCTGCTCCAAACGACGATCTTTCGGGTGGTTTCTCATCAAAAAATCTTGGTTTGGGCATGGGTTGGCTGGATGGTGGCTTCAAACTTGATGACGTGTTTCTGATTTCTAATCCTTTCTTTTTCGGTGGGCAATTTGTTGACAATTTCTTGGAGACTGTGGGCACCTCTGATAGAGGGTCTCAGTTGGCTTTCGTTGGTGGTAGTGAGACGAGTGTATTGGTGACAGTGAGGTGGTTGGAGATGATCTGTGCTAGCCAGATAGAGGTCGGGAAGATGCCTCCTTATAGGCTCTCCACAACTTTGATGGGAGGAATTCTCTTTGCTTTTCCGGCCAGGGTAGGCTTCCCCGATAGTGGTTCTTGGCTGGGTGGTGTTGGGGGCACACCAAGCTGAGCTAGTGGGTTTGGGGGCGGTGGAGATGTTACTCCGGCGAGGGGTTCATCCCCTTTCTTCTTCCTCTGTCTTTTTCCTTCTCTGTCAATACAAGCCTCTTTTTGTATTTATGCAAGCCCCCTTCTCTTCTCGAATCTTAAGGTATTTATAGGAGCCTTCAATCATTTTTAGTTCCTTATTTTAACCCCCAAAAATTTTCACCAGCCTTTATAATCTCTTTGTATCTTCATTTTCTTCTTATCTTATCCCTATGTTGTGGAGCTACCCGAATTAAGTCACCGACGGTAAGAGAAGGAAAACTGACATGTCAATGTTTGTGCCCTTTGAAAAAGATCAAGGGAGAAAAAGGGCTTGAAAACCTGCATAATGGGAGATTAATCACACTCGAGCTGACTTAAAATTATACTAAAAAAGGTGTCTAACCCCCATGCATTGGTAGAATTCGTATACAATGGTCAGTCAACTATGATCTCCCCCAGCTAAGTGAGCAGGTAATCAGCAGAGTTTTTTGCTATATATAATTAAGGAAAAAACAATTGGTAGGCAGAGGGCCGGTTGAGAAAATCAGTATAATTATGAAAAAGAAAAAATATAATTATAATAGCAAAACAGTCTTTTACTAAAAAATAATTTTTTAAAATAGTCCCACTGCCTGTCGGATGTGGCCTAGGCCACAGGTGGCACCCCGGCGCTGCCACCAAATGTGAATGTGCCGGAATTATTACTCTTTTCTTTTTATTTGACAAGATCTATTGCCAGTAAATAAGCATTGTGGTCTAGTGGTAGAATTGTACCCTACCACGGTGCAGACAGTGCAACATGCTTTTCGTTATTCACTTGTTCAGACTCGGAAAGGAGAGGTTGGTCTGTGGATAAGTGCAGTGCGCAACCTCCTTCATTTAGCAGAACCTTAAATAAAATGCTTGGCACAACCCGCTTTGCCATTTTTTAGTCCGAAAAATGATTTCTCTAAGTTCTAAGAGAAGGTCGTTGGACGGAAACCCGACTGTTGTGCATTGTGGCCTCTCTTAGAGCTCGTGGGTTCATAATTAAATTTTAACACTTCATTTGTTTTAAAGAAGAATGTCCGAAAGTCTTAATTTGGTCTACAGTTACGAGGTAAATGATCCAATTCCGCATCCATTAGATTTAGGATTTTAGCATCGTGAAGAATGCTGATTAGTCCTCTGCTAGCTCTTTCAACTTCATCAATTAATAAAACTGTTTCACTGCAACTTGCAAGGCTTGAAAGAAATTTGACTTGGGACATTTTTAGGTTGGATTGAGTCGGCCATGACTCCGGGAGGCAGGAACAGAGGAGGTCAATAATGCATGAAACAAACTGAGACTAATTAATTTTGTGCACTGATGTTACATTCTCGCAGTGGAAGGATTCGGAAACATGTTCAAAAGACGTTTATATGTGGCCACAAAGAAAAAAAACCACTGATAATGTTTTGTATGTGCCCTCGGGTTTCATGGCTCCTGCAACGCATGTTTGTTGTGGCAGTTAATTTATCCCCAATTAACGCACGTTTTGTGATTCTTCTTGGCCTGAACTCTGGAGCACCTCACACTGCTTACAAACGAGCTCCTGGTCCGCATTTCGTATATTTGATTTAATGATGTAAAATCATTTTCATAGGAGAGGATGATAGATGAGAAAGTAGGTAGGCGGATGGTTGGCTCCAGTTGATCTATTCTTTCGAGTGATTTAAAGTTTAAATCACTCTCTCTATATATAGGAAATCCATGGCATGATTAATCAAATAAGTGGAATCCCAATTTTTTTTCGTTGTTTATTTCCCATATTATTTTCCGAACAACAAATTGTGAATCGGTTCTAATTGTACTTATATTATTTATGAAGCGAGGAGGTAAATAAGGAAGAATCGTTACTGCTCAAAACAATGAATTAAGTAAATAAGTAAGTAAATGTAAATAAAAAGTGGTGTTTAAGAGAAGTCGTTCCACAATTAGTATTAATGATAGTCTATGGATTATTCTATTTCGTATCTATTTTGAAACGAACAAATATCATCATCTCATCATATGAGGAATAATTGATCTGCTTCTCTTTGTCTTCGTCCCCTCTTCCCCTCAAGCCCCCCAATATTATTGTTTTTGCTTTTCACAGTCATTTGGGTTTGGGGAGGGGTGAATAGAGGATGAGCAGCAGGAAGGAAGAGGAGCGCAATGAGAAGATCATCCGAGGCCTATTGAAGCTTCCCCCAATCGACGGTGCATCAACTGCAACAGCGTCGTACGTCTCTACGTTTCTCGCTCTCTTCCCCTACCTTTTTCTTTCATTCAGACATTCGTTTCCCTTTCATGATTATTTATCTTCCTTTTTTTTAAAAAAAAATTTATATTTCTGCCCTAATTTGTTCTATGTTCAAACATTTCTAGTCCAATTTTCTGTGTGAAATACATCTTTTTCTTCTTCTTTTGTTTCTTCCCTTGTTCCTTGTGTGTTGTTCATTTTTTTTTTTTCTGCTTGTGCTCAGGGACCCCAATATGTATGTACAAATTTCTGGACATTTGTATGCATAGCCTGCAGCGGGATCCAGTAAGTGCCCCGTCCTCTGCTCATGTTTCATATGCCTGCGTATCATGCATCGCGCGTTGTTGTTGTTATTACATTTCCAAATTCTTTTAACTGTTTTTAGTGCCATCACCTCTTTTATTATATACACTCAATTCATACATTCTTAGATCTCCATTTTGTTGTTCTTATATAAGTAGTTTTAATAAGGTAATACACCCTCGGCCGCCGACCTTTGTTTTTGCAGTCGCGAGTTCACTCACAGGGTGAAGTCCGTATCCATGGCCAAGTTCACCTCCCAAGAAGTAGAAGCCCTTCAGAAGGGTGGAAACCAGGTTAAATTAAACTTAATCTGTTAAAAGGACGGTTATGCGCTTCTCTCATTAATGCTACTGTTTTACTCTTTCAAGATTCTTATCTTCTAGTTTTATTATCCACCAGCGGGCTAGGGATATTTATTTGAGTAATTGGGATCTACAGAAACAGAGGTTGCCTGACAGCAGGTGAACATCCGTAAGCTTCCTGCTGTGTGTGTGTAGCTTTTCCATGTCGATGATTAAGACTCCTACATTTTAACTTTTTTTGAAGCAATCCCGACCGAATTAGAGATTTTATTAAGGGTGTTTATGTACAAAAGAAGTACATTGGAGGAAAAGCAGCTGACAAGCCACCAAGAGATATGCAGGTTATTTCATTGTTTTATCTATTTTGACAAAATAATTTTTCTTTTGTCCTGGAAAGTGTAGCTGCTTCTTTTTTTTTCTCAACAGATTTTGCCATGTTAAAAGTTTTGAGCAATGGTAGTTATTATGGTATGATTACTCCGACAATGCTGGTGAATTGCCGGTTCATTGCCCAAATAAAGGAGGGTGGCATCAGGAAGGGCATCTGGTCATCAACATTTTGCCATTTATAATCTCACACATCCTAATTTAGTATCTATGTCCCCGACACTTTTGGGGATTAGGTAGAAGAAGAAGAACAAGAATATAGTTATTGTGGTAGGATGTTAAATGATTGCAATTAGAATTCTTGCCACAAAAGGAATTAGATTGGTGTCAACGATAAATTATGTAGTGATTATTTTTTTGCTTGACACATGAAATTGACTGGAATTCGTATACTATTGCTACTTTTATTAACAAAGGAAATGTGAGTTACTGGATTTGTAATTTTCAACTTTGATCCACATAGTCTGATGCCACTACTATCTTTTTATAACAGAGCCAGAAGTCCTTCGAAGATGATATTAGGCGAGCGAGTTCTTATCATTCGTATTCTCAAAGCCCTCCATATGATAACCAATATGAAGATAGGCGCTACGGGAAGCAAGCTGGTGTACTAGCTAGGAGGCCTGGTTCAGATCGAGGGCACTACTTTGAAGGAAGGTTATCGAGCCTAATATACAGTCCAGGACGCTCAGAGGAGCAGATGTTTGAAGACAGGTTTTCTAACGAAGGCTTCAGCTCCAGGGCTTCAGATTATTTCATTTCCAGTGGTGGGGACCCATCAAGAATTGGTGTGCAGTCATCTAATTCACAAAAAGAGTATGGCTTTAGCAGTCCACCAATTTCGAACACGAGTAATTCAGCATCCGAGGATGCAAGGCGCCCAGGTATTAGTGGATACTCAAATGGGATGATGAAAAAGGACATGGGTGGAATTCCTCGGCCACAGGTCAGAATATAGCTTCATAGTTTCTTTCTTTTTTCTATATATTGTTTTATACAATCAGGTGTTGTAGTATCTATCTACGGTTCTCATTACTGTTCTAAATTGACCCCCTTTTTATCAGAGAACCACATCTTCGGGAAGCTTCGGATCATTTGATAGCAATTCTGTGTCTCACAAGTCAAATAGTTCTACTTGCTTGGCCGATCTTATATTAGAGCCTGAACAGTCAGAGCCCCTCCATGCGTCTGCCTCTGAACATTGGGACATTTTTGGTCCTTCTGTCCAATCTGTTGCATCCTCTTCAAATTCAGAGGCCAATCACGTTCCTAGTGCTCAGCACAAACCTGTGTCAGTGGCAGGGCCTTCAAAAGCTCCAACAGTATCAACTGTAGATGTGTTTGCTAGCATTGCTCACCACCAATTATCATCCCCTGTGCTGCCATTTGCCAACCTATATGATGAAGTCACCCAACAGCCTTCCATACATGCACAAGTATCTGCAGCTCCTTCAACTGTAACTGAAGGGTGGGCCACGTTTGATTTGCCTCAACGTGCTACATCTTCATCTGATACAAAACAGGAAGCTGCAAATATTGCCGTATCCTCAAGCAGTTCTCTTAATGTGACAAAGCCTCAGACTCTTCCACATTTAAATGATGCTTTGTTTCCATCAGTTCAGAGTTCAATGTCTCAGGGAGCTCTCCCAATATCTGCTATACAGAGGGATGTGATTCTACCAGCTATTTCTGTCAACAATGCAAAACAAGAGTATCCACGCACGAGGACATTTGAGAATGGTTTAAATGCTGGAGAAGTTGAAGACATGGCTTTAAATAACTTGCCACAGTCAGCAGTTGAAGTATCTTTCTTTCCCTCAACAGTTATTAATCAATGGAAGAGGGAATCTTTCTTGGTTAACCCATCTTTAGATTCTAAGGATAGCCTTAAGGTTGGAAATGTCGAAAACTTCTCTTCAAAGATCTTGCCACAAACAGCAGTTGATGGGTCCTTTCCATCGACAGCTGGCAATCAATGGAAGGGGGAATCTCACTTTGTCAACCCATCCTTTGGTTCTACAGATTCTCAGGTTTTTCCTGTTCTGAATTTTTCAAGCTCTCTTTCTTGTTATATCTTTTCTCATTTAATCACATGAGATGCTGAGTTTGGATTTCACACAATATTGAGAGTGTGATTGAGATTGCGATTTTGTTACCCTGTGCTTGTGTAAATAATTATTTTAGACTCTTTTGGAAGTATTTAGCAGGCTTCCATTACTTATTGCAATTTTGAAAATCTGGAGCTTGTGGAAAGGTTAAGTGCATCTAAAATATTGATCCTTGTTATCTTTTGTCATGGTCATCAAATAGTGAAACCAGGAGAGTGCGGTTTTTTCCTTGGTTCATTGAATCATTCTGATGTCATTTGCTATTTTATTAGGGATTTGGTTTCAATGAGTCTGAAATGTCAAGTATTAGTTACCAGCATTCTTCTGTGCCAAGTTTGGACTTCGGCGGTATCAGCAACTGCTCTTCTTCTCAATCATTGGTATTACCACAGTTTATTTGCTCTTTACATGATCAGGTTAATATGCAATCTATAACATTTATTCTGGGAGTTAACCTACTGCATTTCTTACAGACAGAACCCTCGCTTGCTCATGAGCACAAGTCTAGGAATCCATTTGAGCTTCCAAATGATATTGAACCAGAACCAGCTAGTTGGGTAATTTTTTCCGCCTTTTCTTTTTTAGTTCTTGTGGGGCTATACGCCTGAGTCTGACAGTCAAAAGGTTTGGGTTAACAGGCATTATTTTTAGGTTTTGGATTTATTAATTTTAATTTTGGTTTTTAGACTTGGTGGATCATGTCGACCATCAAATTCTGATAATGTTCATTAAATAGCGTGCTGAGTTGTGTTGAGATAATTGAAAGGGATGAACTTAATCATACCCGATATTCGCTCTGCATGAACTAGTCACTTGTTTTAATGCCTTTTTTGTGAAGTCCTTGGCCAAGTATGATAATAACAGACATTATTATTTGGTTCTACGAATAAGATGACAACTTGCATGTGTGTGCCAATGATCTTCCCCTGTTTTACTGAATTTTTTGTTGAAGCTCCCACCTGCGCTTCTGATTTCCTTGACTTCATTATTCTAGAAGAAAAATTCATTCTATTGTATGAATTGGATGACTACTAAATGTAATTGTGGCAGCTATACTCATTTCGTGAATGCGTTCTGTATCACAGTTCTTTGATATGAACTCTTTTCAAGCTGCACTGCCAGACCCATCTTTGCCATCTTCCTATGGGGGTGACTTGACTAATCCGTGGTTTCCTCAGAGTTCTCAGACCTCTTATATTCCTTCTATACCTCCAGGTTGGTTAGCTTGTGGGAGATTTTGAAGTCAATTATAATGTCTTGTGACTGACTTTTCTTCCAATTCTTTAGGAGGTTTAAGTTACATGCCAGGGGAAACGCCAGCGCAAATGCCGTAAGCTGCTCTTATTTTTCATGTCAATAATTGAACATGTATATTATTCACTGACATCCGGTAATAATTTGATATCTGCAGAAACCATTCTGCACATGGTTCTGTGGCATCTCTAGGTGGTAATCCGTTTGCTTAAGGTCCAAGGACGTAGCATGCTGCTCTTACTGGTGGCCACTTACACTTTAAGTACGATTATTTTTCGCATATAGAAACTCCCGGTGTACCGTACATGCCTGATCGATTATTGGATCACGGGTAGGAGTACTGCTGGAGGATTTTTTCACTTGAGGCATGAAATGATGGCGTGATTCCCAATGCTTCATGGATCTGTACTTTCCTCGATTTTAAAGTGTTGTCATTTCTGAAAGGTCTCAGCAATTGGGAAATGATGTAGTATTAAATAGTTTTCGTATGATTGCTGGTCATCGTTTAATGGTGGTTGCCTTGCCTCAGTCACTTCATTCATTGGTTGTTGCTCGGCTGGAGGGTACCCCATCCGACTCTCAGACCAAAACTTAGAGTGCTTATTTTGAGCTCGAGAGTACGGTTGAAGTCAAGTGGGGTTCAAATTTGAAGTCAAGTGGGGTTCGAATTGAACACCGAAAAACTTGAGCATTATTTATTTATTTTTTCATTATAACTTGTGATAAGGTTAATGATGAAAGTTTAAATAGTTTAATTTTAATTTAATTATTTGTCAAATAGTTTGTTTAGGAATAAAATTATTATATTATTATATAAAATTGCATTATCTTATAAGGTTATTTATTATTTTTTTATGTTTTATTCAAATAATTATATAAAACATATGTAAATTATTGCATCTAATATTAATTAATGTAAATTATCGAATTTTAGGTCTAGTCGAGCTCTCTTGATTTGAGTTGAACTATGAATCAAACAAAATTAAATCGGACGTCGAGTGAATGTGAGCTCGATGAAGCTATATTAGGAACGGTTTCAAGGAACAAAATTTGAGCTGCGAATTTATGATGATGCGGTTGTATTATATTGGATATTGGATGTATCAAGGTGGTTGTTATTATTCCACTGGCATACATTGTTGTGTGGTACAGTTAGGAGCTGTGACCAAATACATATTCTAAGCTGTTCTTGCTATTAAGGTGGATCAGCATTGTCAATTTGAAGATCGAAGTTTAACTAGTAAACTCCATATGATATCAAAGTAAGCTTAGTCTAATAGGAACTCCCAGTGAAGGAGAGGCGCATTAGGTGCTTCGAAAAAATTGAACCGGTTAATTTGCGAATTGAGGTGTTTTCGCAGCACCAGCTACCAAGTGGGTGAAAAACCCGTTATTTTATCCCCCCAACCGCGCAAAGTGGGTTTAGCACTCACTTGACCGTCATGGTCGGCGGTTATATTTAATTGATTATTAGCATAAACGATGTTTGTTTTCTATTTTTCCCCAGCGTGTTTGTTTTCTATTTTCATGAAAAGAGTAAGTCGGTTTTTTAGTTGTTGCAAAAGAATGAAAATTGTCGCCGTAATCATATGGGGAATTTCTGATGAAATTAAACACTTCTACTTTTTGTGGAGTACCGACTTCATGAACAACGATTAAGATGAAATTGACTGTACAACGATGTAATAGATTTGTATAATACGCAAAAGATGGTTAGAGAAGAGCAAATGGCAAGAGAATGGACAGCTCAAAATAAAGGGGTTGAAGTTTATGAAAGGATATAAATATGAGTTTTTATGATTCAAATTTTGATATGTTTTAGAACTGTCAAAAAAAAATCCCAAGCAGAATGGATTAAAATTAAAATTTGATGGAATGGTATCGATGTATTAAACCCAATTTAATTAATTAATTGCTTTGAAAAAAATAATTCATTATTGAGATAGTAAATAAATAAATTAGAAGAAGAAAATTAGTTGTCTGGTAAGTTTTATGATATACTATGATTATTGAGATAATAAAAAAATTAATGATGGAGGATGATTATATAATCTAGTATATATATATTATATTATATTACCCGCTAAATATATTATAGTAGGATAAGATTTTTTCCGTTCTTATCGCATTTCGGCCTTCTTTCACAATATTAATTTTAACCCCATAAATTCTTCTCTTGGTTGACCAAAATTCTATACTTGTACTTTTTACTCGTATAAAAGTTTTTCTACCATTTTTTCCTTCCTCTCTATTCTGCCTAAAATTCTTCATATTTATCTTATAATTGCACAAAGCTCAATACTAATCACCGATATTTATATTTAATTGTTTAAAACAAATGTTTTCAACTAATTAAATATTTTAAACACATGTTTCTAACTAATTAAATATTAATATTTAAATTTTAATTTAAAAATTCTTCATATAATACTTGCTTTTAATAATTTTAAATTCATTTAAAAAATTGTGTTTATAATTAAATAGTTACTTATATTTGCATTTCAAGTGTCTTTATAATTCTTCATACATAACAATTAGATGTAATTTTGGTGATTAAAAGTTAAGGGTCACTTGGAAATTTGAATTGTTTTAGTACAACATAATTTACATTGGACGTTTATTATAAATATATAGTTTTGACCTTGCCAAGACCATATTTATTAGGAATTTTTTACGTTTTCTAATATTATTTATCTTTAATTTTATTTTTTAATAGCATTTTAAGAAGCTTGTCAGATATGACTCGTGCATCCGCTGGGCGCAGCTAGTATATATACTAGTTGACAGCCCCACAATGTGCTGGCTATGCTTTAAATCTTTGATGAAAAATTTTATAATTATTTTAGATTTAATTGACACTTGCAAATTCACAATGTTATGAAAAATCTCTACCATAAATTATGAACATTAATATTTGAAAGCTGTAAGGGACAACAATGGATTAAAATATAAAATATAAAAATAATAGTCATTGATACTTATTTCAATTTGCTAATATGTAAGTTATTTAAATGAAACATATATCAAAATAATTTGTTTTAGTTAATAGAACACAAAAATAAGCTCAGTGCACGTAATTCTTGCATGTCAATTGTGTGTTTAACTTGTACATGATGGGGTTAGGCGGCAATGTGCTTAACAAAATAGACAGAAGTTGGCCCAGTTCTATAAATAAATTAGACTGAGTGCCTCATTCATCAAAAAGGTCGGAGGGTTGACGAAAACAAACCTAATATAAAGCTCTAAGCCCTTGTTCCATCTACCGTTTCCATATTTCAACTCCCTTTCCAATCCATTTTGCTATCAGTTTCCATCTAACCCATCAATCTTCACTGACTTCTCCATCGGCAATTTGCTTTCGCCGATTCTTTGGTAAATGCCCAAAAACTTTTACGATTACTGCTGTATATGCACTTTATAAAAGGAGCTTTTTTGAGATAAGACATAAAAATCTAACTTTTCTTGTTTTCTTATTTACAGGATTGCTGACATATACTGCGCAATCCAAACGACATATACGTAGTATAACTCTTGTGGGGTTTTTAATACCTTTTAAAAGTGATGCGACAACACCATAAATATAAATATATTCTCCATAATAAGAGATCTCTTATTTTTTTAAAAGAGATGTCTTACTCTTTGGCCATCCCCATAAACATGCGCTCCCATAATAAGCATTTTCTTCTTTAATGTCAAGAGGCTCAATACCAAGATATTCAAATACTACTACGTCAAGTAAACCAATACGATCGAGTGCAGCCTCAAGCCTATCCTTCATTTTCATCTTAGCCTCTTCCGGCAACTTCAAATTTTTATGGACCTTTTGTTCTAATTCATCAATCATGTATCCTTGTTGTGTTGGATGTTGAATATAATATAGACATAATTTTAAAATTATATAATATGCTATTATATAAGGTTGGCCTAATTAAAAATTGATTTATTAAAGTTAAGGATACATTGGCCATAAATAAAGTATAAAATTCTATGTGAATACTATAAATAAAAAAATGTGGAATTCAATGTGTAGATACTATTTTCGTAATTTCTGAATTAAAATTATAAAACTCAGGCTATAAATAAGGAGGTTATGGTACTTAAATTCATATCTGATTTTTGTTCTAGTATCTCATTGCCATATTTGGTTTTAATTTTGGTATCCCATTGCCCAGTAGTTTTGGTTTTAAAAACTAATATTGAATTTAGAAAATTAAAATCTAAGGTACTAAAGTATTATTTATTTATAGATTTAGGTACGTTTCTGCTATCTAATTTTATTTACTTAATGATTTGAAATAAAGGCTTAACGATCTTGTTTAAGTTATGTTTTGTTTAACTTTAAGCTATTAAAATTCTAACATGTTGGTCTGCCTCATTTATCATATTCGTGGACATCTACATACATGAAGCCATCTTAAGCATCGTTCTTCATATGAAAACAAAAGATATTGCATGGACTCAGACACGAAACATAAATAAATTATTATACAATAGAAAAAATGAACAATCCTACAGATATTGCATGGACTCAGATACGAAACATATATATATTATTATACAATAGAAAAAATGAACAAATAAACTCGATCCTACAGACATTGCATGGACCAAGAAACATAAACTTCTTTTTTAAAATAAACAATTGCATGAAAAATGACCAATATAAACATTGAAAGAAAAAAGTGTAAATCCATATATCTATAAATAAAAAATTAGTAAACATATACCAAAATTTCCAAAAACATTAAGAATAATATTACAACCATACCATATTACATGAAGACAATGCCATAACAAGCCACTTTTTGTTTACAGAACTTGAAAGCAAAAAATTGTAGAAATATATATCTATTAATCAAAAAATAAAAAAATAGAACTAGTATACAAATAATTCCAAACAAGTAAGAACAGGAAGACGACGCCACAATATCCCACTATTGTTCACAGAATAATTTTAAAAAATTGCATGAAAAGTAAGCCATAAATTTGGTTAGAGGACCTTCGTAGCTCCTCGTGCGTCATGCACGAGCAATGTTGGCGGGTAACACTGGCCGAGGAGACTTACAGCGGTGGGGTTACGCCCATCTATAAATCAAAAAATATAACAAATATACAAACAACTCCAAACAAATTAAGAATAATATTACACCGATACCTTATTACAGGAAGACAATGTCATAACAGGCCACTTTTGTTTACAGAACAAAATGTCGCTGTTTATAAGAGACTGAGTTATTTCGAACATACTTCTTTTCATACTTATCCAATCTGAACTTATTTGAGTTATCCTTAATTGTTTACATAACCAGTTACCTACACCCATGACAACATTACACAATTGCTGCCAACAGATGTTTACATATTATGCACTGGGTCCATGCAGACCAATAGCAAGACTAGAACTATGCGTAACTTCTTCGAACATCTCGGAAAATCAAGACAAGCGCTGGAGACGCTTTGGGCTTTATTATTAAGGTATATATATATAGATACCTTAATAATAAATTTGCTCTTAGCCACGTCTCTTTTTGTTTGTACCGCGATTTTTTTTTATCCTACCACCATACCTTCGTTTTTTTCAAGCTATTGGTCCTCTGATTCGTTACTGTTTCCTTTGTGTCTTCATGGGTTCATTGCAACTTCCTTCTCAATCCTCAGACATCATCAAAGTGCCTACTGCTCATTTTGTGTTTGGGGCTATTTTTTTTTGCTGTCCTTATTGTCACAAAGTATACTTCTTGAGAAACCGAGTTTTGTCCGCCGAGCTAGGTGTTTATTTGGTAGATTAATGTGCAGTTGGTACTTATTGGGGGGATATTGACTGATGGACGCCTTAATGCCAGAGGAAAATGTGACGCACAGGTTTGCTTCATGTTCTTTGTTAATTCCATCTTCGACGGGCCATTTCTCCTGTGTTGTTTGCTCACAGCTCCAGAATGAGGCCCATTTCTCTCAGGGCCGGATTACAAGGTACACTACTTTTTCTCATTTGACTTCTCCGTAGATATAAGAAATTTATGCCAATATATTTTACTCATATAGACAAAGAATCTCTTGAGAAGGAAGAGAGGGAAACACTCAAGTAAGTGCATTCGAAATTCAGAAGAAAAACTAAAGTCAACTCCTAACAAACTTGAACAGCCTATTAACATTCACTTGGATTGTTAATTAAACTAAATCCCATAACACCCTGTCAACACAAGTGATGACATTTCTAATGCTCCATGAGAAACAAAAGCTTGTGGCCTAGTTCCTTCATGTATTATCACCATTTTTGACAGTAGGCAACCTGCATAATTAGACTCCTCAAGAAATTAGTATTGTTAGATGCGTTAGTCCCTCACCCATATCCAATGTGTTAAAGTTGTGTTTGATAGTGAAATTCCTTCTCGACTTGAACAAAACGAGGTTGCAAACAAATCTTGGAAAGGAGACAGGCCCTAAAATTCTAACACAACTTAATCCAACTCACTTGATACATTGTGATAGCATGCAAGATTACAAAGATAATTATCCTCATGTAAAGAGACAACATGAGTTCTTTATGAATGGGCTAACCTAGGAACATGCTTGACGCTAAACAAGAGAACAAACTAAGATAATTCTTAAAAGAGGTTAGTTATGATTACGAACTTTGTGCGCTTATGTGTAAATAGAGCTTTCTGGGGATTTTTCTGTTTATTTTTCTTGGTGTTTTGGTTAAGAAACGGCTGAAAGCTGTCATGATCTTATTCATCTTATTGCAATAACCTAGTGAATAAGTATCGTATATGCCATATAGGCAAGTTCAACGTGGCCACGGTGCATTTCTTGTCAAAACAATTATAAAACTATAACCATGATATGAATAGGATGAAATAGTTATTAATGGTGAAATAACTAGATGCCAGATAAGATATAGTAAAAGAGGTGCATTTTTGCTAAAACGTGTTATCTTGGAACACTAGGTTGTATTGTCTATTTTTTCATGCTTCAGCAGTTGAACTCCTGAAGTTCCATGTTGGATTTCGTTGACCTATTTGAGATGAGACCCACGGGTGGAAATAAAGTGTCGTTATAATTGCTCTAGTTTCCGCCATGAAGAAAATGTGGTGTTTCGTCTTTTGGTTACGTTTATTTTTCTTATGTAGAGTTCAATAAACATTCAATTTTGCAGGTTATCATTTTAAAAAGGATTACAAATTTGAATTCGGAATGACAGTAGGAGAATGAGGTCATCTAGATATAGGGGATGAAGGTTATTTTGTTAGTGGGTGCAAAGCATTTTCTTTTATAACATAATTTATGGATAGCACAGGAGAATTCCAACTCAAATCTTACTGAAGTTTTTACAGGGCCTTCTGAAAATATCAATGCCAAGTTGCTGCGGCGTCTGCTAGTTTGGCATTTTTTGATTTATGCTTTTGGACTTAGCAGTGAGATGTAATTGTTGCGTTGGGTATTCTCTCAGGCAGCAGAGCTGCAACTAAAACTCAATTTTGTTAATTTAGAAATATAATAATGTTCAAATTAGTTGGAGTGTAGCAAAGCGTTTTTTCTGTATTTACTAATCTGATTTCTTTTTCTTCATCAAAATAGTTGGAATCTTAAAGTATGCAATTTGATGCCGTCGTGTATGTCCTTTAAATGGGAAAGTCTTGGATAAGGTCCCTTATCTTTATTTTCAATAGGTACTTTTAATATACAAACTTCAAATTTATGCAATGGGAGTTATTGTGAAAGCCCATTTTATCGCACTGCACAGCTAGCACTACTAGTGGTGCTGCTATTCGTGTCTAAATGTAATGCAATGTAAGTAATTGGAAGTCTAATTTTTCGACTTCCCAAATTGATTCGACGATTCACAATCAATTCATTGCCGTTCCCTTCATCCAAACTTGGCGCGGGGTAAATGGGTTAACCAACATTTAACTCACCCCAAACACTTGTTTGGTAGATCTCAAGGTCTCTCTTTTCGGGATAATTCTCGCTCTCATGCTTACATCCACCTGTTTTCTCGGCTACTTCTTCTTTCATGTTGATGACAGTTTTACTTATATTCCCATATCTTCTAGTTGGTGTCTAATTATGTGTAATCCGCAAGGTTTTATATTAGCAGCCGGTAATGGTGCAATAGACAACTCTCTCCCTAAGCAGCTGAACTAGAGAGTTTAATCCATGCTCTATTATTCTGCATTAAATAGAATTTTACTTCTGTTGTACTCTATTCTCACTGCATGGTTTTGGCGTCATTTGTGAATGACTTTCTACTTGATCTCCAACTTTGTCTTCACCGAGTTCGCTCTTTTGTGGTACGCTAGGTGCTGGAAGTTGTAATAAACCTCATAACCTGGCTTCTTTTGCTTGAGGCGGACTATAGTCTGTCTTTACTTCCGTTATGTAATTTTCTGTTTGCGGTTATGTAATTCTCTGTTTTGTTAAATCCTACTAGCTTCATGAGCTTGAATAAAAAATAAAAAAATCAAGTCACCCCAAACACTCAAAAATTCTCCTTTGGCAAGAACCATGAGCATGATTTAATTACCAATTCGGTGTCATGTTTGGATACAAGTCACGTCTAAAGCCGAAACCTCAAATGGAAAGGAAATGAATGCTCAGCATATATATATAAATATAATATATATATATATATATATATATAAATGATAAAATTAAAACGGGCATTCCTTCATTAATTATGTCTTTCTCTCATCGGACATTATTTTATCATCCTACCCTTGAGACTTCCATCTTGCCTTCAAAACTCACCCACCTCTGTGTGATCAAAGTAGCATCCGGTCGTGCCACCATTGGGCAACAGAGCTAGCTTAACGGGGCCTCTAGCTCCCTCTTCGACAGGCTGAGTCCCAGTATGCCAGTTCAAATCAGTGTCGACGTAGCCAGGGTGAACACAGTTGGTGTACATGTTCGGATACCTGTTGGCAAGGACTCTAGCGTAGGCATTCAGCATCAGCTTGGAGACGGTGTCGGCTGGCAGCATCTTCGACCACCCATTTGCTTCCAACCTTTCCTCCTTCACTGACTGCAAGAAATTCTGTACCAGCTCATCCATCTTCTCTTCTGTCAGGTCATGAACATTCGCTAGTGTGGCTCGAGTAACTTCGCTTGGCACCCTGTAGTAGTAGTTTATGTTTGTATATACAGCGGGAAAATGATTTAATTGCAATTAGTAACTGATCAAGTATATATTCGTACAAGTGAATAGCACGTTGGTAGTAGATGATAATGTGTGCCAGTGTGTGTGAATGGCAAGTAAAATGCATGTAACTAACGTGAGTAAAATGTACATGTCAAGAATCCCCATGTCCCCCTTGTGCATAGTAGCATACCTTCAACTCTCCCCTGAGAGAAGTGACATTGGCAATCCTCCCCCCCAAGTGGAGAGCTTCAGTAGAGGGATGAGAGCTTCTATGACTCTCTTGCAGCCGTAATAGTTGGTGTCAAGACATATTTCTGAACTCTCAAAAGTCGTCTTCATTACCCCTTGCACAAGGTTGGTGGCTTTACCCGAAAGCTGCGAAGAAATTAATAGCAAATTAAGGTTGCAGAATCTGAAGAGATAAATTATAAACGAAGTAAGCCTTACCCAAGATTCTGGATCAATGTTTAAAGCCTTGAGACCTTCGACATCCATTATAACCCCCCGAATGGCCTGCATTATTTACCTGCACATAACTTGCCCTCCAAGATCATGAGATGATTGTACACCTTTGAGTTTTAAGAAATGCCTAGTTTTCTTTTTTCTTAAGATGGCTGGTTCAGCAAAATTCGAATAAAATTATGGAAGACGAAGAGTATTTGGTATTTGGTTCTTTGTATTCAAGAGGTCGGTCGTATTTTGAGTATAATGTTTTGTATTCATTATCTATAAATATATAGTTGTACATATGTGATGAATGTAGTACAACTGAAGAGTGTGTTATTTGGTTTCACTATGAGGTTTTGCAGTGAGGGAGAACCTCTTCCCACAAGATATATATCGTTCTTTGGTTGGAAGTTATGATTTTTCTTAATTAGAGTATTTTTTCTAATTGGAGAGGTTGAGGGTATTCCTAATTGGAGTGTCTTCTTGTTAGAAGTTGAGTGTTTTCTTAATTCGAGTGTGTTTTAGTTAGAAGTTGAGTGTTTTTCTAATTGGAGTGTATTTCAGTTAGAGGGTATTCCTAATTGGAGTGTGTTCCAGTTAGAGTTTAGGGTATTCTTAATTGGAGTGTGTTCTAGTTAGAGGTTGCAGAGATGCTGTAGATATAGACAGGGTCACCATTGGTGGTGCATGTAGGAAAAAAAGAAAAATTGTTCGTTATGAGGAGAAGACATGACTTTGGGTTCTTCGACAAGACCAAAAGTGGTTAATTTCCTTTCTTTCTCTACCTTTTGTCTATGGTCTGTAATTAGGAGTAGTTTTACTCATCTTATGTATTTGGTTGTGGTTTTTCTTTTATTGGAAAGTTTTCACTTTAGTTTTGTGTGTCATCTATCTTTTATCCTTTGTTGGTTTAATATCAAGGAGTTTTAGGATTTTGTATGTTAAAAGGCCAATGATCAGCCGGCAAAAACATGACGTAGTTAATTAAAAGGAACATTCTTTCTCACAATCCAAATTTTGTTAAACATTGACAAGGGTTTTGCCTCCTTACTTGTTGGGTTGTCCCTCCTCCATAAATACATGAACTTACAACCCTATTTTGGGCAAAAACTAAGATTTTCTAGATTTGGTTAGTTGAAAGGAATAAAAGCTACGTACAACATTTTTCTTCTTTGGTTTTTTTGTTTTTGGGTTTTGGAGAAAAACTGCTGCTACAAGGAAGAATGAAAATTGCGTGGATTAAAAAAGGTAAATGTTTTGTTGAGATTCGCTTGCAATCGTCAATGGTAACTTTTGCCAAGTTCTTATTTGTAATCCATAATTCTTTATTTTTTCTTGGCCAATACCAATTTTGTAGAAAGTACAATAAATTGGTATTGGGGAGTTCGTTCTCCTATTGGTCTAATCTGTATCAAACTTGTGATATAGTGAATTTGATCTAACTGTTTGCCCAATGGTTTTTTCCCCAAATTTGGGGTTTTCCATGTAAAATTGTCTTGTCTGATCTCTCTATTTGTTTAGTACTTCTCATCCTTATGTATTGAAATAAAGGATTTGTATTTGGTTTGTTTGGTTAATCCCAACAAGTAGTATCAGAAGTTATTTGGTGTGGATGTTGCAAGTTTTGGTTGTTGATATTTGATACCCACTAGGTGTTGACAAAATTTCTAAGAGCATGGTTGGTGTGTCTGTGATTTATATTTCAATAAAATGGTTGATGGGAAGTATGTTAAGATGATATTTCTTAAGGGGTTAAGCAACTGGCACTATTGGAAAAGGAAGATGATTAATCATCTATATTCCAAGGATTTATATGAACCTATCACTAGTCAGAAACCGGCAGAGGTGACTGAAAAAGACTAAAATAAGTTGGATATGAAGGCTATGACCTATTTTAGACAATGGGTAAATGAAATTGTGTATTATCATATTTCTGAATTGACATCCTGAAAAGCAATATGGGATAAACTCCAAGAAGTTTATGAGAGGAATACTGCCAGAAACAAAACCCTTTTAATAAGGAAATTGATGAATTTGAGGTATAAGGATGGAACTAACATAAATGAGCATCTCAATGAGATGAAGAGTATTATTATTCAACTTGCCAGGATGAAGATGACTCTAGATGAGGAATGACAAACAATCCTGCTCCTCAACACTTTGCCAGAGAGTTGGGAAACATTGGTGTTATCTTTGAGCAGTGCTACTCTGGATGGAGAACTCACAATGGACATGGTAACAAGCAATTTACTGAATGAGGAGGTGAGAAGAAAATCTCTACCAACTTCAGGGTCTCATGCATTAGTGTCAGAAAAGGCAAAAGGTAAATCAAGAAATAGAGACACAGATAAAAAGGACAAGAGTCGAGGAAGGTCTAAATTTATGAAGCACTTGAAGTGTTATTATTGTGACAAGACAAGTCATATGAAGGATTGTTAGAAGCTCAAGAAAGACTTGAAAAATAAGGACAATAAAGATCAAGTAGAAACAAACACTAATGTTGTGCATGATGACATGGTGATTCTTTCTGATTGTGGGAAAGATTGTTTGTCGGCTGGTTGTGTTGCTAGTTGGGTAGTTGACTCAGGAGCATTATTTTATGCAACTCCAAGCAGAAATTTCTTTACTACTTATGAATCTTTGGATTTGAGTATAGCGAAGATGGAAAATAGTGATACTTCCAAAATTGTGGGACGTGGAGATGTGCATATAGTAGCAAACACGGGTTACAGATTGGTGTTTAAAAATGTGAGATATATTCTAGATTTGAGGATGAGTTTGTTGTTAACCAGAGTGCTTGATGATGAAGGATTTGATTCACAATTTGCACAAGGTGTGTGGAAACTTGTGAAAGGTTCTCTTGTTGTTGCTAAAGGGAAGAAGTGTTACAGTTTATACAGGACTGAGACGAGTTTAGTTCAAGGGGAGGTTAATAACTCCTCGTTTAATTCCACTGCTGATTTGTAGCACCATCGATTGGGAGACATGAGTGAGAAGGGACTAGAGACTTTGAAGAAGTTAAATCTCCTTCCCAAGTTCAAGGACATCACAATTAGTCCTTGTAATCATTGTTTGGTCGAGAAACAACGTATGACATCCTTTGCAAGCACAAGTACAAGGAAGTCAGAAGTTCTTGAGTTGGTACACACTGATGTGTGTGGGCCAATAGAGGTAAAATCTCTTGGCGGTTCTATTTATTTTGTCACTTTTATTGATGATACTTCTAGGAAGGTGTGGGCTTATGGCATGAAAAATAAAAGTGATGTTTTGGCATTTTTAAGAATTTTTATGTATTGGTTGAAAGAGAAACTAGTAAGCTCTCAAAATGTCTTCGAAGTGATAATGGTGGTGAGTATTGTTCTGTTGAGTTTGATGAATATTGTAACAAGCATGAGATTAGGCATGAGAAGACGGTTCTTTATACTCCTCAACATAATGGAGTGGCTGAAAGAATGAACAGGACCATCTCTGAGAGGGTTAGGAGTATGTTGTCTTCAGCTAAATTGCCTAAAAGCTTCTGGGTTGAGGCTATGAGCACAACTTGTTATTTGATCAACAGATCTCCCACACATGCCCTAGCCAGTGACATACCAGAAAGGGTTTGGAGTGACAAAAAGGTCAGTTATTCTCATTTGAGAGTTTTTGGTTGTAAGGCTTTTGCACATGTGCCTAAGGAACAAATGGCTAAGCTTGATTCTAGAGTCGTGAAATGTATTTTTCTGGGATATGGTGATGATAAGTTTGGATACAAACTTTGGGATCTTAAGAATAGAAAATTGATTTGAAGTAGAGATGTAGTTTTAAGGGAAGATCAAACAGTTGAGGACTTTGGCAAGGAAGAAGTTCCTCAAACTAAATCTCAAGAAAGCTTGGAAAAGATAAAAGATCTTTCAACATAAACTAGAAGTGAAGAGGCAGCTCAGGATGACACAAATATTTCCCCACCT
This sequence comes from Piper betle, assembly GCA_033002965.1. Lineage (NCBI taxonomy): Eukaryota > Viridiplantae > Streptophyta > Magnoliopsida > Piperales > Piperaceae > Piper > Piper betle. Next base: position 356,680 of record JAURVB010012658.1, on the reverse strand, counting down.
AGTGATGATGAGGGTGAGGATGTGGTGTCTGATGATATTTCTAATGAGTTTGTTAATGATATTGGATAGGAACAGGTAGATTCTAATCAAGTGCAGACAACTAATGTGAGAAGATCAGCTCGTAAACCAGTTCCATCAAAAAGATATCTATTATCAGAATATGTACAATTACTGAATGTGGAGAACCAGAAAATTCTAGTGAGGTCAAAGCTTATGTAGAAAAGAAGAAGTGGTTGAAGGCAATGCACAATAAAATGAAATATTTGCATGATAATGACACACATGAATTGGTGGATCTTCATAAGGGGAAGAGAGTATTGAGGAACAAATGGGTCTACAGGATCAAATATAAAGAAAACAACACACAACTAAGGTACAAGGCAAAGTTAGTGGTGAAGGGCTTCAGACAGAAAAAAGGTATTGATTTCGATGAAATTTTTTTCCTGTTGTTAAAATGTCTTCTATTAGAATTGTTCTGGCTTTGGCTGCAAGTTTGAATTTAGAAGTTGAACAGTTAAATGTGAAGACAACCTTTCTTCATGGTGATCTTGAGGAGACCATATACATACAACAACCAAAGGGTTTTGAAGTCAGAGGAAAAGGAACAGATGGTATGCAGATTGAAAAAAAGTTTGTATGGCTTGAAGCAAGCTCCTAGATAGTGGTACAAAACGTTTAATTTTTTTATGGAAAAGAATGGGTACAAGAAATCTGTTTATGATCACTGTGTGTTCATCAAGAGGTTTGATGATGGTGACTTTGTTATTCTATTACTTTATGTGGATGACATGTTGATTGTAGGACGTGATGGAGCCAAGATTGCAAATTTAAAGAAGAACTTGAATAAATCCTTTGCAATGAGGGATTTGGGACTGGCAAAGCAAATCTTGGGGATGTTCATTCGGCGTGGCGTGATAGGGGAGCTAGAAAGCTTTGGGTGTCACAAGAAAAGTACATATAAAAGGTACTTGAAAAATTCAACATGAAAGATCCAAAGCCGGTTGGAGTTCCACTTGGGGGTCACTTCAAATTGAAGAAAAGTGACTTAAGTGAAACAGAGATGAAGGAAATGGCAAAGGTTCCTTATGCTTCTGCGGTTGGTAGTTTGATGTATGCTATAGTTTGTACAAGGCCGGATATACATTTGTAGTTGGAATGGTTAGTAGATATTTAGCAAATCCAAGCAAAGAACATTGTCAAACAATTAAATGGATAATGAGGTACTTGAGAGGTACGTCCAAAATGTGTTTATATTTTAGAATTTATCAACCTTTGTTGATTGGATATACCGATGCAGACATGGCAGGTGACTTGGAGACAAGAAGGTCAACATCTGAGTTTGTTGTTAATTTTACAAATGGGGCCGTGTCTTGGCAGTCTAGGTTGTAAAAGTGTGTTGCATTATCCACAACTGAAGTAGAATTTATTGCTGCTATAGAAGCTTGCAAGGAGATGCCATAGACGAAGAAATTTTTGAATGAAATAGACATTAAATAGGAGATATACATTGTACACTATGATAGCCAAAGTGCAATTCACCAGTAAGAATTCAAGTTTTCATTCAAGGAGCAAGCACATTGATGTGAGATATCACCGGATAAGAGATGTGTTGGAAAGTAAATCTCTTAAGCTAACAAAAATTCATACTGTAAGGAATATTTCAGACATGATGACTAAAGTTGTGTCAAAGCATGAACATGTTTACTGCATGAATGGAGCATGTATGGATGGAGCTTCCTATGATGGCTAGAGGTATTTCATGGAGTCGGGAAGGGGAGGTTTGTTGGGTTGTCCCTCCTCCATTAATACATGAACTTACAACCTTATTTTGGGCAAAAATCAAAATTTTCTAGATTTGATTAGTTTAAAGAAATAAAAGCAACATATGACATTTTTCTTTTTTGGTTTTTAGTTTTTGGGTTTTGGAGAAGAACCGTTGCTACAAGGGAGAAAGAAAATTGTGTGGATTGAAAAAAGTAAATGTTTTGTTGAAATTCGCTTGCAATTATCAATGGTAGCTTCACCAAGTTCTTATTTATAATCCGTTATTCTTTATTCTTTTTTGGCAAATATCAATTTTGTAAAAAGTATAATAAATTGATATTAGGGAGTTTGTTCTCTTATTGATCTATTCTGTATCCAACTGGTGATATAGTAAATTTGATCTAATCGTTTGCCCCGTTGTTTTTTCTCCAAATTTATGATTTTCAACGTAAAATTATCTTGTCTGGTCTCTTTATTTATTTAGTACTTCTCATCCTTAAGTATTGAAATATAAGATTTATATTTGGTTTATTTGGTTAATCCAAACTGTACTCAATAATTTTGAGTACTATTACTTTACTTTATTATGCAGAATTCTAGATCAAATGTAGAATTGTAGGTGCTAGCGAAGACGCAGTTTGAACTTCTAAATTAACTCGGCAAAATAAAATGTTGATCATGAAGTAAAATTTCAGTTCATCGGGAAAACAAGAAGAAAGAAGTGCAATGATTGCAGAGTACCGACCAAGATGTCAAGCTTGATTAACTCATGTTTGATGAATTTGGCCAGAGAGGCAACACTGGCTGAGTTTCTCACATCAAGCTGATGGAAGACCACATTGGTGAAGCCCGACTCATGGAGGGAGGCAGTCGCATCCTTTCCCCTCTTCTCGTCCCTGGCCGTCAAAATGACTGTCACCCCTCCCTACACAGCTACCGCACAGTTTCAAGTCAAATCCCTTTGTTGGCACCCGCCACCTCCGCAACCCGCACTCCTCTGCAATCGACCAAATATACATTTAGTCCACGAGTCGTATCAATCATTCATTCGTTCATAATATTTGCATTTGCGGACTTTTATCAAGCTTGGTTCGAATCAATTAGTAAATCAGTACGTAATAACAATAATAACACGGACAGGAAGGAGGAGGATCAATTAGCGAACCTGTGATCTGAATCCGTGGGCTTGTTGTCTGTCATTTTCGGGAATCTGGGCAGCTTTAATGTGGTACCTATTAACAGCCAAACCCAAGACAGGGTCTGATATAATGTCTTAATAATAACAGCCAAACCCCTTCCTCACTAATGTTAATAACAATAATAACACAGAAGATCGCCCACATGAAGCATAGTCTCAATTGAAAAACAACAAAAATGACCAAGAACGAACAAAGGAGAACTACAGCATACACTTGCTCGCCTTTTATTTAAACGTTGTTAGAGACCGTGAATATAAAAAGTCACATTATATGGAAGATTTTGGCTACACACTGCATATATATGCGTATCTATGTATCCAACCACCTTCATCAACAACATCGATCTTAGACGCACTCATATTAACCTTGTCTAGTGTCTTGGAAAAAAATATAAAAAATATGGAAAGCAGAAAAAGCAGATCAGAAACAAGCTCTTGGTATACTTCAGTGCAACGAGGGAGATTTATTGCCCGGATCATTCGGCATCTCAAATCAAATGAATGAAAAAAACAGACCTGATGCGACTGAAATCTAAAGCCAAGGTTTCACCTCCCACACGGCAAGGGTGGATATATTAAGTGAAAGCCACAAAATTTTTTGTCAATTGTTTAGCCTTAAATAAAAAATGTCTTATATTTTATTTTTTGTTTGTTTGATCATAATCATAATTAATGGTTGGAATTCGGCCACAAAAATTTCAAAAACTCTAGTCATCGAATTCTATGGGAGTCGTTGATCGCCCAAGCCATCCAGGGGCTAACACAACCAAAGTTGTTTTTGATATCTATATATAAACAAATAACGATACACAATAGAATGGCATGTATAGCAAGTTGATCGGCTGTTAGAATGTGTTTGCGAGATGTTATTATATATGTTATATGTTTGTTGTTGGCAACTCATTGATCTTATTTTTTATAAAGAATATTAACCACTCTATATCGAAGATGACGTGGAAATAATTCAGTACTTGGCGCATTCTTTGTCATTAATCACGAGGAAATGGGTGATTAAGTAGTACTCGCCTTCACGTTTGTTCACAACTTGACAATAGAATACACAAGAGGATGTCTCTATGACATCCCTGTGAGCCAATTAATTGCCTTTCTTTTTTATTTCTACTTCTCTTCTCGTCAATCTTCTCCTCGCGCATATGCATGTTTACTTGGGGACTGCAAAAAAAGTTTATATTTGGGGCATCATTTTTAGCGGTTCATGCTTAGGATTGCAAATACCACTTACGCCATGTGAACGCACTTAGGTACATATATGTACATGTATGTGATATTTCTATGGAACTCTTCCGAAAGATAATTTTATGCCGTAGAATAGTAGCTCGCTCATTAAAGTTAGCGTTAATCAATTGGAAATAGGAAAATTCATGGTGGTAGGCTTATCTAGGGTTGGCCTCTGTCACATCCTCGGCCAATGAAGATTTGGACAAGTGGCCAGACCTGGCCGACACAAACAGGCATCATATTATTATGAAAAGTTTTGGATTCGTCCACATATATGGTGATGGTATGTGGGGGCTTATGGGTTAAATTATCCTTTGGTTTGGAAAGGAAACGCACCCACTTATGAGTTTGGAAGAAGAAGCGAAGCAAGACATATTCCCTCAGCACCCGCAGTGGGCGTATTCATCTGATGCCATCAGTAACCAAGGATAAATCTTCCAAGGTTTGTTTGGTGACTAAATTCGGGTGATCTGAATGGTTGGATGTGGATTGGCAGCTGTTTTACAAGCTCACTCGTTCTTTGTTTGTTGTAAAGGTAGTCAATTCAATTAATCATAGGATGGACAATCTCCCGTGATGTCAGTGCCCAGTGGTACCCCCTGTATTGGAGGTGACTTCCTCCTCACACGTCACTCTCCTCCACTCCTAATTCTATTTTTCTAGGCCGGTGGGTGGGCCCCTGCTCTTTTGGTTTTTTCATTTGGTAGGTAGATATATCTGTCTAATAACTATAAACAATACGTGTTAACTTCCTTTGCCGACGCGATTAACATTCACTCAAAGTGTTTGATTTACTACTTTCACAGGGCTTAGCTGCTTTGCTTCGCACACAGCTACCAAAAGCTGGTTTTGGGACTTGTTCACCAGTAATAACATAATTATTAACTTTTTTTATCCAAACGTATAATAGCATAATAATAACTTGAACATATACATATATCATTCATGGAGTCTGATGATCAAACTACAAGTACTTGATCTATTCAGAAGCAATAAAAACCAGCATGTGCCCTGCAAACCCATCCTAGCCAGAAGGTTATGTATAGTGGAAGCTTTAGGTAGAAAGGAGAGACAAAATGCTTCGAGTCGAGCAAAGTACGTCTGCGAGGTGGTTTACAAAGAGAAAGGTGCCAAAACTAAGGCCACCGTCTCATTTAAACCCCCGTGCTTTCAACGTCGAGAAAGATCCCCACTGAAAGAATAGTTGCACATGGTCTTCATATGCACCCACAGCTCCCCGTCTCCTATGAATTCAATATACAGAAAAAAAAAGGTTCTTAATTTCACATGCATACTATATATATATATATATATATGGATAACTTAAACTAACGTGGCGGATTTAAACATGCACGTGAGCTAACGCCGAGCTGCTCTTTGGTTCAATATTTCAAGATTTATTTTAAGTTAGATATAATAACAATAATTAACCACAACTTCATAAACAAATTCTTCCATGCCAATAAATTCCTGGATACTGTTTGAAGTAATTATTGGACATTTTGCTCTTTAACCAATGAAAACAACCTCGATGTTCTTTTTGTATGCACAGCATGATCAATTACACTCAAAATGGAAGGAAAAAAATGACCCATTTGTTCATGCACAGATATGGGGTTGTCAAAGGGTCTTATTCGATCTTGGGGGACAAATTGTTAAACCATCGTCTAACTTCTACCCTTGTCTCTAATTTATCACGTTCTTCTTCTTTCTTGATCTTCTTCTTCCACCTAGGATCCATGTAAAAACAACTGCCTCTAATTTATCACTTGTTCAAGAAAAATGAAATAATCGTCAAGTGTGCTAAAAGAGGAAACAAATTATGGCAGTTTCGTTAACAAGGAAGCAATCAAATACAACTAATTAGTGAACTTTAAAAGTCGCAGTATACAAAAAGAGCTGCTTAACTTTAGTAGAACATTTGCAGCATCATCATCATTTACATCTCATTTCAGCTAAGCCAGGGTGGGCTAAATGACTTTTCTGATTATTATTATTTTGAATGCTTAATTTCGCATCAAAATTAATCACAAAAAATACTCCATAAACAAAGTGAGTATTTTCAGGTCTCTCTCATGTTGTAACATTTCCGATCGAATGAGCGTAAGATATCTAATGCAAAGAATTGCAGGCGGGCCAAGAAGCCTACAAGCCGGAAACGTCTGCTAACAGAGCCACTTTTCAGTGTCAGTCACTTTGAAGTAAAAATTGATCACCGCGTCAAAATTAATTAATTGGCTGCCCAACAAAAGTCTATATTACTTCAAGTCCAATTTATGGATATTTGTGCCTGGGAAAAAAGTTTTATGTATATTTGCGGAAATACATGCATACCTTAATCACTCCCCCATATATTTAGTCATGCATGTACTTTTTTGTGATTGGATTGAACAAGAAATATTTGCTTACCAATAATGTGTTAGCAGTCTGTCCACATCTTAATGCATGGCAATTTCTTGAATTATCCACGTCTTATAATTGATTTCTACAGTCAGTTCAAAAATGCAACCGACAAATGATCTCGGCAATGTTAATTCTCGGTTGGGTGTTTTGAATGTTGTCGGGTTCCGTACCCGAATCAAGATGTAGCTCAAAAGTTATCCAAAATGCAAAATGGAACATAACAAGAATGCGTGTGTGATCTTCGTTGAGTTGATCATCAGTTCTATCAAAATAAATGTAGTACGTCTAGAGCAATGTAGCTAACACTGAGTAGATAAAAGGCTAGTTAATTAAGGAGGAGAAAATAGGAAATATCACCGTCTATGATCAGGAAATAGGAAATCTGTTTGATTAGTATTAAAATTCCACTTAGCATGCTGGGGTTCTCCTTTTCTTCTTACATGTTTTTAGTTCTCCTGCAAAGGAATCTGAATTCTGAGAATATTTGTAGGTTGGAGCAAAGAATATATTTCCCTCTTCCAACTTTCAAACACTCGACCTGCCTCCCTTTCTATCTTAAGCTACAGTAAGAAAAGGACATTTTGTCAAATACAAACTGCATTCGTTCAGAAAAAACATAATAAATCATTAGTGAATGTTCAAATTAATTTTCGAGAAATTACTTGATCTTTCTCCGGAAGAATCTCACAAGCTGGTAGATTGAGAATTATTATATGTTATATTGCGAAATATTAGAAAATTATTTGACAACAGTTTAGTACCTTGAAGAACACATAGATGATATAATAAACTTATAATATTTAACACCTTTGACTGCGAACTTAAGCAGTAAGGTCTAGTACATACGTAAAGCCCGATGTAAAAAACAAGGATAAAATGAATAAAGAAAAGCCTAAGATAATATTTCGAGTAAGTAATTTTGAATTATCACCGATTTGAGGCAAATAGAGAACAACATTACCTTTCTCGGTAAATACCTTACAAACAATTTGCAGATGCACAAATGCCTTCGTTCCCCTGAGCGAGGGATGAGAGAGTCGCCGGCTGCAGCAGCAATCGCCAGACAAGCAGTACTTTGAGGAGGGCAACGGTGAGCCTCTACTCCAAGTAGGAGGTTGAAGATCATGAGCATGCATGCATGTGTTAAGGTCGATATCTACGGCTTCATCCATTGATCGACTCCATCACTACCATCAACGATTGTCTATTGGTCTGCTCTTCCTAAATGCCGGAGAGTGTTCTAATTAGTTCTAACCAACGGCCAACCGGGAAACTTCTGGGATGGAGTACTGTGGGCATTGTTTTGTTAATAATTACTATGGCAAATATTGTCCGATGACGTTAACAGTGCTAGGCAAAATTTTGCTGTAACTAAGTACGTGATATAGCAAATTTAGTACTGCTAAAGCAAATCCTGAACCTTTATTTATGGGGGTGGGGGATAGGTTTTTTTTTTTTATTAAAAAGAATAGATTTTTGGGTGCCCTCGAACAACCTTTGGGGCAGAAAAATTTTCTTCCATTGGCTCACCCAATCGACCCTCGTATAGAAAAAAGATTATCTCCGTCAGAGGCAAAGAGAGTTTTATACCCCTAATTCTAATTTGGGTCGTTTGATCAGATTCGATGAAAGAAAAAAACTTCCCTTGTGTGTTGCTGCGGCCAAGCCTAGCCAAGGTGGCCACTTTCGACCAAGGTATACCGAGCAGCTGACCAGATTGGTTGGCAGCTGCCACTCCTAGCCAACCTTGGCCGGAACTGGCTGCTGTCTGACAATGACAAATTAAAAAAAACATGGCTGGTAGGGCCTCGTTGTCCCTTGGCCAAATCTCTCCCGATTTGGTTGGCCGTGGCCACATCCAGTTGCGCAACCACATGAAGCTGCGCGGGCCCAATTTGGCCACTGCACTTGGCCACCCACTAGCCCAATCTAGCCGATGGGCGGCCGAATCCGGCCCCCGTGGCCAAATCTAATAGGCTTAGCCTCGCAACCATTTCTTGTGCTGTTGGAGGTGGGTGTTAGGTTTTTTTTTTAAAAAAAGAATAGATCTGAGTCGTCCTTATAATTAGAGGGCTTAAATCAAACTTTAAGGCAAAAAATATTTTTTTCCTGGCTCACGAGTATAGGCTACTCCAGCGAGCCACTTCTAGAAACTTTTCCAACAACAGAGAGCTTCTCTGGCAGTCATCCTCGGGTGGGTTATGTTCCTGGCTGTGAGGAAGATCCAGTGAAGGTTGTGGCATGGCCGGTGATGGCTTGGATCGAGCGAACAAAGGCCAAAAAGATGGTTACTTGATGGCGCTTGACAACTCTGGCCAGCAACTTCTCAAAGCTTTTCCTGTGATGGAAGGCTTCTCTGACATGGCTCTCGGCTGGGTTGTATCAGGGGTACTCAAATGTCTGCACCAGTGGGCTAGGGAGTCACCAGAGGTGCTATTCCGATGAGGGGCTCCTCCTCTTTCTTCTTCCTTTTATGCTTATTTCTTCTCTTTTCTCTTTTTCAGCACACAAGCCTTTTTTTAGCATATGATTCCCCCTTCTCTTCCTAACTATTGAGTATTTATAAAATTTCAAGCCTCCAATTAGTTCCATGATTTAGGGATTTGAATCCTCACTTGCCCAACCTACAACCTATCCTCCTCCTTATCCTCATTTTTCATTATCTTGTCCCCTTCTTGTGGTGTTGTTAAAGACTAAGTCACTGATAGTAGAAGATAGTAGGTATAAGTTATCGGACTTGAATATAGGTAAACAAGTTCATTTTTGTGCCCATTTACATACTAAAATAAATCTCAAAATTTAAAAAAAATAATAATTTAAAGGGCGGCTAGCCACCCCCCATTGTGGGACAACTAGATCCAGCCACCCTCAACTATAGGGTTATCTGATTCGGTCACCCCCTAATTGTGGGACGGCCTGAAGCGACCACCCTAATGATGGGGTGGCTAGATCCCCGGCCATGAGGTGGCCAAACTTGGCCACCACATTTTCAAAGGCAGCCCTTCCTTGAATAACTAAAAATAAAAAAATAAAAAAAACTTGCTTGGGTGAGTCGGCTTAAGGGCGGTCGGATCACCACTGACTACGGGGCAACTAGATCTGGCTGCCTTCAACTACGCGTCCCATTGGCAATGAGTTTTTCTTTTTTCTTTTTTGTTGAGGGTAGGCCACCTCGACGATGGGTAGCTAGATCCGGTTGCCCCATTGTTTGGGGTAGCCAGATCACTGCCTACATCAAGGTAATCAGCCCCTGCTAAGGGGAGTAACCATCCGGTCGGCTATTTATTTATTTATTTATTTTTATCTTAAGGGTAATTTTGGTATATATATATATATATATATATATATATATATCCTTTTTATGATAATTTGATTTGATTTTCCCACCAATTGGTAATATCAATAATAATCCTCCCTTTTTGATAAAATGCTCTATAGATAAATATGTAGACTAAAAAATAATTATAAAAAAATGCACATGACATGTGGTTTTAAAAACCACCTCACTTTTATATATATATATATATATATATATAGACACACAACTTGGACATATGTCACTGTCTATCCCTTCACTTCACTAATTATTCTCAAACTAAACAGCAACTGACATCGCATGAAGAGCGTCGATTCTCACAAGGCAAACTATGTAGCCATCTTAATTATGCGAATACTAGTACATATTAATATTGTGGAACCAAGACTGGTGCCATTTAAAATGGCTTTAATTTGTCATCTTCAATTTACATACATAACTAACTCTCCATCGTCCAGCCTCATCCCTGCCCGAGTTTCAAATCATATTAATTTGCTTCTTCAATAATTCTAACATGAAATCAAGGGCACGAATGAGCGGCTTGCCGATGGATATAATTCACCCTTTTTTAATATGATATCTCTGATATCTCAGTCGAACATATAAATTAGGACTCACTGAAGAATGATATCTTACTTTGTTGGTACGTCCACACACCCGTTGTGTACTGATCATGCATCCTTTCTTATTTAATATTTCATCGCTTTTTGACTCAATTCCCTAGTGCTAAAATTTCATTATTAAGAGATAACATTGTATCAATTTGCTTGACAAGGTAACGTACACATGGGCCTATGGCTATGATTACAAGCATGCACAAGGATAATTATCCTTATGGGCCGAGAGCACCAACCTTCTAAGAAATTAACATTTCAAATGGCCCATTAAGATGACGGGCTTGAAAGTGGAAACAAGGGACGCAAAACTAGATGCCCACAGACGCGTTTGGGCTGGAAGTCGGATTTTTAATATGAATTGAGAATAAAGATAGCGTGCGTTTGAAATTTGGACAATAACAGTTACATTTCCTAATTATCGAATGACCAAACTCGCATCAATTCTCTCCCTCTAATGCGTTATTTGTCATAAGATGATATACTCATTAATGATATTGATTGGTAAATTATTGCATGTATGTATGAATCAATAAGTTACGTAATTAAGTTGTCGCATCAACTATCATGTAATTAATTAAGTCATATTTGATCTTTATGCCTTGTATATATTAATGTTTTCTTCTTATATCACATCTACTATTACGGGGAATTTAATAGTGAGTTCTGATTTCCAACTAAAAGTTAAAGATCTAACCAATTAAAATATAATAAATATAAAAAAATTAATAAATCAAATTATTATTGTTTATCTTCCTATTCAATTATGATTTACTTTAAATCAATCAAATTTTATATCTAAAGATTAAATTATTATAATCTTTCTTATTATTCAATAAAAATTTATCTATAAAATTAAAATTTATTTGTACTATAAATTGTCCATGCCACGACATTTAACACAACATCTTGCATCGTAATAATTTAACTAAATGTTGAAAAGGAAAAAAATTAACGCCATCTCACTCCACTTGGCCAAAGTGGCAGTGGAAGGAGCTAGATGCTTCGAAGATCAAACTATTGGTCCACAAATTAAATAAAAATTTTAACTCTTAACGACTTGCACCATCCCGAAAAAGCTAATATTCCCGTTTTTTCCACAAGCTAGAGGTTTGCTCCGCATTCAAATAGTCGATTAAAATAATATGTTCATTATGGACACTTTTTTCAATGAATTTTTTAAGTACTGCTAGAGCATAACTAGGTGGTGCCATGAATGCATTGAAATTGTAACGTCTGCGTTATGTCAATTGTCCACGGGAGAGTTATGGAGCAGGAACACCTTCCGGTTTCTCCGTATTTGATCTCGGTGGAATTTAAGATTAAAGAGTATTTTATGATATTATTTATGATTTAAGAGGGCCTATTATATTATTCACTTTATGATTAAAAGATGTTTTTTTCTTATAATAATTTAACTATCCTTACACATGGGATGAGTGGGTAGTAAGGTATATTGTTCTTCAAAAACAATTGGGCGGCAAGGCCAGATTCAGCCACTGCCGGCCAATGGTGGGCAATCTCCCCAAACCGACGTGGTAAATCTGGTTACCACAGGTGTAGGCAAAGTCGGCCAGATTTGACACATTTTAAAAATATATTATTTATTATAAATATAAAATATATTTTAGTTCTGGTTGGTTAATTTTTTTATGCGCAACTCAAATTCTGTTAATCTTTTAAATAATTTTTCAATCCAAACAAAGAATAATTACGTCATTGGAAAAATATCCTTAAAATGTGAATATTATTTAAAACACTTATAAATCATATATAGTGCATTAAACTATCCTTTAATTGTAAATTTCTCTTCATTTCCATCATAACCATCCAACTTAGTGTTGAAATGGATCCCGAATAGAGGAAGGAGTAGAAAGTGACAGGATGCCAGGGTGTTCATTTTCAGAGCACCCAAGTGCCAGCATGTAACATGCCGTTCTGGTTTACCCGCGAACCAACCTGGAAATGTTACTAGCAACCAAACTGTTCACCAATCTACTTAATTTGGTTAAACCGATTTTAATCTAACCTCAGTGTCTCAATGTAAGCATTCAATGCATGGATGAGATGTTTAGGCATTATTGTAGTTCTAGATGCATGTTATGATATGCAATCAGGTATAAAATAAATTAAACAAGTAAAAATTTTAAAGAAAATAATTACTTTTAATGCAAAACGGATAAAGTCTCCCCTGAAAGTTTAATAAGAACCACCCTGTCAATATCAAGGAGTGTATGTGTGTATATATATATATATATAACAATAAAAACAGAAAACATAGCAAAAATATGACATTTTCTTCCTACATTTCAATTATCATCACTTTTGTTCTTGTGAGCCAAGTCTAAATTTCATTCTTCAACCCATTCATTTCTATTCATAATTCTCAATCACATGCAAAACATACTATTAATTCACAGAAATAACATTCAATCAACAACATTCACAACAATTCATCAATTAACATCATCAATTTCATTCGGCCGGGACATGTGTTCATTGTACATCATTGCTCCTCCATAGTCCCAACAATATTCAGTTTTCAAGATTCTCACTTACATAGATAATAAAAAACGTCAGTAACGAGTGTTATTTGTCCAGAAATAACTATTAACAAACTTGCACTAGGAGATCTCCTCTTAAATAAAAATATTTATATTCTTCCTCATAAAATCTCTCATAAGGGAATTAATTATGAGTCATCAGCCTCAACTTGATAATGTCCCCTTCTACCTCATTTTATTCTTTGACAACTTTAAAACTATCTATTGTGCGAGAAAATCAATTTTTGTTCTTTTAACCTTCTATATCCTCTGTATCACTCCTAGCCTGAGAATAGAGGTCGAGTACTCTCAAGCATGCACATTCAATACCTTTTTGAAACCATAAGTCTAGACATGCGTGACATTGTAGTACTCATAAACCTTCATACTTCTCTGAATTTGAGGAACTCAAAGGTAGAGTTATCAGGATCCCTCATGAATAGAACAGACGCTCTCCAAATCCAGAGCCCGCTTTCATTAACACTAGCCCGCTCTCGTAGTGCAGTTAACAATTTTCTCTTGTCTCACATCTCATAGAAAACTCAAGAAAACTACATATACATTGGCCTGGGTAGGGATTGTAACATAATATGCCCAAAGGCACTATGAAGTGGATTTGACTTCTTGAAAATAAACTCGAGGGATCTCATCCTCGAGGGTTAATAATATAAAAATTATGTGCGACTAAATGACCCGTGTGAAATGGGATACGATAAATCCATCACTCGACACGTGTGCTTACCTAATAAAGACAAAATATGATAGAGTAGAGGAATCAAACCAGAAGCAAATCCTAAACAGACCTAGTAGAAGCTCCAATCGTGTCCACCCTCCTAAGCGGCGAACTCCTTCTCCATACATACACATCAAAACTAAAAGCTAACACCCGCTATAATGCATTCACATATCCTATAGCACACACACATTAAGGTACACATCATATCAAATCACACATCAATCCATATAAGATTTTCTAGGCTATGTTGTATTTAATTAACATTATAGGCTTAATTTACTTAATTAGTCCCTTAGCATTCATTTTAATACAATTCAATCACACAATTCATTTTTTATTTACAATAAAAATATTTATCACATCAACCAATCAAATCCTAACATGTTGTACTAATAATTAGCACTTTTAATTAATCAAGGCGGATTAAATTATACCCATCGTCATCGACAATAGGCAACAACTAGGGTTTGTCACGCAGTTTGAAACTCAAATTTGGCCCGCAATAGCATCCGAAGTTCGATCGGGTTTGACATGATGAATTCGGCAGAAGATCCGACGAATTTCAACGAAATTGGTTTTCTTGTAGTTTCCAGCGACTTTCTAGGGTGGGTTATTAGTTATAGAGCATGTCATTTGGATATTGTTGTGTTTGTTTTATTTTATAGAATTTTTCCATATTTTTCTAGATTTTTTAGAATTTATTATGAACTGGCTATTATTTTGACTCGAGTAGGAATCGAGTCAATACGTATTTACGAATCTGCCACTAGAGTGAGCTTTCTTCTTCCCTGACCATTCTCACCCAAACCCTCGCCGCCCCTCGTTCTCGTCGCCACCGCCGCCGACGCCGTGCTGCCGCCAATCGACGCCGCCCCGCCACGTCGTGCAGTCGCCGTGCCGCCAATATCCACCTCGGCCACCGCCTCGCCGCCACGACGCCGGAATCGCCCCACGAAACCACCTCGGCCGCCGCCACTTCGAGCCGGATTCCACCGCCGTCCCGGCCGCGCCGCCGCCGCTGTGACCCCGACGACCACCCCCTCGCCGTCGCCGACATTTCCCCCATCCTCTCGACCGCCGTCGAGGCCGGCCGGAGCCCCGATCGGAGTACACCGCCGCCGCCGCCGCCCATTTTCGACACCGTCGTCGATGGCCATCGCCGCCTCGGTTGCTCTGTTTGACACCGCCATCGGACCAAGCTCGTCGAGCTGGTGCCGATAGACCCCCTGATTGCCCCGTCCCGAATCCTTGCCGGAAAACCGCCGAAATCCGCTGGAAAACCGCTAACACTCACCGGAAAACCGCCGGAACCGCCGGAAAATTGGATTCGTGGGAAATTCGTCGGATCATCCGCCGAATGCACCTGGTCCAATCTGATCGGACTTCGGACGCCGCTAGGTGCCGAATTCGAGTTTCAAGCCATGAAACGGAAACCCTAGCCGTCGCCGATTTTCGACGACGCGAGGTATAATTTATTTTAATTTAATTATTTAAAAATATTGATTATTAGAATTGCATGCCAGGATTTGTGTGGGTGTTATAAATATATATATTTTTAATGTAGGTTTGATTAAGAATAGAAGTATGAAATTGTTTGGTTGAGTGGTGTTAAAAATGGAGGCTAAGAAATTAATTAGTGTAACTAGGTAATGATCATGATCTAATGCAACTAGCCTAAGTAGACTTGCTAGAATTGATATAGGTTGATGTGTGTTGATTGATGTGTGGTTGTGTTGATTGTGTGTGCATGCTATAGGATGTGTGATTCATCGTGCGAGTGTTAGTTTTTAGCTTGATTGTGTAGGTACGGTGTAGGAGCTCGCCGCCTAGGCGCGTGGACCCGTTTGGAGCTTCTACCAGGTCCGTTTAGGACTCGTTTTCTGTTTTACGCTATTCTATTGTATATTTGATTTATCATGTGCAGGACGAGTGAAGTGGCATTTTATCGGATCCCACTTAACTCGGGCCATTTAGCCAACAGTTTTATTTCGGATTAATAACCCTCGAGGATGAGATCCCTCGAGTTTGTTTTCGAACTTCAGATCCAGCTCACGATGCCTTCGGGCCTATTATATAAATCCCAACCCAGGCCTATATATATATAGTTTTCGTGTTTTCGGTGAGAGATGGAATGAGGGTTACTTGCGGCCACGTCTTCAGATAGGGCGTGTGCCCGGAAGAGCGGGCTCTGGAGCTGGGGAGAACCCACTTCGTTCCCGAAGGATCCGGACAACTCCACCTTTGAGTTCCTCAAACCCGGAGAAGTGTGGAGGTTTACGGGTACTGCAATGTAGCGCATGTCTAGACTTGTGGTTCAAAGGGTACTGAAGGTGACTGCCTGAGAGTGCTCGGCCTTTGTGCTCAAGGCCAGGAGTAATATGGAAGGTGCAGAGGCCGGTAAGGAATGAAATTTGATGCGAGAAGCGATAGAGAAATGACCAAGGTATGAGGATGAGATAGATAGGGGGACGCTGTCGACCCGAGGGCGACGGCCCGACGGCAACGGCTCCCGTATGTGCCCTGATGAGAGTTCTTGAGGAAGTATATGGTTTTGATTCAACAGGAGAGTTTGCTCTCCTGTCCCAGATTGATATTAGTTATTTTCCGGGCCGGTAACACTCGTTACTGACGGTTTTTCTATATATATGTAGGTGAGGAATGCGAGCGATGAAAGCTGTCGGGACTGCGGAGGAGCAGCACGGAACCGCGCACACATGTACCTGCCGCGTGTAATGTATAATGATGGTTGTTTAATGTTGTGTGGATGATTATTACAATGTTTTTGTCTTGATGAATTACTTGTTATGAAACGAACTGATAAATATGAATGAGTAGGGAGCCTTGGAGTTCAGACTCGGCTCGGGTAAAAATGAATGAGATAATGATTTAATGTCATGGTAGATTATTATGTGTTATCGTATTTTCATAAAATATTATATATTTTCTTTTGGTTTCTCATTTATTATTTTGTCTTGTTTTTGCTTGTACATCACAGCATGCATGTAGGACCGCGTTAGAACCCAATCGTTCTCATTCATGCATTTCATATTTGCATCTTCATCTTGAGACGCCGAGAGTAGATCCTGGTCGGCTTAACCGAATCTAGTAGATTAACGAACGGTTCGGTCGCCGGTGACATTTCCGGGTCGGTTCACGGGTGAGCCGAAACGGGGTGTTACACTATGGGTCGACACCGGTTCAGTGAACTCGACCTAATGGTGGTGGTAGTGAGGGTGAAAATGGCAGCGATGATCGCCAGCAGTTTCTTATTAGCCAAGGGGTGACAAGCTCGGCGACGGCCCAGGGGTGGTCGGTGGCATCGATCGATGGTGGTGCGGTGGCAGGAGGGGGCATCAACAGTGAGGACATGGGCAGCGTCGAGGTTTAAGGGAGGAAAGGGTCGTAACGAAGGTTGGGTGGTAATCTAATAAATAAAAGTTAATTCAACTCTGACTTGAGTTAAAAATAATAACTAACTTATAATAAATTCTAAAACAAAAAATCCAGAAAAATAAGAAAAAATCCCATAAATATAATACACACCATAACATCAAAATGATATGTTCTATAACTAATAACCCATCTAAAATGCTATATAACGTATCTTAATACGTTATTCGGCCTAAAAATATTTTTTTATGATCAAATGAAGAAAATAACCACATACTGTCATATACTCTGATAACACATTTCTTATCATCATTCTGACGTTATCATCATATACTCATGTATAAACAACCCTCATCACTCTCAACGGACGGCTGGCCTCGGTTCAGCACACGGGTCATTAAACTGACTCTACTCGAATCGACGGTTGAACCGACTGGAGCACGTGAGCACCGGCAACGCAACCATGACGCGGGTCATAGATTTGGGACTGGTTTTGGGTGTTTTCTTCTCTTATTTATATAATATTTCATCCTAGATTTAATTTGTGATTAGGAAAAGGCGAAGGAGATTTCTCTAGAGTTTCTTAGTGAGGGAGAAGAGTGTTTTTCATATTGTCAAAAAATTAAGAATTTATTGAATAAGAATTGTCGATTCAATGATGAGAGGGGAAAGGAGAAATTTTATAATTATTTTGATCTCTTTCATAATGTAAACTACTCTTTCTAGATTGTGCGGTATTTTTCGTCTATAATAATTTTTTTGTGTCTTTCTATTTTTATTATATATAAATTCTCAATTATTGTTTGTAATTATTTTGCCATATTTTTACATATTTTCTAGTGGTTAATATCCCCAAACACTTAAAGCCCAGCATTTTGGCACCCAGATGTTGATTCACCATATTTGTCACGTTAATTTATGATATCCATTAATGGATGCTTTCCACTCTAATGTCAAAGAGATCAAGCCAAATTTTTACTTTAGTATTTAAGGGCCATCCTTGAAAACATGCTTGGCAGATTCGTCCGTATAAACAAAGCTCTCGGGACCTTTTTTTTAATTTTATAAATCACCGAAGTTTTAATATTTTCTATCATAAATAATGAAATTTTTTATTTTATATTATATATGATCAGATCTCAAAATTTTATTTCATATGGCCAATTAATATATTTTAAAAAATTTACTTATAATATTTATTTTATTGAAATAAATAGTATTAATCTAATTTTAAATTTTCTCAAACATATTTTTTTGTGTTTTATATAATGAATAATATTTTATTTTTAAAAGAAATATTCATAATAAAAATATATTGGATAAAACAAACATTTTAATTTTTATTAAAAGGTGACAATTTCAAATTAAAATTTCTAACATCTAAAAATATTTTTTTTATTTTATTTTTTATTTCTGATGGCCTTAAATTTTATTTTATTTTTAATTCTCCAATAATCAATAAAATATTTTTTTTGCTTTTTTAACTCATCAATAATATAGTTTTATATTCTATTTAATATTTATCAGTTAATATTTTATTTTTATATATAGAGTTAGTAAAAAATTATAAGTTTTATCTATTATATATTTTGGTATTAGTAAAAAATAAATTTTATGAGTATTTTTTTGTCATTGTTTAAAAAATAATATAATTTAGTTATAATTGATATAAAAATTTTAAAAATAATTATTTATGATATAATTTCGTAAACTTGACTATTTAAAAAAAACTTTAAAATGTGACAATTTATGATTTTTCTTTTTTTCAGAGAAAACAGAGCTACGAGTTGTAAAATAACCTGGAAAATTTAAGTATAAACAAAACGAGACACATTCTTGCGTAATCGATCGACATTTTTTACCGTGTGGATGAGATTGGGCTCTTTCTGTCTGGGCTGGTTCCAAAGCCTAGACCACCTCTATTGATGAACTAGTGTACGCCATTATGTATCTACTGTACCTAAGTAAATTGGAGAGAAGGCCATCCTGTAACATTAGGTCCCCTCTAGCCAGCCGCTGATACCTCTTAAGCTATAAAGACAGTTTGGTGATGTGGTGACAGCTACCCGTCGAAACTGATGACCCAGATCGATACACGTGAATGGAAAGGTAAAGTCTTTGGAAGGACTAACTTAATTTCTTCGTACTTCTACCCACCCTCACCAATTTTCTTTATTATTATTAGTGCAGGTTAATATAATGATGCAACTGCACTGTTTTATTTTCTCGTATATGTTCACTTAACCCATGCACTACTGATCACTAGCTAGTACTTTATAAATTTGATTCGATTAAGGCCTTCAGTGCTTAACACAGTGCTATTGTTTAGTTAATCGACTAACCATATATTAAGATCGGACATCCTTCTGACTCATTGAGATAATTCGGTCTTGCTTTCTCCCTTTGGCTTTTCCTTCGGAGAACTAAGTGTAGATTCATGTGAGTCCAAAACAGAAATTAAAACACACAACAAGGTGTTCAACGGTTAGAGCTAGGCTGACTTTTCTTTTATTTTTCCCGGTCTGTCCAATTTTGACTCTCTGGTGCACAAGTACTCGGAGAGAGGTGAAGATGGCGAGAAGTGAGTCAGCCTGGTAGATAAACCTTTTTTTTCTTTTTCTTTTTGCTGTTGTTGGTGGCATGAAAAGAGATATATGTGAGGAAGCTGCAATATTAGTTTCTTGCTGCAGGCCACCTTGTATATAAAAGGCTCACATGTCCTTGCCAGCTCTATATATTTTGTGTTTGCCGAAGGCAAAGGGAGATCAGAGGTCGAAGAGAGTTTTCTTTTCAAAAAATGGGAAGGCCACCTTGCTGTCACAAGGTTGGCATCAAGAAAGGGCCTTGGACACCTGAAGAAGATATCATCTTGGTCTCTTACGTCCAGGAGCATGGACCAGGGAATTGGAGATCAGTACCCACTAACACAGGTAATTATTGCGAGCGAGCTGCTTTATCTGACGTTCTTATAATACAAAGCCTGGATCATACATGTAGATCATAGTACATGAGGCGCCTACTTCAAGTTCCTCTTCTTAATGTCCTTAATTCCTCTCTTTAATTTATCTATCATCATGAAATTCGTTGTTTTTTTCTTTTTTTATTCCTTGATTCACGTAGTCATTAATTTTAATTCCATGATCGATATATAAATACTTTTTCTATAAGTTTATATTCATTTATGCATGGATATATGTATTATTTCATATGATTTTTAGTGGCGTTTGCCTATCTCATGTCTTCACTTCTGGGGAATCAAAAGAAAAAAAGAAAGAACAAGAAGAACAAGAAAAAGAGGAAGACCTTAGTCTAGTTCAATGATTGATCAGAGCCACTCTTAACTACAGGTTTGATGAGATGCAGCAAGAGTTGCAGACTTCGGTGGACTAATTATCTAAGGCCAGGGATCAAGCGGGGAAATTTCACTCCGCACGAAGAAGGGATGATCATTCATCTCCAAGCGCTTCTAGGCAACAGGCAAGTCATGATGCACATTGAACAAGCCTCTAGATGACTGTTAATTCATATCATCCCTACATACTATACACTGCTCTGCTGTTTATGCATGCTAAAAATGAAGCCATCATTTCATAATAATTACTTCAAATTTTGGGGATAATGAAAACGAATGTTATAAAGTTTTAAATTAAGAATATTTGATTTCACTGATATCAATAAAGATAATCTTAATTCTCTTTGGTTTTATCAAGCCCGCTACTTTCTTCACTTGCTAGCTCTTTTCCTTTAAATTGTCTCCTTTTGTTTCTTTCTCTGACTGCCCTTTTGTTTCTTTCCCTCAATGCCTTCCAGATGGGCAGCCATTGCTTCTTACCTTCCTCAAAGAACAGACAATGACATCAAGAACTACTGGAACACCCATTTGAAGAAGAAGATCATGAAAAGGCTCCAACCCAATTCAGATGTTGATCATGACTCGGCATCAGCTCGTAGCCACTACAGTACAAAGGCCAATTCAGACACCCCCGCCGCACTATGCTCTTCACACGGCCACCAGCAGGCTAGTACTTGTCCGCCCAGCAATACTACTTACGCTTCAAGCACAGAGAACATTTCCAGGCTCTTGGAGGGTTGGATGAGGACTTCGTCTCCCAAGGATGACCGCAAGCCATCTGATCACGCTAACCTAAGCTTTGGCAATATTGTTTCGGATAATTTGAACAACACGAGTAGTAGCAGGTCTCCCAATTTCCACTTCTCTGGCGGCCAACAAGTCAAGTCGGAGCAAGAGATGGGATCATCATGTTACTTCACTAGTGGAGCTCAACAAGAGCTTGAGTCCTTGCTTTCTTTTGAGAAGTACTGCACAAGCAACAATAGTATGTCCTGGGAGAAGTCTTCTTGTGATCAAACCGAGTGTAACGGGACGCCTTGTGATCATCAGGAAGTGAAATACAGTAATCACCCCCGTAGCTCATGTGATGACCATCAGAACTTGCTATCTAATCCCACCCTCATCAATCCTCCAGCCTATTGTTTCCTTGAGAAGTGGCTTTTAGAGGAAGCAGCAACCGGGGCGCAAGGGGAGGAACTTATGGACATGTCCCAAGACTCTGGCTCCCCAGCAATATTCTGATATTTAATTTGCCCACTTAGCCACATAATAATTAAACTCATGTTTTCTAGATCTGACCTTAGGATTAAAGGACATATATCAGACGCTGGAGATCATGATCGATAAACAAGTCATATTTTACATATACTTCTGCATGTTTGATCGACTGTATAATCGATCATCATCATATCATCATCGTGTCTTCAGTTTTTAGCTACAGCTTCTTTAATTTTCTTAATTCGCTGATGTTGCTTCCCAAGTGTAAAATGTCAAAGAATCAATAAAGCTTAAGGAATCTTTTCCAGTTTATTGTATTTTTTATTTATTCTATGAAAAATATTCATTACATCTCTCTCTCTCGACCATAAGGAAGACTTTTGTATAATTATTATGAAACGAATTGAACGTCGTAATTGATTGATTTAATTTAATTTAACGTGAGACTATATATATATATATATATATATATATATATTGATGACGGGAAATATTTTTGGTCGCTTTGATGAAGAATTATGAATATGAAACCGATCTCTTTCTATCTTCTCATGTCAGATAGATGAGGCCCATTTGTTTTAAGAATTAATTTTTGTCGTTTTTAAAGAGTTGAAACGTCGAAGGTGGGTCAGATTGAAGGTCACGTAAAGGTTTGGTTTTGATTTGTCGTGTATTTCCAAACAGTACTTGGCTTGGGCCATATATATACTAATGAGTATGTCAGGACACATTGGCGAATTTAAAGAGCCATACTAATTGACAGATTCACCAAGTACTCTAAACCACCTACTGCCACCTATCTGTTTTGATTATCACGCCATGCATGCTTCTTCATGATATGACTACACATGTAAGCTATGTACATAATACATGGAATTAATTAATTAATTTGCCACATCTATAATAAAGATTATTTTTTAGCATTAATTAGTTAATATATATATATATAGGTCATCATGAATTAAGGGGAAAAGATGTCGTCGGCCTCTAATATCTATATCATGTATATATGAGTTAATTGATCATATATAATTAGATGGTATATATATATATATATATGTATGTGTGTGTATAGTTAAGATATGCAAACAATTATTAGTTCAAATTAACTTATCAGATAATCAAGTTTTAAACATATTTTTGATTAAAGTCATCATTGAATTCTTCCTTCCTTACATAATAGCTGGTGGAGCCGATATATGAGTTTGGTGGGGGTCATCATTTTTGTTAAAAACAAAAACTGTGAGCCAGCACACCTTTACTTTCTTAGATGCCAGTCCTTGGGCTTTTCAGGTTGATGGGAAGAATTCAATGCCTTGGGTTGCCTTGAGGGAATAAAATCCTCATATATATATATACACTGCAAAAACTAAACGAGAGTTTCCTTCACGTAAATCTTGGGCGACATATATCAAGCAAAATTTTCAGCTTTGGCATTCATGAATTTAAAGTAAAAATGGAGATGGGGTGTGGCATGTGATCTGTTGCCATTTTGGGGTGGGAAAAGAGTTGAGATTGCATGGCAGCGAGCAGTGCATGGTTGTAAAAGGGAGGCCAAAGAAAAAAAGATGAATATATGGCAAGGAAGTAATGCTTGCGGGGGAGAGTAGAATGCCTTGATAAAGGAGGCAACAGAGGGCATGTGAGTCTTGCCATAAAGGTAGAAAGGGGAAGGTCAGAGGTTTGGCCACTCTGGGAATTGGATGGCAGATAGAAGAAAGCGCATGTAATTTAAGTTTTGACTCTATTTGTGTAGATCATGTATATGTATATGCAGATTATCATAATTTGAGTCCTGCAATTATAGTATACTTGAGCACCACATAGAATTGTATTTAATTCTCTTAGCTAGCAAAGCCAAATTATGAAGACCAGACTGATTGAACTAGCTAGATGTTTCGTGTCTTAATTATTAATGCTTCTATCCATATATGAGTCAATGACCATGATTCATCGATGAGTAGCTAGCTATCATCAGATCAGCATATATAGATATTTATACACCTAGCTGGCCAAGAGAAAATCTCCATCAACGCCTTCAAACATATATATAGCTATAACGAGTATGCCACAGCCATGGATGCAAAATATCAGTATGAAGGGACATGCACTCTGGATCGACGATAGCTTAAAGCCCGTCATCCTGCTATCTGATTAAGATATGTGGAGTGGACGATTAAAGAAGCTTGCGCGTGAGTGTGGAAACTAGCCTACACTCCGGGAAGAAGCTCCGCAAATTGAGGCATGCGTAAATGAATAAAAAATTGCTACCTAGTCTAGCCATGTATACGTAAAACTCAATCTGTAATCCTCCCGCAATTACGTCGCCTCGTTTATTACCAATTACTTGTCGTGAATGACTAGTAATAATTAAGTAGTCAGCCGATCGACAAAAACTTGAGACCTTAAACCATCAACTCGTGGGACTGGTCCCACATCCCCAAATACAGACGCCACTGCCGACATCGTGATTTAGCTTAAAATGGTCAAATTCACACGACTAAGTTTAGTACTGCCATTTACAATATTTACATGTGTTGTTGTTTTTCATTAATGATCTACTACGAACTCGTTATCATCACGTTAATTCAAATTATGATCCCTAGATTCGTTACATATTACATACATATAATAGATTGTTTTATTATTATTTGGGTATTGCTTGATTCTGAAAGTTAGTTATTAATTGTGGATATTCTGCTCGTTATATTCTATGATAGCAAAATTATATGACTCACTCAAGAAGCTCAAATTTCTAAGTGGACGTTACCGCGCAGCTAGCGTCGACTCCTCGATCGATCGACATATAAGATGAAAAGTAAAAGCACGATAAGATTAGAAAACGACTATTCTTAAATATGAAGTAGTTTTTGGAATGGACAGCTGACAATGATCTTGCAAGCATGGTCATCATCATTAATGTGACAAACTGCTGTATACTACGGTAATCACTTCAACTGAGTCATACGTTAACGATGCCACTAAATTTGGTAATTAGGGATCAAATGAATATATATATATATATCTTAGATATATAGCAGCTATATATAAATGTGAGCATATATATAATTAATCTGAGACGAACTAGATAGGTGGATCATGAGTTATTATGTGGTCATATATTGGTTGAAGAAATAATAAGTGCCTTGAATAGAAGAAACGTGGGATGTCCAAATTATCGGGGGTCTGGAATTACTTAAACGTATGGTCCATTAATGGAAGCAATTAATCGAGCTCTTCCCCTGCCACTTTTCTTGGAAAAAATTGAATATGCTTTACTGGAAGTGTAAAGTATTGATCTGTTATTTTTGCAGTCGAGCATGAGGCATTTATAAATGGATGGATCATGGATTTGTGAATACGAATGGATGGGAGGAGAAGCGAACGACTGCGGCCATGTGGTCCTGCTTCATGGGTGAATACTCAAATATTAATACCGGCTGCAACCAAGTTCCTTCTCCTCCTCCATAACCACAGGGCCAGCAAATTGAGTACGTGATAATATTATTATTACTTGTTCTTCGATCTGCGGCTGCCATTCTAGTTCGTAAATTATTATAACAGCTGGAATATCAATGCTACTCTCATCCACCATTAATATATTTTAAGTACACCCGCTATCTATTTTGATTTCTAATGTAATTTTACCAATGTTCAAGATCAATTGTAGCACTCCATCGCAAGGAGATTTACTGCTCAAGGCTAGATGTGCATCCTTTTACGTGAAAGTGTAAAACTGATGCAGAGGACTGACTGCTCGTGAGATAACAATATATATGTATTTACAGCTCGCTACGAGGTTGATGATCTGTCCGAGTTCTCATATGGGATCCAGTAATGTCGGAGCTAGGCTCGACAGAATTGACACTTCCCTGCTGGATTCATCAATTCTATTCCTATTCACTTGGCTCTTGTTCAGAATTCGTACCCATCCGGTTATATTCAGGCCCAAGTCATTGGCAAATGTCCCCAACCCTTTGGGTTAATAATTCAAGCAATTTCCTCGGTGTTTAAGATATATAACAATTCAAGCCACCGGGTCATAAGGCGGAAATACAAACATTAAATTTATGAATGAGATATTTAGATTTTAACATTATTTTAAATGCATAATATGAAATAAAATTTATATTCAATATAAAACAAACTCGTTAAAATTTTGAAAATAAAACAACAATTTTGAAAATAAAACAGTTAAAATCTCTTCTAAAAATATAATAGGGACCATTCTGTCAACAATAAATATTATATATATATATATATAAACGTAAACTAATGGCCAAAATATTATACTTTCATACAACATTCACATTATAATCATTTTCATATCCTCAGTCGGGTTTTGACCTCATTAGCTCATCTTATTCCATGCTATGCATAATAATCATCATTCACAAATCCTATCAGGATTTTCACATAATAATTCCTACAATCAAGTATCATATCATTCATTAACAATAAAATGCCTGACAGTTCATCACTTCACATTATCATTCATTCCATATAGCAAACTTGGCTCGACAATGCCCCATTCTGATTCGTTAGATGCCTTTTACATTCTCTATATAACACTTGATTTTGAACATAAAGGCTCACTACTCTCAAACAGGAACCTTTAAATTTTACGTGCAATCGTTCGCGGTGCACGTGAGTCGACTTTCCCTTTTCTCACATCTCACTGAAAAACCAAGAAAAATATACATACATAGATCTAGGTAGGGATTATAATATAGTAAGTCCAAAGACATCATGATCTGTATCTAATTTTTCTAAAAGAAACTTGAGAGATCTCATCCTCGAAGTTTATTAATCCAAAAATTCATACGACTAAATTGCCTATGTAGAGTGGGATATAATAAATTTATCACTTGACACATCCGCTTACCTATTAAATCAAATCATGATAGAGTGAGAAGGTCAAGCTAGAAGTCAGTCCTAAACGGACCTGGTAGAAGCACTAATCGTGTCCACGTGCCTAAGGCTACTAAATGAGCGAGCGAGCCGAGTTCATCTTGTATTTGAACTCGATTCGAATACCTCGAAGTTTGTTCGAACTCGACTCGAGATTTAACGAGTTTTAAACATATATACTCGAAATCGACTCAAACATTTTTATATTGTTCGAACTCGACTTGAGCTTGAATACATTAAACTATTTCATTTTAACGAGCTCGAAACCCAGCTTGTTTGTGAGCTCGAAACTAGCGCACAAGTAATTCACGAGCTGGCTCGCTCAATTAAGCACAAGCCCAAATATCGATTTCTATTTTTTATGTATCCAACAGAAAATGATCATACAATGAACGTGGATTGAACACATGACCTTCAGGTCGCTACTTTGTTATTTTATTGTATATAAATAAATATAACTAGCTATAATTAAACTTATTAATATATATATATATATATATATATATATATATATTATCTTAGTCGGGAATAGATAATATTTTTGTCTTAAACTTTAATCTAGATTGTCTGATTACAAGGATGACCCAGATTTAATAAAAAAACAAAACACCCTCACCACCACCCTCATTTAATACATAATTAATAATAATATTTATTTATGATTTTAAATGTATTTTGAATAGACAAATGACATTATGTATATTATTATATTAGATAATCGAGTCAAACTACGAGTCGATTTCGAGTTGAGTTCGAGTTATAACCAAGTCAAGTCGAGTCGAACATTGCCTTGCTCAAGATCGACTCATAGAATTCGAGTTCAAACCAAGCATTTAAATGACAAGTTTCGAGTTGAGTAAAATCAAGCCGCACGCCAAATACTCACGAGCTGGCTCACTCAATTAGCAGCCTGACACATGTCAAGATGACAAGCTCTTACTCTGTACCTACACATCAAATCTAAAAGCTAACGCCGACTATGTATTCACACATCCTAACTAACATGCTCATATCAAGCATTCACATTAATTCACATCATAATTTCCTAATTTACATTATAATTAATTAACAATTCATACTTAATTTGCTTAATCAATTCATTAGCATTTATTTCATATCATTCAAATCACACAAATTCATTTTTATTTACAATAAAAATATTTTACTATGTCAATCAATTAAATCCTATCATGTTGTGCTAAAAATTATAAATTTTTAAATAATTATGTCGAAGTTAATTATATCTTGCGTCGTCAGCAATTGACGATGTGTCGTCAGCAATCGACGATGACTAAGGTTTGTCACACGGTTTGGGACTTGAATTTGGCACTCAACAATGTTCGAAGTTTGATCGGGTTCGGTTAGATAAATCTAGCAAAAATTTGGTGATTTTCAGTAAATTTTAGCAAATCCAATTTTTCAGCGACTTCTGACAGTTTTTCTATAGCTTTCGGCAATTTTCTAGTTATTTTTGGTGAGGTGGTCGGGGTTGTGGCTTGGCACCAACTCGACAAGTTTGACAAGACCACAGTGATGGCGAAGGCGATAGCGGCAACAATGGTCGCCAACGGCGGCCGTGGTTGGTAGGGTCGGTGACCCTAGGTTGTTAGCGGCAACAATGGTCGGGGACCCTAGATTGAGGTTGCCTGGGGTCAAAGGGACAGTGATGGTGGAGAGATGCTACCGGTTGCGGAATAGGTGTTGAGACTCGGCGTGAGGGTGCAGCATCAGTGTGTCATGTAGGTCGGGCAACAACCAGGATGGTGGCATTAGCACTGGCATCAGGGCGGTGATTGGGATGAGGAGAAAACGTAAAGGTGAAGGTGTGGGTGGCAATTTTATAATTAAAAGTTGACTCGACTCCAACTCAAGTTAAAAATAATAATTAACTTCTAATAAATTTTAAAAAAATTTTAAAAATACCATAAAATATAATACACTCCACAACATCAAAATAACATATTCTATAACTAATAACCCACCAGTACTGATATATAATGCATATTAACAGGTTATTCGACCTAAAAATAACTAAATGATCAACTACATAAAAAAAATTACATACTCGGATAACTCATTTCTTATTATTTTTTATATTATTATTATATATTACAATACACTTGACCATTGCTTATAACTCACGATCGACCTTATCTTAGCACATGTATCATGGAACTAACTCGACTCAAACCGAAAACATAACCGAATGATTCACTAATGTACAATTCTAATTCTAATCAAGAGTTTTACATGGGTTGTGGTTTTTTATTTTGGAATTTAAAAAAATTTTGAATAATTCTTTGTATTCTCTATTTTATTTGCTTATGATCCATGAATTATGATATTATTTGCATAATTTTGTCAAATAATAAAATCGTTTTGAGATTTTGTCATATGAAAAATCTCAATAGGGAATCTTTTCATTGTTTTTGTAAAACCCGCGATTCGAGTCAAGGTTTTATATTTAGAACCGGTCGGTTCGACAGTTATTTTCGATTCGAGTCGGTTTCAGAACACGTGTATTGAGCTGCCACCAGTCGCGTGTATGAGCTATGAGGGTCATGCGTACCCAAGTATATGATGATAACGTCATGAACACAGCAGAACAGAATGAGTTATCAGAATATATGAGAGTATGCAGTTACTTTTTTATTATTATATATAGTGGATGAGAGAACTAGTTTTAGGCTGTTTATCGCGTTAGGACGCATTGCGGGCATTATATATATGTTGGTGTTTGTTTGATTTTATGGGATTTTTCCCGATTTTTTGGAATTTACGGCTATTAACTTTTATTCTTGACTCGAGCAGGAGACGAGTCAAGTAATATTTACAAACTGCCACCCAGCTATTTCATCCGCGCCCTTCTTTTCTTCCCCAAACCCTTGCCCGAAGCCGCCCTTGTGCACGTCGCCGCCGCAGCTGCCGGCGCCGCCCGGCCGTCGATAGTCGCCGCCTAGCCTGGTCATGACGTTGTCGTGCTGCCCCGACTAGGTCCCGCCCCCATCGGACCGTCGCGACGCGAGGAAGCCACACCACGACGTCGCGCCCGCGTTCCGCTTCTGTCTCCGATTCTGCCGCCGGCGACTAGCGCCGCCGCGATCGGTCAGTCGCCTCAGCACCCTCAACCTTCCAGCGACCTTCCCCGACCGGAACAGAGGCCATCGCCACCGTGGCCGGCCAGATCTAGCCACCATCACCGCCAACTCTGTTTTATGCATTTTCCGGTGAGCCGCCACCTCCGTTGGCCGTGTCGACCTCGTAGATGAGTCGGGCTCGCCGAGCTGGTTCCGAGGGTTTCCAACACGACCACTTTCCGGCCAGTAGACGCCACTAGCTATTGTTGCCGGAAAACCACCGGAAGCCGCCGGAAAACCGCTAGCAGCTGCCAGAAAACCAGAATTTCTGGAATTTACTGGAATTCACCGGATCTTCCGCAGGGCTCACCCAGTCGAGCCCGATCGAGCTTCGGACGCCGATGAGCGTCGAATTTGAGTTCCGAGACACGTGACGAAACCCTAACCGTCGCTGATTGTTCATAACATGAGGTATAATTACCTCTGATTGATTTATTTAAAATTGATGATAATTGTTAGCATAGCATGCTAGGTTGAATAATTATCATGATTAATGTCTTGACCATGAATAAAGTAAAGATGTGCATGATGAGATTATTAGTGAATGAAGTAAGTGATCTAATGAGATGAATTGTGTATGAGCATGTTAATCTAGTACGATGCAACTTAGAAGAACCGAATAAAATATGGTATGAATAGTTTGAGTTAGGATTATTTACTCTTATAATTATTTGATTGTTATTTTGATGGATGATTTTGTGGTTGCATTGTGTGTGATTCATTGATTTTGATGCATCATGTAGTTAGTGGGCGTTAGTATTTAGTTTTGATGTGTAGGTACGGAGTAGGAGCTCGCCGCCTAGGCGCGATGACACGCTTGGAGCTTCTACCAGGTTCGTTAGGACTTCTCTCTGATTTTTATGATCTTTTCTATTGTATGTGTGATTTATTGTCTGCGGGACGGGTTAAGTGGCGTTTTATCGGATCCCACTTAACTCGGGCCATTTAACCAAACATTTTTCGGATTAATAACCCCTCGAGGATGAGATCCCCGAGGTTGATTTCAAAAACAAGATCCACCAAAAGTTGCCTTCGGGCCTATTATATAACTCCCTACCCAAGCTTATATATATATAGTTTTCGTGTTTCTGTGAGACGAGAGATGGAAAAATCGACTGCACGTACCATGCAGAGGATGTCGTGACAGTCAAAGTGGGCTCTGGATTAGTGCCAGCGGACTGTTCCATTCCCGAGGGATCCTGACAACTCCGCGTTTGAGTTCCTCACACCCGGAGAACGTGGAGGTTTACGGGTACTGTTTAGTACAGCGCATGTCCGGACTTGTGGTTCAAAGGGTACTAAAGGCGACTGCCTAAGAGTACTCGGCCTTCGTGCTCAAGGCCACGAGAAATATGGAGGTAATGAGAGGGCTTAGGATAAAGTTTCACGAGAAGTACTGAAAAAGAAGTGCCGAGAGCGGCACAGTACCAGCAGCAGATCAGTAAGTTCGGGATGCTACCGAGTCTGCAGCCCAGTGGCTCCTCAGTAGTGCCCTTCAGAGTGTTCACGTGGAGTATATGATGTTTTCTTTCATATGAGAGTTTGCTCTCATAGCCAGCTTGTTATAGTTAGTTTATTTTCCGGACCACTAACACTTGTTACTGACGTGCTTTTATACTATATGTAGGTAATAATCACGAGTTGGAGGAGCCAACTTGGACGGAGGAGCAATGAGGTCTTGTACACACACACATGTTAGATTTCTGAATGTTTAATATTGTGTTATTATGCTATTATATTGTGAATGACATGTTCAAATGCATGAGACATGATAGAATGTGAACATGATCAGAGATGCGCAACGGAAGCGTGGGGCCCAACTTCAGAATGAATTTATAATATGTTAGATTTTGTGTGAATGAAATCATGGATGCATGTGTGTGTGTGTATATATATATATATATATTATTTTGACAGGGTGGGCCCATAATTACACTTTTAGGGAGACCCTGTCTGTTTTATTTTAGAATTTTTATCGTAATTGTAATGATGTGAAATTTAGGTTACATGTCATCTATGTAGTATCATGTTAGGGTTTTATGCATCTATAGATATTTGACAAATCGTATCTGCATCTTAAGACGTCGAGATTAGATCTACATGAATTAAGTTCGAGTTAGCCGACCTAACCAAGGGCATGTAATATGCTGGTTCAAAATTTATAGTTATTCAAAATTTATAATCACCTTCGTCACGAGGCGAACATTGTTTTGGGAAATTGATGTCATGATTACTGTCATCAGATATACTGTTATTGATAATGAAACGTGGTCATCATTAATTATGTGGATAAGTTAGCATTAATTAAGCATACCTTACACACTGATGCTTCTCTGAGAGTCAAACTCATCATGCAGAGGGAGGTACGATTTCTAATTGATCTCCGGTGACATCAGAGTCTTATCAATTCGAAAAAAAATTGTAACGCCCGTCCGGTGGAGACAGATGGGGACGCCGGGCGTCCTTAGATGATCGGGATCATCTACGGTGGAGACGGGGGCGTCTCCAAGTCCCGTTCTATTAATTATACTTGTAATAACGATCATATGTGGGCTCAAAAGTTAAACAATTAACTTGATAACAATACGGGTTCACAAGTTAAACGAGAAGAAGTTCATAATTGGTCAGTGACGTGATGTGCGGCCCAGGCCTCCGACAATGCCTAATCATAGAAAGCCCAAGGCCCACTTTGCCAATTTCACGTAAATATCAGAGGCCAGGGCCCAGAACAGCCCCACGTTAATTCAGCCAGATCAAAATTCTAGGAATATATACATATATATATATATATATATATATATATATATATATATATATATATATATATATACATAGGATTATTGTGGATTGACAAGGCCAAAATTGGGTTTTCCAAGGCCAACCTTGCCAATTTCTATCTTCTTCCTTGTTTCTGCTTGTAGTATAGTAGCGCATGGTTGAGTAGCGAAGGAAGCGTATAATTAGTAGTAGCTTTTTGCTGTACTGTTAAGTGTGTACCTTTAAGATTTTTAAACCGTTAGGTATACAGAAATTGTACGCGCATGTTCACAAAGGCCATCATGAGCTGCAGCGCCTTGCTTCTTCAATCTTAGGTTAGCTGCAGCATTCATCCATCCTTTCGGTTTCATGCAAACAATGACTCATTCAGCTAAGCACATCGGGGTATCAAAAGGTTTATTTTGCAGGACCATTGCTTTATTGAGTTCTGGTGCCAACTGGATCATTGAAAGATATCTCCTCCACGACCAACATAAATAACATTACGGATCAAACTGAAATATTAAGGCAAGATCAATTGTCAAAACCCTCGCTGTATGGCAGGTTTTATAGACGTCCGAGTTGAACAAAACTCTAGTTAATATTTACTTCTATGGCGTAAGCGTACCATGATACCATCATTCAATTATTCTCAGACCACACCATCATTCTATCATCCTTGGAATTAAAAAAAACTTACTCAATGATTGGTTAGCACCTGGAAACACTGAGATGCTTGATGTTAAATCATTCTACACCTAAGTAGCAACTAGTGGGGATACTAAGAACGACATGCTCCCCTCTTACGTAGAGGTGGGCATCGGTTGGACGGACGTTGGACAAGTAATTGTCTATGTTTGTTCAAAATTTTATCAGACAAAACTTGTTTAATTAAGTTAATATCCGGCTTGTCCATCAGGCCCAAGCAATGTCCGTAGACGGTCCGAAATCACACCCAACTTCCAAACCCTAACAATGAGAGCACTATTCACACACGCTGTAAAACCCACGATTCGAGTTAGGGTTTTATATTCAGAACCGGTCGGGTCGACCGTTATTTTTCGAGTTGAGTCAGTTTCAGGACACGTGTACCGAGCCGATGCCAGTCGCGTGTATGAGCTATGAGGGTCATGCGTACCCAAGTATATGATGATAACGTCATGAACACAGCAGAACAGAATGAGTTATCAGATATATGAGAGTATGCCAGTCATTTTTTTTTATTTTTATATATAGTGGATCGTAGAATTAGTATTAGGCCGTTTACCGCGTTAGGACGCGTTCGGGCAGTTTGGGTGGGTTGATAGTTCTAGAGCATATCATTATAATTTTTTTGGTGTTGTTTGATTTTACGGGATTTTTCCCGATTTTTATGAATTTTTTTAGGATTTAATACGAGTTAGTTATGATACTTGACTCGAGCCGGAGACGAGTCAAGTATTATTTACGAGTTTGCCACCCATTTTCACCCCGACTTTTTCTTCCCCCGCGCCCAAACCCTCGCCCGCGCCGCCCCTGTTCGCGCGCCACCGCCGCCACGGCCGGCGCCGCCTGGCCGCCGATCGACGCCGCCCAGCCCGGCCACGGCGTCGCCCTGCCGCCCCGACCAGGTCCGGCCACCATGTGGCCGCCGCGACGCCGGAACGCCTCGCCAATCGCCGCGCCGCGTTGCGTTTCCGTTGGCGATCGCGCCGCCGGTGATCGTCGCCGCCATGATCAGGAGGTTTCCTCAGCACCCTCAGCCCTCCAGCGACCCTCCCCGACCGGCACGGAGGCCATCGCCGCCCTAGCCGGCCGGATCTAGCCACCCATTGCGCCGGAGCTGTTTTATGCATTTTCCGGCGAGCCGCCACCTCCATTGGCTGTGTCGACCTCATAGATGAGTCGGGCTCGTCGAGCCGGTTCCGAGGGTACCCAACACGACCCCTTTCCGACCAGTAGACGCCGTAGGCGATGGTTGCCGGAAAACCACCGGAAGTCGCCGGAAAACCGCCAGTAGCTGCCGGAAAACCGCCGGAAAATCGGAATTTCTGGAATTCGCCAGAATTCACCGGATCTTCCGCGGGGCTCGCCCAGTGGAGCCCGATCGAGCTTCGGACGCCGATGAGCGCCGAATTTGAGCTCCGAGACGCGCGGCAGAACCCTAGCCGTCGCCGATCGCCGACGACGTGAGGTATAATTACCTCCGATCGATTTATTTAAAATTGATGATGAGTGCTAGCACAGCATGCTAGGATTGATTTATTGTAGGATTGATTTATTGATGTGATTGATAGTGATAAGTTACATGAGGTGATTAATGACTAATTAGGGATGAAATGATAAGTTGTATGATGAGATTAAGGGAGAATGAATAATAAGTAATCTAATGAGGTAGATCGAGTTGAGCATGCTAATCGAGTAATGTAACTTAGGAAAATATAATAAAATTAGTATGAATAGGATGAGCTAGGATTAATTAGTTTTATGATTTTCTGATTGTTATGTTGATGGATGCTTGCATTGTGATTGTGATGTTATTGAGTTTGATGCATCATTTAGTTAGCGGGCGTTAGTGTTTAGTTTTGATGTGTAGGTACGGAGTAGGAGTTCGCCGCCTAGGCGCGATGACACGCTTGGAGCTTCTACCAGGTCCGTTTAGGACTCGTCTTGTTTTACGCTCTTCTATTGTATGTTTATGTTATTATTTGCAGGACGGGTTAAGTGGCGTTTTATTGGATCCCACTTAACTCGGGTCATTTAACCGAATATTTTCCGGATTAATAACCCCTCGAGGATGAGATCCCTCGAGGATGATTTCGAAAACAAGATCCACCACAAGTTGCCTTCGGGCCTATTATATGAATCCCTTCCCAGGCCTATATATATAGTTTTATCGAGTTTTCAGTGAGACGAGAGATGGAGAAACCGACTGCACGTACCATGCAGAGGATGCCGTGACAGTCAAAGCGGGCTCTGGATTAGTGCCAGCGGACTGTTCCATTCCCGAGGGATCCTGACAACTCCGCGTTTGAGTTCCTCACACCCGGAGAACGTGGAGGTTTACGGGTACTGTTTAGTACAGCGCATGTCCGGACTTGTGGTTCAAAGGGTACTAAAGGCGACTGCCTGAGAGTACTCGGCCTTCGTGCTCAAGGCCAGGAGAAATATGGAGGTAAGGAGAGGGCTTAGGATAAAGTTTCACGAGAAGTACTGAAAAAGAAGTGCTGAGAGTAGCACAGTACCAGCAGCAGAGCAGTAAGTTCGGGATGCTACCGGGTCTGCAGCCCAGTGGCTCCTCAGTAGTGCCCTTCAGAGTGTTCTTGAGGAAGTATGATGGTTTTCTTTCATATGAGAGTTTGCTCTCATAGCCAGTTTGTTATAGTTATTTTCTTTTCCGGACCAGTAACGCTTGTTACTGACGTTTTTCTTATATATATGTAGGTGATGAGCACGAGATGGATGTGCCGGCCTGGACGGAGGAGCAATAAGGTCTTCTGCACACACACGTTAGGTGATCTGAATGTTTAATATTGTATTATTATGATATTATTTTATAAACATGACTATGAGTAAATGTTTGAGGCATGATAATGAGATGAAATGAAATGATCAGAGTAGCGCAGCAAAAGTGTGATGGGTTGAGAACCCAAGCTTCGAGAATGAGTGAATATAGTAGATTAGAATTATGTGTGAATGAAATTGTTGATACTATGATTATATATATTTGTATATATGTATATTTGACAGGGTGGCCCCTAATTGCATTTTTAGGGGAAATCCTGTCCGTCATATTTCAAAACTTTTATTAATTTTTATCGGGATTGTATTGGTGTGTAATTCTGACTTGCATGTCATTCATGTAGTACCATGTTAGGTTTTGTGTATTTATCCATGCATTGACAAGTCGTATCTTCATCTTAAGACGCCGAGATTGGATCCGCATGAGTTAGGTTCGGGTTAGCCGACCTAACCGGGGCCTGTAACATGCCGGTTCGGTTCACGAGCGTGAACCGGATTTGGGGTGTTACACACGCCGCCGCCCTCCCCCACCCTCGGCCGCCCTCACCCACCCTCCCCCTGCCTCCGCCGAACCACCACCGTCTGCAATTGCACGCCTCAGCTCTGCCACCCTCTGCACACTGTGTAGACCATCCGCCGCCCCTGCCTACGCTCCCTTGCTTACACCGCCTACCTCCGCCGGACCGCCACCCTCTGCACGTCGTGTGAACATCCACCGTCGCCTGCCTCCGCCAAACCGCCACCCTCTGCACATTGTGTAAACATCTGCCGCTGCCTGCCTCGTCTGCCTTGCCTCAGCCAAACCGCCGCCCGCTGTTGCCGTGTGTATCATCTCTTGATTTATCCTAAGTTTAGTTTATTTTATATCTAGGATTAATTCTTATTATTGTATAAAGTTAGATTATTTATACTTGGATGATAATGTAAAAAAAATTTATACTAACAAAATTGTGCAGGGTTTGAGCTATAAAAAATTGTGCAATTATTTGGTGAAGGAAGTTTGCATCTTAGAAGGAATAGGTACCGTCAAAGTGTTAATTAATAATATTTGTTGATACCATTTTTATAAATGGAATTGATTACACTAGTTATGACATTTTATATTTATAATTTGATTTTTTTTCACAGATAGATCATGCAAATTCATTACTAAATGTAAATGAACAAAGTGGAGGTGAAAAAGATAGCAAAAATTCAATTGCTAAAGAAGGAGAATTTCTGGACTATGCATTATCAAAAAAAGAAAAGCGGCATCCGGTGTATGGGCCTATTTTGATAGAAAATATGAGAAGAATGAAACATTTGTTCTTTGTTGTTATTGTGAAAAGAAGTTCGAAGGAGCCGGAAGTTATGGAACTATTAATTTATGAAAGCATATTGAAGGGAAATGCCCTAATTTCAAAATGAAGAGGACAAAAAATATAAGTGGTGATATTAGGCAACAAATTTTCAAGATGGGAGTGAAAAAGATGGAGACAATAAAATAGAAGTTTGGAAATTTGATCAAGGAAGGAGTAGATTAGAGTTAACCGAGGTAATTATCTTGCATGAGTATTCATTTTCAATTGTAGAACATGAAGGATTTAGAAGGTGGGTTAGTAACTTACAACCACAATTTATGATGGTCTCTAGGAAAACAATTACAAGAGATTGTCTTCGAATTTATGAAGAGGAGAAAAAATGTGTTTGACATTTTGGAAAAAGTTAAGAGTCTAATTAGTTTTACCAGTGATATTTGGACATCTTCACAGAATATTGTTTATATTATTTTGACAGCTCATTTTACTAATGAAAATTAGAAATTGCAAAAAAAATATTAAATTTTGCCAAAGTTGAAAGTCGACATACTGGAGAATGCATAGCCAAGTGTCTTATTAGTAAAATTTGTGAGTGGCAACGTGATAAAAAGGCTTTTAGGGTTGCATTTGATAATGCAAATGCAAATGATGGAGCGGCCAAAGAAATGAAGTTTTTTTCTCAAGTGGAAGTCCAAATTTTACAGGTGATTGTTTTCACGTGGGATGTTATGCTCATGTTTTGAACTTAATTGTTCAAGATGTGTTGAATGAGACTGCTAAGTCTATAGAAAAGGTTCGTGAATGTGTGCAATATATTAAAGGTTCAACTTTGAAGAGTGATTGTTTCTACAAATATGCAAATCAATTGAATATACCTAAACATTCTTTAATGCTTTGTGTGAAAACTAGGTGGAATTCTACTTACCAAATGATTGGTGTGGCTTTAGATTTTAAAGATGTTTTTGAACGTTATAGTTGCTTTAATGTAAATTTTATATGTCCTTTTCAAGATGAATGGGAAGATTTAAGAGTGATACATGAATGTTTGGCTCCATTTTATGAGTTAACCGAAATTTTTTCCGGTACTAAGTATCCTACATCAAACATTTTTTTCAACATGATTTGTGAGCTCAAGCTTCAATTGATGGAATGGTGTAGTAGTGAATCACATTTGATGTCATCAATGGAAAATGTAATGTTGAAAAAGTTTGATAAATATTGGAAAGAAGCAAATATGTTATTGTCAGTTGCTTTGATTTTGAACCCTAGACCAAAAATCACTTTTCTTGTGTACTATTTTCACACGATTTACAAGGAAGAGGGAGACGATATGGTCACAAAAGTGAAATAATATTTGACAAGCATGTATAATGTTTATTCAAGTGTTATGAAATCTAGAGTTAGATGAATGTCAAATAAGCCCATTATTGAAATTGAAAGTTCATCAAATATTCATCCTATTAGAGGCTTAAGTAGAAGATTGCAAGGAATAAGTAAGTTGATTATGGAATGTTCATTAACGGAGCCAACACGAACTAATTTAGAGAATTATTTTGATGAACCAACTATTCTTTTTGTGGATGGAGTAGATGAGTAATTTGATATATTGTCATGGTGGAGATTGAACATAGTAAAATATCCTATTTTGAGAAAAATTGCTCAAGATGTTTTAACCATTCTTATGTCAACCGTCGCCTCCGAATCCGCATTTAGTATTGGAGAACAAACAATTGGCTCAACTAGGAATAGTTTGAGCCTAAAAACACTTGAAGCTTTGATATGTGCCCAAAATTGGTTGATGAGTGAATATAAAGGTAATCCATATTTTATATCTTTTCATTTTCTATTTTTGATGTATTTTTTTACATATATATTTTTCTTACAATATTTTTTACTTATAAGGAAACAACAAAGTTCATCATCAAATTTATTTTGAACAATGAATATAGAAAAATGGGAAGATATTGATGATTATGTTGATGAAGATAATATTCCAACATCTTCATGTCTATAATCACCGCTAGTGCCTTCTCCACCTCTGAGCTCTCCAGGAGAGGTCTGTGTTTCTTTCCTCTGTTGCATCTTGTTAACTTTGATTGAGCTTGCTCATGTGTTTGTTTGCATGTGTGAGCTGGTTGTTTTGCTATAGGAGTAGTTGCTTGTCTTGTTGTAATTGAGTGTGTTAATTCACTTGTGTGATCTATGAGAAATTTGTGTTAGTCTATTATCATTAGTACTAGTTATTAATGATTCTTAATTTTGACATTTGAAAATGGGTTTTGGATTTTTCAAGAGTTGGAATTACTGTGTTTGTGTGACTTTATTAGCTGGTTTTTTGTTGGAGCTGATATTGTTGGTGGGGATGACCTTATTGATGAAATTAAAAATGGTAATTTGTTTAAGTTGTTTCTCACTATGTAAACTCTTACATTTTCAATTAATTATGCTAAATGTTGACAAGCACAATGGCAATACTGCGAGAGCAGATCATATTGAACACATTCTAAATGTGTGTCTCCTACTTAAGATGTTATCTCTTTGCTTCCCTTGCTACTTAGCATTTTGATAATTACTAGAGAATACCAAAGTTCAAAGATTATTTTCTATTGAAGGATACAAAGATTGAAGGATGGTGAAACTATTGTTGAGATTAATTTATAAAATCTGCCCTGTTATTTTCTATACCAAACTTAAGCTTGTTTAAAGTCGTAGTTTTCTAATCTACTTTCTCTTCGAAATGTTTCGTTACCTAAGACATTGGTGTTTTTTCTTCGAAATGTTTCGTTACCTGAGACGTTGGTGCTTTTTCTTCGAAATGTTTTGTTACCTAAGATGTTGGTGCTTATTAACGAATGAAACCAGCACATCTGATTAACTGTTCACTCACATCTGTATGAGAATGAATGCTTTCTTGCAGAACAAATATTATATATTATTAGCGATATAATTAAAATTTTGAATGTTGCATCATTGGCTTTACTTATCATCTTTTTATGTCATTTTACACAGGAGATTGTTGGGTCTTAACTCGCAAGTATTTTTTACTTATAATAAGAGTGACTTTTATCTTATATATGTCATTTTTTATTATTTAAAATGTTAAATATCAATTTTATATATGAACTTAATTAATTTTATTGTATATTACATTTTAAAATTTTTATAAATTATAATATTAGTCTTACAAATATTAAACATATAAAATATCGAACACTCATCAATCGTTCTGTCAGACAAAAAAATATATATATTTGATTTATTTTTAATTCAATCAAATTCAGTCGGATATGCTTCGAATAAACGGACCAATTCGAACATCGACGCCCACCCTTACTCTTACTCCATCAAAGCAGCTTCTTGGTTTTCAAAGTCAATTCAATATGAGGTAGTACACCCAAAAAGAGCTCTTTGCACACAAATTCCGAAATAATGAAGCCATAAAAAACACAGGCATACTGTTGCGAATTGCAATCATTGTCCAATGCTCGTTATATTAAGGTACACCACTCACTCGAAGTTATATAATGAACAGTTACAAAGTGACAACCTAAAGTTTCTCACTTATCCTGATCATAAAAGAATTTACAGCAACAGTGTCCAACAAAATCCATGAAGATTCGAACAATTCATGGAAGTACTCGACTCCTATTTCCTCAGCCGCTGCTTTAAATGCAGGTCCAAACCAGTTCCCTTGGATTGCGCCTATCCTCGGTTTGCTGCAAACCCCAACAATGAGGACTTTGTTAGTCTCCCGAGCCAAGCATGCACAGATTAAGGGCTTCATTTTTGCTCCCTTTTCACGCAGGGCGTCCATTAAGAAGTAGCAGAATTTGGTTAATGCGTGAGGATACCCCAACAACTTAGTATCAACTGCATCTTCAAGTTTTACCCACCTAAACTTCCTCGCACTTCTAATGAATCCGCTTTTTGTTATAGCAGTGCTTCCCTGCCTAATGATGGCCCTCTGAACTTGGATAGCATTTTGCATTCCTTTTCTCAGTTTATCACGGTTGTTGATAGACAAGGCAGAATATGCAAACCAGAACCGCTCGGCAGTGGAGTCACTTGTAGATTCTGCATAAGACTCGAGTAAAGATGTGACCCCGTACACCGCATCAGCAGCTGATATTTTTGAGCTGTAACCATGAAGTCTCAAGAAGCTTCGGTAGTAAAATTCTGTCAAACCGAACTCCGGCAAGAACCTCTCAAACTCGTCCTTCATCTTCTGCTTCACTTCAATGCTCATATACTGGAATTTCTGCTGACACTCTTGGAGAGCAAACCCCATCCTGGCCAAGAGAAGCTTCAACTTCTTCAACCCGTTATCACTCCAGGTTTTAAATTTGGTGGCCATATAGGAGGAGCAGATCATAGAATCAAACAAGTTCCACTCCCGGAGTAGCATCAGTCTGGGTTCATCCTCGTAAGCAATTCTAGAAGAGTCAGGTGCCCGAACTTTGGTGCCATCTTTAAGGGTCACAGAAGTAATCGCCTCAAAATTGCCAAAACTGTTAATGTGTTGCTCAAGCTCCATCACTCCGGCTTGATACCTCTCGTTTGTCAGTTTCTCATGGACAAATTGATCGGTCAGAGAGACACAAGCCAACCAGAGCAGCTCGTTGGTATTCTTTCGAAGGGAATGAGACAAATCAAACATCAGGCATCCAGACGGCCGTCCATGGAAGGTACCAATCTTGTAATACTTTGCTTTGAGCTTCCAATACGCATCAGGATCATCGAGATTAACCACCCCAGACTCACGCCGTCTTCGTTTGCGAGCACTGCCACCCCCGTCCTCTCGATCACTCTCACTGTGACTTTCCTCGTCACTGTCAGACAAATTCTCCTCCAATTCATCATCGCTATCCAAGCTAGATTCATTGGCCAGCGCCGAGACAGGGAAATCATGGTGCAAATCAGCATGGTTCTCATCGTCACTTGTGTAAAGGACGACGACTTGCCCGTTCTTGTCACAGAGGTTGTGGAGATGAATGGGTCGGTGGCTATCGACAACAAAAACCTGGGCCAAAGGGCCCAGGTTCAAAACACGGCGGAGGTCACGGTGACAGCCCCAGTTGATGAGAAGGATGGAAACAGCCTGATGGGAAGAAGACCTGAGAGCTGGGCCGGCGTAATTCTGGATCTCACCCAAGGATGAGACAGGGTAGCAAGAGTAGCGGACGGAATCGGATGACAAAATGTGGGTGATGATCTTCAAGGTGCAAAGGGAGTCAACATCGGAGGTGGAGGGAAAGATGAGGAGTGGGGTGGGAGAGGAAGCCGGGACAGAGGTGCGGATTCGGGAGTAGAACGAATCAATTCTCACTTCCCTCACCATGATAATACCGCACCTGGCTGGCTGGCACAGATTAAAGATAGGAGCTATATATATATATCCCCCTGTCGTCTCTCTCACCACCACCACCCAAAACCCCCCGCTTTAAAGAGGTATCGATTATAGGCATATCATCTCACAGATCAACCTCAGTTCATCACAATCTTAAAACAAAATATCACTTCCAATACAACACATGCCCAATCTAGTACTACTTGAGGAATCAAGAGTGCAAGGCGAGAAGAAGAAGAAGAAGAAGAAACAAACGATAAATAAGAAAGAAGCAAGCGACGTACCACGGACCCGTTTGTTAGATCTGTCTGAAATTCAGATGGCCGCATCAAAACTGGAGGGGAGTGAGGGGAAGGAAGTTATGCTACAGGGAAGAAGGATAGAGGGACCAGATCCGGCGTCGAGGCTCATGGGCTAAGCCACAGTTTGCGGCACCAAGTGCCGGAACCATTCATTCAGATTTGAAGACCCATATTATCCCCCTTGTGGAAATTATGATGACGAAACAAGGTGGGAAGATTACACGTTTGAATGCGAATTTCGAAAGAGAACGAGAGAGAGAGAGAGGGGTCTTGTAATCTTCCCGCCAACCCCTCTCTCTCTCGTTCTCTTT
Organism: Piper betle; assembly: GCA_033002965.1. Lineage (NCBI taxonomy): Eukaryota > Viridiplantae > Streptophyta > Magnoliopsida > Piperales > Piperaceae > Piper > Piper betle. Next base: position 313,343 of record JAURVB010012658.1, on the reverse strand, counting down.
CGAAATTCCCCCAAAACCTCAAATTTCAAATTTAGGGAGGGCGGCGGGAAGCCACTAGCGGGTGGCGCGGTGGGTTTACCAAACAAATCTAAATCTGGGCTTTTCCGCACCTCAATAAATGGGCCTCACGCTTTTAGGGCTCCCGGAAATTGAACCGGACCGAAATATTCGGTTTGGTTTGTTTCGATTCAATTTATCCAAAATCAAAACCATTAAAACTATATCAAGTCTAATTATTACTTTATAAATATATCGATTAGATGTGGAGCATTCTCAACAAATTGCACCTTTTTTACCTACTCAAAGTTCTTGCCTTGTCTGGATTTTTTTAGCAAAAAAAACAAAAGTGCTTACTTCTTACCTTGTCTCTGCACTTGATCTCCGACTAAAATTTAGCGTTGTTGGAAGTCGGGAGCTGGTTAATAAAATCAGCATTCGTTTCACCATGCAAACCTGGGTGCTCACCGGTCCAAACTCGTTACGTCATCAAAGTGAGGCCCTCATTCATATGTGTAGCCCAACCCCTTAGTTACATCAACCCAACAACAATTCGTTCTACGCCACCACTGGGTACAGATAACAGGGTGTGGACTACACATATGAATGGGGAACACACTTCGATCTTTTACTAGCAACAACACTACATAACATACTAAGATTCAATATATTGGGGGGAAAAAAGAAGATGATAGACAGAAGGAAAGAGGAGAAAACAGGTTTTGATTTGAATGCGCTGATCATGGAATGCTTGTATATATAGGAGTGCTCAAGGCCGTCCTCATTGCACCCTATTTCAACTTCATTTGTTTTTATAATAGTATAGCTTCTTTTCCAAGAGTTGTCAAGGTCTTTACGCAGCACATTCTTCGCCCTCTGGAGTTTCTAAGCATTTCACAAAACAAATGTTAGAGAGATTTCGAAGAAGTGGACTTGCTAATCTCAGTTTATTTCCTGGAGAAAGCTTCTCTCATTTCTTGGCTAACCACTCCTTTGGTCATTGTTCTACCAAAACACAAAGTCAATAAATATTTTTTTATAAATCACAGTTTTAAGGCTATAATCCCCACTCCATCTGCCCCTGTTTCCCAGGAAAGTTGGACAAGGAAGAAAAACCTTGTAGCCCAAGCACAAGTTGTAATTAAGAGGTCAGTATAACTTATCAAGTTCCGAGCTTACAGAAAGGCAAAACAGGGAAGTTAAATGGACCTTAACCTATTTAGAGAACCAGAGATGATATTTAACTAATACCTCCAGGACAAAAAGTGGTTGTTTACAGAAGCACAACCGACCGGGAATGCCTACTATATATATATGCTCCATGTGATATAAGCAGCTCCATGTCATCTGTCTTTTTCCTTTTATCTGCGGGTTCTTCTCTTTTGCCTCTCAGAGGTGCCTGCCAAACTTTCATCTTGTTCTTCCTCATTTCTCTCATCTTCGCTTTCATGTATCTCTGTCCTATCAGTAGAATCATTGTCTTGCCTTGGAGAATTTTCATTATCATCTTGCTTTTGAAGTTTGTCCCGTAACTCTCTCAATTTTGCTTTCTTTGAATTCGGTACTGCCACAAACTTTAAATAATAGAAATTTATACCAAGACGACGCGGCCTTTGCTGCTGACTGTTGTTGTTTCAACGGGTAGGCGGGAATGCTGTCCTCGGCATTCAACACTATGGCCCGCACCCCTGCTATGTTTACTGTGCGGAGCCCGATTAACAAGTCTTTGCAATTTGTCCTCGACGGACATCGCGTTTGCTTGCGTTTAGATCGATTTAGTTTGACTCCAATAAAATGACCATGAGCACGAGCAATACCTACCTTCGTCTCGACTCGAAGAAGAAGTGGAGCTTTTCTCACACATAATTCACGATATTTTATTGTCTCTTTCTTTCGTTATCCGTAGTGGGGAGCGGTGTGTACGACGAACAGAGATCGAAAGAGGAGCTAAGAGCGCCGCAGCAGATCTACAGTGGGATGTGGAGCTTGATAATTTATATCAGATGAAATAATTTACATTTTTTTATATAGTTATTTATGTAAAATATGAAAATAATGACAAATATAGTCATATTATGATGATAATTTTACATGATAATATAAAATTTTTGTTCCCACAAACTATTTGGTATATAATTAAACTATTTAAAATTTCATAATTAATTTTATCTTAAGTTGCATATAAGAATATATAAATATTTATATGAATGACACTCGAATTTTCCCATGTTTGACTCAAATTTGAAATAAACAACCGGAGCTTGAAATGGTTGAACTTGAGTTGATTAGCACCACTAATTGTGCAGTTAATTAAATTATTAAATTTTCCTTTTAAATTTAAAATTGGAAAGTCCTTGACAAGCTAATCATGGCGGCAGCCTCTAACAGTACCTAATCGTGTTTACCTTGTTCTTATTTAATAATGGATTTAACGGTATATGTTTAAGATATGATCATAAATTGTTAAGCTCTGAGATCATAAATTGTTTTCGATCGTCTTCCACTTTGTAATGATCGATGTTTATATAGACCTCTTAGCATTATGATCCGATGTTAACCATAAGATTTTCTCCAAAAAAAAAAAACTCTTTAATTTGTGGTTGCGGTTGTTAAGAAGCACAGCACGTCCACTTCCCTTTCTAGACCTACTTAAAATCAAATCATGTCTAGGTTGATGCCTTATCTCTTTCAGTACCCGCTTCATCAAACGAAAAGCAACATATTAATTTAAATCTTAATCGGCTTTCGGAGCTACTACGCCCATAAGCAGAATTGCCAGCCTACCATATTGTAATTTGGCAGGACTCAGCTCCTTCACAAATATTAGCGATCGAGGAAGGAGAGCTGACAGCTCACTGGCCGCTCATGTGTGTCATCCTTTTCTTCATCGTGTATTTAGCATATCATGTGCTCAACAATATAAATCGCTATCGTTTAATTCCCACCTCATCTTCTCCACATCAGCTCCCCAATATATATATATATATATATATACACACACTGATACGTTCTCTCTGATTAAACCTTTTGACCTTTATATTCATTTCTTACCAAGCAATTAAAGTCTAACCGAAAGGCGTACTAGGCTTAGAACATTAGGTCAGTAAGAAAAAACATCAATCAATCGGCTTAGACTCCACCTCTAGCTAGTTTTCTTGCTGTTTCTAATGGGTCCACTGCATGGAATTTTACTCAATGATCAAGCGACCGGCAGGACTCTATCGTATCAGATGTTTGCTATCATTTACTGCATTAGCGTGTATTTAATTAAAAGTACTGTTTGACCTGCGCACTTGTTGATTCTTCCCATTATCTTTATAAATCCATTACACGTACATAGAAATTGAAGAGAAACAAGTTGTCCATTACAATAGTGCTGATAGGACAGCGGGGTTGAGCCATAAGAGCTTGCAGATGAATGCCATATAGATGCCAGCAGGCCTGACCTTTGATGATCCTCATCATCAACGGTCAGGCCTGCTGGCATCTCTGTCGGAGTCTATAGCAGGCGTCTGTAAAAAATTTCGCACCATTTCCATGCACGAGGCGGTTGGCATGGTGTTCCCACCCGCTCAGCTTTGCCTACAAATATACGTATTTATCTAGATCTCTTTCTTCCCCCATTCTTCGCGTATGACAATACCTCAAGGGATCGTTCAGATATATAAAATTGATTCCAATGATCCAAATGCAAATGATCATGGTTAATTTAACTAATTGGTGGATCGATTCTGATCATAAGTCCAAGCACGAGAGGAGCGCATATTGTGCATATATATACACGAATTATTTAGTTATTAGAAAGCTTTAGGAGGAAAAATTAGCCAGATATATATATACATATAAGCTACTCGAATTGATACAACAGTTTGCATCATATCCCTGTCATGTGTGATGGATGCATATATATGTATTGTCGGCCATATTGTGATCTAAAATTTCAATTATGTATCGGGTGTCCAACAAGCAACGTGTCTTACCGCTAATTTGATTTGAACGAAAAGTGCTAGTGTTTTTTGTCGATTGTCTGTACCAACGCAAATTACTCGAGTTACATACCTCCAAGAGGCGTTGAAGAAGAGCCTAAGATATAGGACATTGCATGATATGATGCGAGCACATGAAATTGTCGTGCAAAAAAAATTTTATATATATATATATATATATATATATAGTATCTCCACGTTACTTAGTCGTGAAATTAATGAGGGGAAAAATAAAGTAAAAGACACATCTTAGCTTTAAATGTGATCCCGCTTCTTTTCCCTCCGCTTTTCTTATAAATCTACCTCTTCGGAGAAGAGAAGTTCGTCGTCTGACAGTGATCAAATGAGTCTCTGATATCTCTCTACTGGAAATCCTAGTACTTCAGATTAATTCGATGCCAGCTTCTTCTAATTCTCCTTCTATCCGTAATATTCTTACTCGGGCGTTCAAGAAAAGAGCCAAGAGAAACGATGCCAGATCCCTAGTTCTGGAAGGACAAAGGAAGAAGCTCGAAACGATCAGGTACTGCGATGCTGATACAAGCAGCACAAGGGCCAAAAAGAATTCAAATGATAAAGCATCAAATGGATCCCTTCTGACCGTCAAAGAGCCGGGGATCCGATATGGAGAGTGCAGGAAGAACCACGCTGCTAGCATAGGTAGCTATGTTTTTGATGGTTGCAGAGAGTTCTTGGCTGCCGGCGAGGAAGGAACCAACTCTGCTCTCAGGTGTGCTTCCTGTAGCTGCCATAGGAGCTTCCACAAGAGGGAATTGGAGATTGTTGAAGTATGCGACTGTTCTTCCATGTCAAATTCCCCCTCGACGACTCATGATCTTAAATGAGTTAAAGAATGAGCTTTGTTAATTATATGATTGACTTAGCTTCTGAGCTCGGAGGTGTGAATGATATTGATCACTTCTTGTTTCTGTGCTTACCTTTTTAATGTTCTTATTAATTAGTGCTTGCTTTCTTCTGAAATGATATATTGTTCATATATATCATGTTGTAAATATGGATGCCGCTTAGGTTTCGTTTTTCATGTTTAGAAAATAAGGCAGGCGTTTGCTGTATTAGTTATGTAATGTTATTTGTAGCTTACGTAAAAGCTGGAATGGAAGATGTGTTATCCTATTAGCAGCATCTAGCTGTTTACAAGTATGTGGATTGGCATGCGGCATCTTAATTAGATGTGGTATTATATTTTTGAGTTTGACTACAAGCATGAACTCACTTGTTATGAAATCCAAGAAGGGATGCCTTCGGCCGGCTGACAAATTCAGCTAATGCATATAAGTATTATTTATTTTATTTTATGATCAAATGATGCTAATTTTCCCTTCTTTTCATACATGTAGGATGATTTCTTCATATCTTTCCCTCTAACCCATTATCTATTAATTCTATTGAGTACTGAGGTGAATAATAAATGTCGAACCCAATTTATGTACATCTTTGAATCTACTGTTCATTAAATCTTGCATACAGCACTTGCGCAGGTTTTGGGGTGTATATATATTGCATTCTTGGAGTTCCGGAACAGTTTTTTTTATTTGCCGGCTAATTGCCAAAATTATTTCTCAACGGTCAAAATTCCATATTATATTTAGTAATTATATTATGTTAATAAACACGCTAGATTGAGTAATCTAATTTACAAAGTAACTCTTTAGTGGGACGGACAATTCAATGTTAAAATTACTAATAATCAGGTCCATCTAAGCGTTGACATTTTTGAGAGTGCTAACAACGTTACAACACAACTCATAAATCCCAACGATATCACGAAGCTGCGTCATATGATTAATTTCCTCTGAAGAATGGGTGACTAATTAATTGCCCGTTTACTTACGTTAATGTAAGGTGTAGCGGTTTCTTTTTTTCATCTAGGTTTTGTTGGCAAATGACAGTTAGATTTAGTATGTTTGAAGTTATCCACATATATCAGATTTTAGATTTTATGCAGGCATTCAACTAATATGCAATAATGTATAATTATTTCTTAAATTTTAAGGGCGGGCGCCATCATAGTGTAAATTAATTTATCGTTTCGATCATTTTCTTAAGATCTACATAGGAAAATATACATCCTCTTCATATTAGTGTATTTTCTAGCCTTTTTTTAATTCATGGAATGTAGAGACACCTTGGAAAATAACATCAATCAATCACGTTCGAGATAATGATTATGAAAAAAATGTATAGGAGCATGTGACAGGCGTCTCTGAGGTATAGACCTATAGGCTAAAATAGCTTAGGTAATTAACTTTCTTCCTATACTTTCCATTGGCTGCTGTTTGTCAGAAAAGATGATTCATTGAAAACAATGAGATGGTACTACAGTGTACTATGCAATCATGCTATTGTTGGGATGTAAACATATGCAGGCGACAAAGAGTTTAATCGATCGTGTACAACAATGATATAATTCGCAGCATGGTGGTTACATAACGTGGATTTATAATTCGTCCGCCGACGTATCTTGGTGTACGTAAGTACACTTGAGGTTCCTATGCATACATCATGTCAACACTTCAAAACATTGACGATTCATCATCAGACTTCGCTTCTAACTCTAGCTCAAAAAACGCGGGAATTTTGACATTTACTGAGTGAGCCAATCGGTGTGGTGGACAAATTTCCTTCAAAATTACTTCCCATATATGATGATCAGTTTTCTACTCCATGGGAAGCGCAGTTAACTAGGAAAGCGCTTGCAAATGAATTTGACAGAATATTTTAATGTGTATATATATATATATATATATATATATGACGTGGTTGCAACTTCAGTGTTCCAAACCATTGGATTCAATCCAACAGCCGAAAATTAAACAACCCCCCTCCTCACCCACCAACCGTCGTGCCCCTTATCCACCCTTGCTACGCCCTTCATCACCTACCGTTGCGCCAATCGTCCCCCCCCCCTCCCCCCGTTTTGCCATACCACCTTGGGTCACTAGGGGAAGAGTCAGGAAGGGAGGAGAAGAGGCTACGGATGGTCACCGGATGTCATCGTTGGAGTTGGTGGCCGGCAACGATGTATGCAAGGTAGGCGGCAATGGGTGGCCGAGAAGGAAAACGGAAGGGAGAAGGGAAAAGAAGGGAGGCAGTGGCAAGGCAACGATGGCACTGGCCGGTAGCATCGTTGGCTCGCAGCCAGCATGTAAAACCCGTGATTCGAGTCAGGGTTTTACGTTACCGAACCAATCGGTTCGATCGTTGGTTCGAGTCGAGTCGGTTTCATGAATCGCGTGCTGAGTCGAGACCAGCCGTGAGTTATGAGCGATGAGAGTCAGGTGTACCGGAATATATGATGATAACGTCGAGGAGATGGTGAGAGATGAGTTATCAGAATATATGAAAGTATGCAGTATTTTTTTCTTTTATATGTTTGATCGTAGAAATAGTTTTAGACCGAATAACGCGTTAGGCGCGTTGGATTATATTCGGGTGGGTTATTAGTTATAGAGCATGTCATTTGGATGTTATTGTGTTTGTTTTATTTTATGTGATTTTTCTATATTTTTCTAGATTTTTTTTAGAATTTATTACGAACTAGTTATTATTTTGACTCGAGTCGGAATCGAGTCAATACTTATTTACGAAACTGCCACTAGAGCATTTCTTCTTCTTCCCCGACCATTCTCACCCAAACCCTTGCCGCCGCCGCCACTGCCGCGTGCCACCGCCGCCGCTGTCGACGCCGCACGGCCGCCGATCAACGCCGCCCCGCCCCGCCGTGCCGTCGCCGTGCCGCCCCGACCAACCCCGGCCACCGTCGCGCCGCCACGACGCCGGAATCGCCCCACGAAGCCGCCTCGGTCATCGCCACTCCGGGCCGGATTCCGCCGCCGTTCGGGCCGCGCCGCCGCCGCTGTGACCCCGACGACCACCCCCTCGCCGTCGCCGATGTTTCCCCCACCATCCCGACTGCCGTCGAGGCCGGCCGGAGCCCCGATCGGAGAACGCCGCCGCCGCCACCCACTTTCGACGCCGCTGCCGACGGCCATCGCCGCCTCGGTTACTTTGTTTGACACCACCATCGGACCAAGCTCGTCGAGCTGGTGCCGATAGACCCCCTGATTGCTCCGTCCCAAATCATCGCCGGAAAACCGTCGGAATCCGCCGGAAAACCGCCGACACTCGCCGGAAAACCGCCGGAACCGCCGGAAATTGGATTTGTGGGAAATTCGCCGGATCATCCGCCGAACGCACCCGGTCCAATCTGATCGGACTTCGGACGCCGCTAGGTGCCGAATTCGAGTTTCGAGCCACGAAACGGAAACCCTAGCCGTCGCCGATTTTCGACGACGCGAGGTATAATTTATTTTAATTTAATTATTTGAAAGTTTTGATTATTAGAATTGCATGCTAGGATTGGTGAATTGTGTGTTATAATAATATATATAAATGTAGATTTGATTAAGGATAAAAATATGAAATTTGTTTGATTGTGTGGTGTTAAAAATAGAAGTTATGAAACTAATTAGGGTTATTAAGTAATAATCATGATCTAATCAAACTAGCTTAAGTAGACTCGCTAGAATTGATATAGGTTGATGTGTGTTGATTGACGTGTGATTGTGTTGATTGTGTGTGTATGCTATAGGATATGTGATTCATCATGCGGGCGTTAGTTTTTAGCTTGATTGTGTAGGTACGGTGTAGGAGCTCGCCGCCTAGGCGCGTGGACCCGTTTGGAGCTTCTACCAGGTCCGTTTAGGACTCGTTCTCTGATTTACGCTACTCTCTTGTGTATTTGACTTATTATGTGCCGGACGAGTTAAGTGGCGTTTTATCGAATCCCACTTAACTCGGGCCATTTAGCCAACGATTTTCTGGATTAATAACCCTCGAGGATGAGATCCCTCGAGTTTGTTTTCGAACTTCAGATCCAGCTCACGTTGCCTTCGGGCCTATTGTATAAATCCCAACCCAGACCTATATATATGTATAGTTTTCGTGTTTTGGTGAGAGACTGAATGAGGGAAATCCGACTACCGTGCTACGCGAGCGGGCACGTGTGTGTCGACAGTGGGCTCTGGAATGGTGTACAAGCCGTTTCATTCCCGAGGGATCCTGACAACTCCACCTTTGAGTTCCTCAAACCCGGAGAAGTGTGGAGGTTCACGGGTACTGCATTGCAGCGCATGTCTAGACTTGTGGTTCAAAGGGTACTGAAGGCGACTGCCTGAGAGTACTCGGCCTTCGTGCTCAAGGCCAGGAGTAATATGGAAGGTGCAGAGGGCGGATAGGAACGAGATTTGACGCGAGAAGCAATAGAGAAATGGCCGAGGCATGAGAATGTGAAAGATAGGGGGACGCTGTCGACCCGATGGCGACGGCTCCCGTATGTGCCCTGATGAGAGTTCTTGAGGAAGTATATGGTTTTGATTCAACAGGAGAGTTTGCTCTCCTGTGCCAGATTGATATTAGTTATTTTCCGGGCCGGTAACACTCGTTACTGACGGTTTTTCTATATATATGTAGGTGAGGAATGCGAGCGATGAAAGCTGTCGGGATTGCGGAGGAGCAGCACGGAACCGCGCACACATGTACCTGCCGCGTGTAACGTATGTTAATGGTGTGTTATTGCTACGTGAATGATAATTTTGATGTGTTTGTTTAGATAAATTACTTGATATGAAACGAACTGATAAATATGAATGAGTAGGGAGCCTTGGAGTACAGACTCGGCTCAGGTAAAAATGAATGAGATAATGGTTGAATGTCATGGTAGATTAGTATGTGTTACCGTATTTTTATAAAATAGTATATATTTTCTTTTGGTTTTTCATTTATTATTTTGTCTTGTCTTTGCTTGTACATCATAGCATGCATATAGGACTACGTTAGAACCCATGCATCCCATCCATGCATTTCATGTTTGCATCTCCATCTTGACACACCGAGGGCAGATCCGGGTCGGCTTAACCGAACCCAGTAGATTACCGAACGGTTCGGTCGCCGGTGACATTTCCGGGTCGGTTCACGGGTGAGCCGAAACGGGGTGTTACACAGCAGGTGGCAGCAAGGTCAACGACGATCAAGTAGCACGGCAAAACAGAGGGGCGACGCAGCAAGATAGGGGAAAAGGAAATGGGAATGGTAGTTTCGTAATAAAAACTTAAACTCACTCTTGATTTGAGTCAATATTATTAAATAAATTCTAAAAATATAAAAATATATAGTAAAATATCATAAAATAAAATAATTGAGTTTTAATAGATTATTTTATTTTATGATATTTTACTCTATTTTTTTCATATTTTCCGAGATGCATTTCGTAATATTGACCCGAGTTAAAAAAGGAAATTGACAGGGGTAGTTTTGTAATAAAAATTTAATTCGCTCCTGATACGAGTCAATATTATGAAATATATCTCAAAAAATATTAAAAATATATTAAATTACCATAAAATAAAATAATCAAGTTTTAATGGATTATTTATTTTAGGGTATTTTACTCTTATTTTTTTCATATTTTTTGAGTTTTATTTCATAATATTGACTCGAGTTAAAAGTAAGTCAAACTTTTATTACAAAATTATCATCGTTTTATTTTTCTTCACTAACTCTATTTTCTCCCCTATCGAGCAAGTCAAGTTTCACCCCCACCCAGCAAAGATAGGCCTCGTCCAGGTTTCAAGCCGAAGCCATGGCCCGCCGCCTTGAGTCGGGAGCGAGTCAAGTTTTTATTACAATATTCTTTTATTTTATTTTATTAAACTTATTTCGTAATATTGACTATAGTCCTGAGAGAGTCGGGAAGGCCGCCCACTGCCTTCCCGACTCTTCCCCAGGCCTAGATGGTGCATGCCCGGGGTTGCCGTGCAGCATTGCTTTCACGGCCCCTTGCCAGCGCACACTTTTGCGACCCACTGTCACCACAACTTCACCACTGTTGTAGCAATGCCGCCGTCGCGGCCCAACCATCGCATGCCTCTGCATCCCCACCGCCGCAGCCCCTTTGCCACTGCCATGGTCTCGCACGCTGCAGCCCCTCTGCCACCGCCATAGCTCCCCACAGTGACAACGCGCCTCCACAACCACCATAGCCCCCGCAACACTGTCATAGATGTCCCCTCCACCACCACAGCCCTCGCCGCCACTATAGCCCGCCTGCCTTCTCGTATCGCGGTAGGCAAATCATAACAGGCCGGGTAGAAGGGGTGGCGGCGGGCAAATCATAACGGGGTTATTGGGGGGGGGGGGGATGGTTATTTTCCATACATATATATATATATATAGCTGTGCTGTAGTGTTCCAACCGTTGGATTCAATCCAACGGCTGGATGAAAAAAAAGGGTGGCGTCTTTGCCGCCCCTGCCGACGCATCGCCGCCACCCCGGCCAACGCGACGCCACCCCCTGCCCCCGCCCGTCGCCGCCCCCCTCGCCCCCCACCACCGGCGGTGACGGGGCGGCGGATCTAGCCGCCCGGCCTCTTCTCCTGCCGCCCCGCCGCCAGGCTACACCACCCCTACCCTGTCGGGGCCGCTGCCCCGTTGCCGCGCCCCTCCCGAAGCCGGGGTTGGCCGTGGCGGTGCACCCCGGCGGCCCACCTCCCCGCCCCGCCCCTCCCCACCGTGGCAACGGGCGCCCAACCGCACCCCCACCCCGTCCCCCGCCCGCCACCCCGCCGCGCCCCCCTCGGCCCCCACCCGCCACCCCGCCGGGCCGCGCCCCTGGACCAACCGCGTCCCCTGTCGCCGCCTCCGTGGCCGGGCACCCTTCCCGCCCCCTCCGTCGTCGCTGCGCGGCGCGCGCGGCGGCCACCCCCTCTCATTTTTTATTTTTTATTTTGATCTTGAGCAGAGGCAAGCTGCCTGTGCTCAAGTACACGAAACTTATTTCCCATATATATATAACAACACTTTTTTAGTCTGCTACCTTAGCCACGGCATTTTATGCATCTCCTTTATTCTCCGAGGCTGTTTCTAGGCGACATGTTGAATTTCCCAATTTCGTTAGACGATGAATGGACATAACCGTTTATTCCTATCCCCTCTTACACCTTTAATGCATAATCTAAGCAAATACAAGCAATCAACCCGTTACTGTTTCTAATAAAAAATGCCTGCTGAAGGATATTTTTCAAGGTTAAAACATAAAGAAAATAAAGAAACTATACCAGCCATGTCATCAATTACACTGAAGAACCGAATAATGCAAACTATGCCTTTGTTTGATTATATAGCTAGATTTCAAACTCTCACTCCAGAGTGGGTATGTAATAGCTTTCAGCCGAAATGTAATCGCCACATAATACAAGATATGCACATCATCTTCCGTATTGGCAATTTTGCTCATCAGCAACCTGGATTCTGGGGCAACTTTTGGTTTCAAATACCCTATCGGCACGTACAAACTATGGCTGCTGGGATGTTGATTCCATGTTCTGAACTAGAGGGGAGTAACAACAGAAATTGTGAGATCGCCATAAGAAGAATTGCCAGACCTTTCACGAATTTCTCTGTACTCTTGACAGATGGCACACAAGTGACAGCAGACATGAGTTGCAATGTCTCCACAAGGAGCTTCCTGCATGGATAGGAAAGAAAACCTTCGCATAAACCATTGGAAAACACTAACAGTGGCACTGCATCCCACGACAAGATTCAACATAAACTTGAAAAAAAGCATCAAATGGATAATCTTGAAAAGACAAAAGAACATAATTTGCTTCACTTTACCGTACGATGATATCTTCGTACGAGACAGTAGTCCGTAGGCAGGCAGTTTAATCAAAGAATTGATGGAACAATTTTGTACCTTCTCTAAATAAATATCAACAGTGGTATTCATATTGTAAAGGCTAACAAAGAGGAGAAAAGTATTGAAGAGGAAATTGAAAGAAAAAGAAGAAGAATAAACACCAACAAATTGAAGAAAATAATAAACTTCTATTGCTGAAATATATTTAAATGGCCAATGGCATGAAATGTTTGTATTTATATATGTATTTTCTTCTTGTACTAGTAAAGAAATATAACTGATCCTTCTACTAAGAACACAACCAATTAAACTAGTAATAACACAAGTAAGCAAGCAAATCTCAACACATGTTTGAAAAGAGATGAATTTGGAGAACTTCTAACTTGACTAGAAAAGTAAGTGCTAATGGATTACTACCATAAGTGGGATGTTCCATTATCACTGCCTTGTTTATATATAAGAAAACTTGTTCAAACAGGTGCTTAACAGCTTGCCTGCAAGTTGTACTTTGTGCGCAGTGCTCTACGATAATTACAAGCATAACAAGCAGCAACAGATCCTGGTAATCCTAACAGAAGGCCATCAGTCAGCATACAGCCAAGACCACATATAATGAAGTGGATAACACAAGGACCCATCCAAGAACCAGCTCCCAAAAATTCTGCATTCTTCCCAAACAGGAAACAGGGGCATAGAAGACCCACACAACCTGCGACAACACTAGGATATCAGTAATTAGCCAATTAATTAGACATATACATATAAATGTTGGGTCAACAACCGATACACTCTGGCCATTTGACAAGTTCTCTGAATTCAATAACAATAAACTAGGCCTTGCAAATTCTATCTAAAGAGCAAAACTTCACTTTGCAAAACTCAGCAATAGAATTGGCATCTTATTATCTGTCCGCAAAATGACCTCAGACAATCTTTAAGAAGGAAAAAATCCTTTGATATAAAGCCTTGTCTTTCTACAAACAGAATGGACATACCTACAAATAAGCTAAGCTATTGAATTATGCTGCCGTCAATATTTCAAACCAATTCTTGTGAGGTTGATGGCTGCACTAATGGGATATAGCTAGTATACATTTAACAGCACCACACAGGAAAATGCTTCAAATAGCTCGTATAATTGTTCCTTGCAAGACCTGATTTTTTTACAAGTACGAGGAGTAGCACAAAGATCCCAGTTAATGGCTATCTAACGCTTCCTCACTGAATCAAGCACTTTCAAACAAGAACCATGTGAACCAAAATATATTCAGCAGAAATCTTCAGAACATGTTTCAAGCTTATGAATCATTCTCAACATAGAAACTAGCAACATAAAAATATTAACAAGCATAAAGCCAAATGCATAAGAATATCAGAATCCACCAAATCACTACATATGATTTCATAAAGCCAAATGCATGAAGCAATGGAAATTAGCATTATTGCTCCATCACCAATCACTGTGGTCCTAAGATATGATATTGTAATGACCAACACATACCTTAATGAGCATTGCAAATAATGTAAAAAGACATAAAATCCAGAGTAAGGAATGGAAAAATGACAATGCGAAACACACAAATGCACCTTCTCAACATATTATATCTGTCCGATAGATAAATCAAAGGATCAAAAGGCAGAAAGAAGCGTACAGCTCTGCATATCATCGCAACAAGCACATATTCCAGAAGACCATTGAGTCTGATCATGTCTCATCTGAAGCCTGGAAGTATCCCTAGTGTCTTCGGGTACAAGACCATCTTCCTCATTTGACTGATCCAAAGGTACATACGCAGGTGGCACATAATCGCTCTTCTCTTTCATAGTTTTCTTTCTGCAAATGTGAAGTAAGGTCGTGATGATTGCTTTTCTAAAAGAAATAACATTCAATTATCAATGTCACGTTTTCCGTCCAAATTAAAAAGTTCAAAATTGACAAACTTAGAAACCAAATAGGAGTGGAAAGCTATTATTTTATTGAAATAAGATAAAATATAAAGCAAAAAAATGTATCATCTTTGTCACAGGCGCGAATATGTTAAAACACTGTCTCCAGCCAGTCCATGGAAACCGCCAAGTTTTTTTAAAAAAAAAAGATTCATTATTTATAACTAGAAAACGGAATCAAAGAAGGCCACCATTAGCACATATCAGATCATAACGCCTCCCTATAACTAAAGAGGAAATTGAAACAAACAATCCAGATACTCAAAATGAACTACTTTATAAAAAAAAATTAAAAAAAAACTACCTGGGCAATAATTTCAAGCAAACACGGCGTTCTCAAGTGCTGTGAACCAAGCACGGGGGAAAAGGAACTTTTGATTAACGACAAATCAAAAAGCGAACAGCGGACGTGAATACGCCGCCGGAGCTCGTCGGGTAAGAGGAGGATGAGGAGAAAGATGGCTAGGGGTAGACGGCACCCGTGAGCTTATACGTAATACATTGCTATATTATCTAATCTTCTTGTTAAAATTAATTAATTAATCCCTAAGACCCTTTTAAGGCAGGAACCTCAAGATCATTGCTGAAGTTAATTACTTAATCAATCGGGCGCTAATTGAATCAACCTTTGATTACTGTCTTAAATTAAATGTTTTCAATCAGCAGCATACTTCTTATAAAAAACATTTACAGAAAAAATAAACTTTGTCAATGAAATAAAATTTCTCCTAAATAATTTTAAAGTCATATAATCATTTACGTGTTGACCTGAATTTTAAAAATTTATCGATTAAAATTAATAATTTTTTCTAAATTTAGGTATTTTATTATATTTACAATCAATTAAAATCCCCTAAAATTATATTTTTTTCTTTTTTACAAGAAAATCTCTTAAATTTATAACTATTCACATTAAAATCATACAAAATAAAATAATTTAATTCAACCAAAGAAAGCAAATTCTATAGATTTATCGTGTATTGAAATTATTAAAAGATAGACTTTGTAGAAGCTGGAATTTGTACACCAAAGTAAAGAAAGATCCCAAGCATATGAAACTTGTTTAGTTTGGAATGCGATGAAGGTGTTTTTTAATGCAATATTATCACCTTTATACGGGAGATTTCTCCGACTTATATCGTTGAGAGTGCAACAACAATGATGCCTTTAATCTCTTCTCACACACAGGAAGATCAAATAAAAATTCGGTTAAAAATCAATATTTTCTAAAAAAAATTATAAAATATGTTAGAACAGATGGAGGAAGAATAGACTAAAAAAAACACATAAAATTACCGGCAAGAGAAAACTACGAAAAATGCGACCCGAAGTGCCAAACTGGTGTAACCCTTCCTCTGTGATTCAGATTGGATGCTCTTTTTTTCCTCGGATCTATCTCCGCATTATGACGAGTTTAGTATTTCAAAGTTTGGTAGAGTGTTGTGTGGGGAGCGCTCTGCGAGGTGGCTTTGAGACTTTATATTCTTCTATTTTCCCCTGTGGTTGAGGGACACGCGTTTTCTTAACTTGTAATTTATCATGATATATGTAAGTTGATCACCATGACCATGATTTGCATAGAAATATTTTGTATCGACCCCTCTGGCTCAGCAGACTTTAGGCCTTAATTAATCGTTATGGTTCTCTTTTTTTAGAATACAATGATTATTATATAAAAGTTTTATGTATAGTGTTAAAATAAGTAATAATCTTAATGAAATATGTATTAATAAGTAAAAGATTGTAATTTGGATAAAACATTAATAATTAAATAAAATTTGCCATTTTTTGAATTTATTGAACACAAATAAAATTATACTCTAAATTTTCCCCAAAAATAAATAAATAAATAAGAATCCTGTATTATATTGAAACTATTAATTAAAAAATATTTAAAAATCCAAAATTACCTAAGTACTGTAATAAATAATAATTTTAATTTGAATAATATGATAACGAACTATAAATAAAAATTTTGCCAATTTTTTAGAATTTTTATTTTAGAATTAAACCATAATAATAATAATATTATATTATTATTTATTTTGGAAAACCGTGGTGATACGGCATGGCGTCCGGTCTGATTAGATGGGCCAAGGACACATGTATCCTCTTTTTTTGTTCTAAGATAAAAAGAGTATATTTTATTTATAAAAACAGTGTCTTACAATAACCATGGCCTTACACAAACAACCCAAAATCCCATAAAAGAGAATACCTTGTGGGAATCCTATAACAAACACATCTAAAAATTCTCCAAATTAGTTTCACAACTAATATAACATGAAAATTTGGAGAGCAGATGTGAGGATATATGTTAAGGCACAAATTGAGGCTAAAGGGGAGAGTGGAGAAGGTGCAGCAACACAAGAGATGATAAAACTTTAAAAATTAAATTAAATATCTACTATAGAAAAACAGACAATAAAGTGAGGAGCATTAAAATTAAGCCTAATCTAAAGGATACAACAGGGTGCTAACTGTCACCCATTATGTCCCAAATCATAATATATACGGCGTATTTCTCTCTAAAGACACTCCCGGCATCACTAGGAAAAACCTCCCCATCCTGAAACGCGGTACACCTATATATTATATATGCAGCAGCGCCCAATAAGACCCACCCCTGACTGGCGGAGCCTGCCTTCCATCTTTCATCAGCAGGGCCCAATAAGACATTGAGGTGCACATATCCAGTTTGGACTCATACAAGTATATTAATTTGTATTTCCAAATATTAATATAAAATATGCTTAATTATTATTATTATTATTATTGATAATAAAGTAATTGATTAATTAGTTAATACTTCATAAAAAGTAGGGAATAAACGTATCACTTTTTAAAAATATATTTTGAATATATTAATACATGAATGAATAAATTTAGGAATGATGATTGAAAAGATATTTTATATTTAGTAAAATTTAAATAAAATGAAGTTATTTTCGTTCATCATGCTATAAGAAACAGGAAGCCAGATATTGTGCAGAGATCAATATGCTATTTTACTTAGAGAATTGTTCTGCAATCATGGCCTTCATTTTGTGGTTACATATGATAGTGATTATTATTTGGATGATATTAAAATTACCCAATATTAATTGATGGGTAATTACCCGTTGGTTTTAAACAATTAATTAATTAACGAGGACAAAATGAGACGGCGGGTGTGGAGGAAGGAAGGAATAAGGAACTGTCACAAATGCCGATTGGGGCCTGATCGGCGGCTGTGTCTCTCTTCCAAAGCGTGGGCGGCGAAGGGAAAGAGAGGGAGAGATGGAGATTTTGAACAGGGTCCGCAACCTGGATGCGTACCCAAAGATCAACGAGGACTTCTACAGCCGCACCCTATCCGGCGGCCTCATCACCCTCCTCTCCTCCCTCGCCATCTTCTTCCTCTTCCTCTCCGAATTCCGTTAGTCCCTCTCCCCTCCTATCTCATCCCCTCCTTTTTAAATAAATAAATATATTTCTCTCCCTTTCTTCATATTTTTTCCTAGTCTTGGTTTCTCTTTTTCTGTTTTTACAATTTGTTCCTTTTTTTATAAAAAAAAATTTGTTTATTGTGATAGGCCGATTGCTAGTTGGGGAGAGGTTTGATTTCTCCATCTTTTGGTCCGCCGATTCAGTTTCTTCGCTTGCCAAGTGATTAGGAATTTTGGTAGAACCTTAGGCTGTTTGATAGAATGTGATTAATTTTTAGGTGTTTTTTTGGCGGAGAATTATCAATCAATGTAGACCGTTTCATTAGCTCAGGATCGGGAATGCTACATTTCTTGTCTTCCCGGCGGATGTTCCTCGTTGCATAGGCTATAATTTGACTAAATTACGATGCCCCTACCTTGTCCGGGTGTTTGGTTGTACAACATGTACCATCTTCATAATTTAGTTATACACTACGTCTACTTTCATACTTTTTCACATTTTCTAAGCATCTTACTTTACCTCCTCCCCACAGGGCTGTATCTCAATTCGGGCACTGATACAAAGCTTACGGTAGATACTTCCAGAGGTGATCGCCTCCGGATCAATGTGAGTAATCAAGGACTTGCTACTTTCAATTTTTTTTTTAACATTCAATCTTAAACCCACCTGGCTTTTGCATAAAATAATTCTTCATATTGTGACCAGCTGCATTTTATATGTAGAATAGTGAGTTGGGATACTTTGTGTGAATGGGTTTAATTGTCTGTTTGAATGGGAAAAGCTTGTTGTTGATTGTCTGGTCTAGAATCTAGATTCTATCTGACAATAGAAGAAAACATTATATTGGTGTCAGCATTTTCATGGGAACAAATATATATCAAGGTGTGCCAATTTTCTCCTGCCATTAATTTGGGTCCAGTCTTCATAACTAAATTGCATATCTCATATATGTGCAGTTTGATGTGACTTTTCCTTCACTTGCATGCACACTTCTTAGTGTTGACGCAATGGATATCAGCGGGGAGCAACATTATGACATAGTATGCTAGCACTTGGCATTTTGGTCGTTCTTTTTCCATTTTTCTGTCTCCAGATGATTGCTTTATGTGGAGACTGGATTCACGACTGTACTACTGTTCATTGTGCTTTTGAATTTGATCACTTCCATGACGCTTGTGTTGCATGCAGAGGCATGATATAATAAAGAAAAGGATAGACTCCCATGGGAATGTTATTGAGTCAAGAACAGATGGGATTGGAGCTCCAAAGGTATGTACATTATTTCTGAAGATCTTGCAAAGTTTTGTCTTTTTCCTATCTATGCAGCCACGTTATGTGCATTGGCATTGTCTTTCTAAGTATGTGGCAGCACAAATGTTTGGCATGTAATTTCTTTATGTGGGACCCGGGATGATCAGAATGACAACATTTGTTAACCATGTTAATTTCCTTTGTTGATTTGGCTAATTTATTTAAAATGTAATCTTTTTTGTGTTTTTTTATCAGATTGAGAGGCCACTACAAAGACATGGGGGAAGGCTCGATCACAATGAAACTTATTGTGGTTCTTGCTTTGGTGCTGAAGCAGTAGGTTTCTTAGACAACTGTTTTAACATATTTTTTGTGCCGTTTAATAAGATTCGTTCTGCACATCTAGTTAGGCGAAGACTATGAGGATTTAGAATTGACATCTTTTTTAAAATTTTCCTGCAGAAGTCTTAGTGAGTTGGGATATTCTGATGCTCAGGTGTGATAGATTTAGAAAATCAGGAATTTAAATTTGTATATGTAGTGGAATAATAAAAAATTCATCCTTGTTGCTTGTGGGCAAAGCTCAAGACCTTTTGTTGTGCATACTTCCAAATTGAAGAGTAGTTCTTCCGATCATTCATGTCGAGTTAGAATATTGTCTTTAAATTTGAGTTGAATTAGAAGATTTTGAAAAGACATTGCACTGCACGTGACAGATTGTCTTACTGATATCAGCTACCTAAGGTGGTATCAACCTTATCTCCACCCACAATGCCTATCGGTCTAGACTCTGAATGGCTGATTATGCCATTATATGCAGTGGATAAATATACATTTGGCCTCTTAGAGATTTAAGCAACTACTTATCATATGATTTCTATCTGATGACAGGCAGATGATGATTGCTGTAATTCCTGTGAAGAAGTTCGTGAAGCCTATAGGAAGAAGGGTTGGGCACTTACAAATCCAGAATTGATTGACCAGGTCATTAAGCAATTGCATTTTTTTCTCTATTGTCTTTAATTTTTGGTCTGCACAGGAACTCTTTTTACCTTGTGTTATGCTGTAGTTGTCATGTTTTTTACTAGGGCCAACTTCTAGCTAAATTACTATTTGGTCTACAGTTTACTGGTTGACTTCTAGCTGCAGTACTATATGGGTCAAAATCTGGGGCCAGAATAGAAGAGCTATTTTCAAGTGAAAAGTGTTAGCTCTCCAAGTATTTCTATTTAATCTGCTTTCGGTATATCTTCTGTACCAAAGGGAAATTAATACTCTTAAAGTGTCAAGGGTCCTCTGTTCCAAACTACTGTGTGCAATGTGTTGTCTCAGTTAGCTCTCTCCTTGCAATGTACCAAAATGAAATATTGAAAAGATTTGTGGTTTTTCTACAGTAGATTTTTATATATTGTTTCGCCATAATCTCCTCATCAGGTTTAGGTGAATGATGCGATGTATCATCAGAATCTCATATCTGGGGCCAATCTACTTGAAATGGCTGAGTTAAAAGATGGCTTTGACTGGGCCAGACTAAGTTAAACTTCATCTGCTAGGCATTTAACTGGCTTGTTTTTAGCTGGCTTTTTAAGAGATCTCCAATGACTGTCTTTGAATGCTGACCGAGTTTGATGTTAATGGCAAATTTCTCAGTGCAAACGAGAAGGATTTATCCAAAAAATAAAGAAGAAGAGGGTGAGGGATGCAACATTCATGGCCTCTTGGAAGTGAGTAAAGTTGCAGGCAACTTTCACTTTTCTCCTGGGAAGAGCTTTCACCAGTCAAATTTCCTTGTTCATGATTTATTGGCATTAGCAACAGAGACATATAATGTGAGTGGTTTATTGATGTAAAACATGTGATTAGTAACTAGAATGAGTCCACACATATGTAGTTGTTACGTAATTTGATGTTTGTGCATTATCTTGTGCCATGAATTGCGACTAACTGATTTGATATCCATCCTGCATACTATCAGATTAGCCACAAAATAAACAAGCTATCCTTTGGGAGAGACTTCCCTGGTGTCATCAATCCACTTGATGGGTAAGACTTACAAAAGTATAATCATGTTAAGTTCCTACATGGAAGGATTGATGAAATGAGGCCTTTGACTTTGTGAGTTTGTTTATTTTGGTAAATTTAAATTTTCCAGTGTAGAATGGTCCCAGCTTACACTATCACCTGGCATGTATCAATATTTTATCAAGGTAATCATTGTGTCATCTTGTTTTCTGTTCTTATTCATAGTTGTGATTTTTTGTGGGTTAGGAAAGCGTCCCTGTAAATTACAATTGAAATGAATTACAACCTTTTTCACTGGTTCATGTTCATTACCTTTCGTGAAAAATTTGGTTAAACTAAAGGAATTCATTCTCCCAGGTAGTCCCCACAATTTACACTGATATTAGAGGACACAAGATTCAGTCAAACCAGGTCAGTCTCTAATAAGATCTTAAGCATGATGGTGCTTGTTATGTGTTTTATGTTTTCATGGACATCTTACATATGTTTGTAGTTTTCCGTGACTGAGCATCACAGAGAAGATGATGGCTATCCTCGACCACTTCCTGGAGTATTCTTCTTCTATGACTTATCTCCAATTAAGGTGTGTGAAGTAGTTGTTTTGAAACTTGAGGTTAAACTAGTAGGTTGTTTGCATAACTGTTATTAGTCAATGAACATGCAGGTTACATTTACTGAAGGGAAAATATCACTTTTGCATTTCTTGACAAATGTTTGTGCCATTGTTGGAGGTAAATTGTTAAAGTCCCCCTAATTGTTTAAAAATTCTGATTATTTAGCAGAAAGATGGCAGAGCTTGATACCTACTGACAGATACTCGCAAATTACCTGATGACAATGCTGTGTTATACCTTAGGTGTTTTTACAGTCTCCGGAATTATTGATGCGTTGTTCTACCATGGTCACCGTGCAATCAAGAAGATGGAAATTGGAAAATACCGGTAGCACACTGTCGATGAATGGACCCCCCACAAGACTAATTTTGTCTTTTTAGCCATGAAAAAGCTGGCTCGGGTGGGAAACTGGATTATTTATCGTATTGATGAAGGATAACCTCAGTCTTAAAATTCAGACCCTAAAGTGGAAGGGGTCACCTCTACGGGGGAAACCGAAAGCACCACCCTGAGTTTAACTTAAGATAATTAATATTTATGCTTCATCAGTGAAATCTTTTTGATTTAGCAATAGTCGACATACCATAACATTGAAACTATTGAGGCATATTTTTTGTGTAAGGTGTTAAATAGTTTATTTGCGAATGTCATTCCTCAAGCTACTTGTCAATGTCAATGGGTGTGGAGAAAAATTGAAGTGGAAAAATTTTCGTCTGGAATTGATTTTAGAATTGTGGCACCAAAGGTTCTTTAGAGTCTATTTGTGTTTGTTTTCCTGGGGAGGTACCTCCCAATAAGCGGCTACATGATAATGGGATGTTGGTAAAACTGCCTGGTCGAAACACCTAGCTAGCATTCATAAAGAAATTCAATAATTCAAATGAACCATCTTTGGGCATGCGTTCTGGAAACGGCGTTATGATCCAGAGTTTAATCAGTCTGTTTATGGTTAACAAAGGGGATGTCTCTCGGACACAGTGCAACTCCGTTCTACTTGGAAAAAAACAAAGTGTTCTATTTGCGTGCTTGGCAACGAGTGGGATAAAGAGGTAGCGTGTGCGACAGTTGGGATTGGGGAAATTTAGAGATTGAGCGGAATATCGAGAAGAGAGAGAACCGCCTCCTAGACTCCAGGAATCCATCATAAGCTTCTCAAAGTAGTGCACTGTTTTGCTTATTAATACAACTAGTTTTTACACGATGAAATATAAGACAACAAAAATTCTAGAATAAAATTAACCCCCAAGTCCTAACACAACAGATAAAGCATAGGATGCCATCCAAGTTCAACATGATCAGAAATCACAGACGTGTTGGCTGATAACCTCAACTCTTACGCCCAGGTTTGTCTTTACACAGCGCTTCTCAATGTAGTGCACTGATTTGCTTATTAATACAACTAGTTTTTACACGATGAAATATGAGACAACAAAAATTCTAGAACAAAATTAACCCCCAAGTCCTAACACAACAGATAAAGCATAGGATGCCATCTAAGTTCAACATTGATCAGAAATCACAGACACGTTGGCTGATAATCTCAACTCTTACGCTCAGGTTTGTCTTTACACAGCGCTTCTCAATGTAGTGCACTGTTTTGCTTATTAATACAACTAGTTTTTACACGATGTAATTTTTAATTTATTTTTATATTAAAATTTATATTATTTATATTATTTTAATTAATAGCATTAGATTTGGGTTTGAAAGACGTGGATATAATTAATAAGATAAATATAATTTTTAAAAATAAAAAAATTTAAAATTTTGAATTTTGAGATCAATGTCAGACCCAAACCTACCCCCCATGGCTTTCGAATAGGTCCAAGGGACAGCCTCGTAATGCGGGCTTGTGTGGATACCAAGTTCGGTAGTAGTAGAGGTGGGTCACTCCTCCCGTTATTGAGATCCCATCTTCCTCCTTAAATTCCTTTCTTTTTCATTATTGCGAATCCGGATCCGCCCTCCGACCACGTCTACCCGCAAGTGGTCCATTCCTCATTGTCAATTATTTTGTCCCCGTGCTATTAGTTTCTCCAACGATCGATAGAGAACTTGAAGAGCACCTGCTGCTTGCCTTCTCCTCATGCTCGTCTCTGCTAATACTGTTAACATGATCGTTAATTTACCCGCACTTAACTGACTTTTAAGAGGAATCGCTCGCATGATTACAAATCCGAGTCTCAATTGACAATCAGCAAACACCGACACATGGCCCGGTAATGGTGCCCACCGCATTTAATTGTGTTTTGCCTCACCTGTGGTCCCCCCATGCCCTCCCACCACGTCACTCTACACCGAAAGACTACAAATTCAACTTCGCGGTGCTGGTAAATCCCGAGCTTAGAACAGTAAATTATTGCTGTATGTTTCTCTTATGCAAGCTCGGACGAAAACCAACGTGAAGCCCGACATGCGGGCGCGCAATGGCGCTGTATCTTGCACGCATTGCGGGTGCGCTGTTCACCTGCTGGTGCGCGCGGACGGAACTGATTTTACCCGTTTACGCATAAATATGTGTTTTGCACAGGTTTTGTGATAGATTTGAAAAATAAATTTTGGGGAACACTTCTGGGTGGCATAGAAGAGGAGATTAGGATTTGAAAAAAGACCCAAGTTTTTTTATTGGGTTCGCTTCGAATTGCTGACCCCCGCTCCGTCAAGTTCTAAATCTGTTAAATCTATCTTTGCTCTACTTACTCCGTAATTTATACTAATTGTATTGGTGAAGATAAATCTTATATTGAGGGAGTTTGTAACCTTTAAAACTTAGTTGTATCAATTTGGTTGATATTGTTGAAACTGGTTTGGCAATCTACCTCGTAGTTTTTCCCTCTGATTAGGCCACGTTAAAATTCGCTCCCACTTTATTTTTTTGGTTTGTGAAATTACTTAGACGAACATTGTTTATGGTGAAATTTTTGTGGGATTGTGGTTGCTCGTGTTTCATCCTCTACACGCATATATAGATGCTTAAAGCTTGCATTGACATCGTCAACTCTCCAGCTCGCGTATGTTTTCATGGCCCAAACTCACCTGCCACAAGAAAAATTCATAACTATACGTAGGAACAGGACAAGTGTATCTCCGCTAATCGGCACAAGGAAGCCATCAATTCTCATTCTTCCGCCGCGTGAATCTCGCCAAGAAAAAGCAGACTCGGAATGGCTCTGCACTCTCCTTTTCAAAGTGCCGTCCATGATTCAACCCACCTTCAATTCTCTCTACATTTAAGATGGGGAGAAGTCCAGACAATCTATAGCTGCTGCTTTCACGCGTCCCACTCAACAATTATATTACAGATCACTCTTACAAAATGCCCCATTTCATATGCAAAACGTGTGCTTATCAAACTAACATTCTACCATAATTGTAATGTAGTATCCCTATTTTGATGTATCATTTTCTCTATTCTGTATACAAAAAATAAAGCATCCCATTTCCGATTGCCTACATGACGAACATGTATATATGGTTAAAAATGTTGAAAGAATGTGATAATTTTAATTTGATACAGCCTTTTATTTATTTATTTATAATTAAGGGAACGGATCCAGTCTAGCCCTGCATTTAGATGAAATGACATTGGTGTCCCCGGCCAGCTTGCTCAGAGCTACCACGCACTTGACCCGAACTTGAACGGTCCAGCTCCTGACCCCCACACCCTGATCTGGACCGGCGCCGTGACGTCCAGATCAAACGGAATATTCCCTCTCCGTAACCCAGTCGTCATCCTCGATCGAACGTCGTCGGCGAGCTTCAGCCCCGGCCCGTTCAGTTCGATCTTCAACGCCGTCACGTTCTCTGTCCCCTGGTAGAACACCGGCAGGGCGCCGTTGACGAGCTCGACGCCTGCGTACGACGCCGTGACCGCGCTCCCCGGTCGGTAGTAGACGCCTACGGCCTTATTGGGGTTATCGGAGCGGACGCCGACGAGGAGCTCCGGCGAGATGGGTCGGGCGGACGTGAGGTTGAAGCCGCGGGCGGAGACGGAGACGAGGGAGTAGTGGAGGGCGCGGGGGCGAGCGACGAAGTAGAATGCGGCGGAGAGGAGGGCGGCGGCGAGGAGGAGGAGGAGGAAGAAGAAGAAGGCGCAGCAGCAGCAGCGGCGGCAGGAGCCACGGCGGGGCCGGCGGCGAGGTTGACGGCGGTCGGTCTGTGGAGACGGGACGCGGTAGATCTGGTCCTTGGGGATCTGGACGACGTAGGTTCCCGGCGGTGGCTTTGGCCTGGGGACGAAGGAGGGGATGGGATTGGCCTCCTCCTCCCTCTTCTGAGCAGTCAGGCTCTGCTTCGACGCGTCGTCCCCCGGGTGGACTCGGTCGGCCATCTCTCTAGCTCCTCCCTACCTAGCTACCTATATATATGCCAATCCTTCCCTCTTCCGAATCCGAGCTGATAAATAAGCAATGCACTTAGCAGTAACTGGCCGTCAACTGCATGCAACAGAAAGTAACAATATTATATAATAACTTCTCTACAGAATATTGATTGATGCATGCTCTTATCTTACGAAAAGGAAAAAGGTTCATCAAATATTTTTGTAATAAATCTTCCAAGTTAAGGGGTTTAGAATTAGAAAGTAGAATGAGGATCATTGAAATGGCATTTTAGTATTAAAAAAATTGAATCTGGGATTTAAGGAAGCATGAATGAAATATTTGATCTGACAAGTTGGTTTTATCTATATCGAGTTGATATTGGATTTCTCTTGCAATGCCAGGCACTAGTACGAGAATAATTGACAGACGATTATGCACAGGAAGAGAGCTATGCTTATTATAAATATATACTTTAAAAGGCGCGAAAGAGGGGAAGAAAAAAATTCCCATCATATGATATCTTCTCTAGAAAACTAAGTAAATAAAAGACAGGGTGTTTGTGCATGAAGAAACCGAAAAAAACACACACACACACAAATATGCCAACCTGCCGTTTCAATCTCAATAAGTGAAACTCTCCTGGTCAGCTGCTCCGTTAGCCCCTTGAACTCAAGGAAGGTTCGAATTAAGGGACCTCTTTGATTAAGTGTGGAATGAAATCCGGCAGGAAACTAGCAGTGCATGCGAGGTGGGAGTACTAGAGGAGGGGAGGGAGGAGAAGCAGAGAGGAGTTGGGCGTTGGGGATGATTGGGGAAGGAATTTAGAGGAGTACAAAGCAAAAGAGTCTAATGGGAGCGCATGGAAGACAGCGGAGCAAAGGCGCGTTGCTTGGCTGTTCATCACTTAGCTGGTTAGAGCGAGAGAGACAAATGTGTTCTGACTTCTGAGATTAGCGGTGCCCCTCGGTTTAACAAATCCGACCCGACCAAATCTAAGTTTCGACTTAGTATTCATAAAATTCTTATGATATCGGATATCCGTTTTTTAACGTTGAGGTTTAGTTTTGGATATTATGTATTCGTACCTAATTTAATAATATAATTATTTTTTATAAAAAATATATTTAATAAAATTTAAACTTTATTATGAAGATATATATGTATTAATATATTTTCAATTTTAATTTTTAATATTAGTCTATTTAACTTTTTTATATTTTTAGATTATTATTTATAATTTAATTTTTATAGGACTATTTAATTTAATTTTTTATAATATAATCAAATTTTAAATGGTCAATTTTTTAAATTTGTTAAATAAGTTTGGGTCAAATAATAAATAATTAGGTTTAATATATAAATTTAAAATAATTAACAATTTTAACATGAGCAATACCACCGCTGTGTGTGATACGAGGGGCGAACATGACTCATTCATGATTCATGCTTACCCATCTAAAAGATTATTTTTGTCATAAACGAAATCACAAGTAGGACCCTCCACCATGACTATGTTACAAGTACACACTTTTTTTAAAAAAGGAATTAGTACACAATTATGATCAAAACAAAGTGATTTTACGTTAACTCGGATCAAATAAAGAGTATTGTCCTTGACTTAATATTTATTTTTTAAAATTAGATTTATTATATCAAATATTATAACAAACTCATTCTAATAACCCTCTAATTGGTATAAATTACCACAATTTGTAAATTTTAATTGCTTATTATGATTATATTTTTAAAAATCTATTAATTGTAATAATTCTAACTAACAGAAAAAAGCGGGTCTACCGTAATAAGTGCTAAAATAAATCAGCCCTCTTATTTTTCGCATGTAAATATTAGAAAGTAAAGAGTAGTGATGTATAAATTTTTAAACTTCATTTTTTTGTCACATTAATGCATTTTAAATTTAAAAAAGTATAATATATAATAATTATATAAAGATAATGCGAATTTTTCGAGTGACTCGAAGCAATTTCTGTAAACAAACTGCGCAACGTATCTCCTACATATCGGTCATGTTGTCGCAAAGTAGAGTAGGCTGCTGGAAGCATCTGTGTTGTGTTGACCTATCTTTCAGTTTTGTTAATTTTCAAGTTTGGTTTTAAAAATAATAATAACGAGCATTCTGCGCCTTTGTTTGGAAGTTTCGTGACCGGATTGCCCTCATCGGCTATAAGAAGTAAAGAGGGGATTAGACGACGGTGGTAGTGTCGAGTGGGTTGTTAATTAAGTAAGTTAACTCGTGAGTAATTAGGGTTTTATTCGGTTCGACTTAATTTAAAATTTGATATTTAAATATTTAAGTTTAAATTCGAATCTTATAAGTCGAGCTTGAGTAAGGCCGTATTCAACTCGATTCAACTCGATTATAACTCGAACTTGATCTGTAACTTGAGTCGATAAAATAATATAATTATATAGTATTTATATTATATTATATTTATTTATTTATTTATATATAATATAATAACAAAAAAGTGAGATACTTGACATGGTAAGTATTCACCTTGACGACCTCAGGGTTGTGGGTTTAATCAATATTGATTGTATTTTTTTGAGTGAGGTACTTTTAATTTTTAATCAAGATGGTTTCGAGTTCACGAACGAGGTCGAGTCAAGCTCGACACATAAAAGATATTCAAGTTGAACTCGAACATATGTTCAAAACTCGTTTAATCTTGAGTCGACTTTGAACGAGTTTCGAACTATTCGAAAACGAACGAGCTCGAGTCGAGCTCTAACACATAAAAAATATTCGAGTCGAACTTGAGTATATGTTCAAAACTCGTTTGATCTCAAGTCGACTTCGAACGAGTTTCGAACTATTCGAGCTGATTTCAAACACAAATTGAGCTGGCTCGCTCTCTTATTTAACAAACCTAATGCCAGTAAAAGATGTTGGCGTACATTTCGGGAAGCGGATATTTGCATATAAGAATGATTATTAATTATTATACGATAGATAAGATGAGGTGGGATTAGTCAGTATAAGAATGATTATTAATTATTATACGATAGATAAGATGAGGTGGGATTAGACCCCCACAAACCGTGTCTTCCTTTCCTCGGAGCAGTTCATATATTAGCTGTCTTCCCCCCACTTCCAGGCTGAAGTTGTTCTTTTGGTATCATTTTAACCAACATGCAAGTCCTCCCATCCATTTTTTTCCCGGCATTCATCGTCCGTTTATGTTTAAGACCACCTTAAAGTACTTATACTAATTTCCGGAAGTGCTCACCCCTAAGATTTCTTACTAAACAAGCATTGAACAGGTGAGAAACTTCACCAATTAAATGCCCCAAACTAAGCTAGCAAAAGAAATAAAGCACTCGTTTTACAAAATGAAATGAAAAAATTCAACGCCTGATTCCGGAACTGCCAAATCCTTAATGAAATGGTGAAACCTCAGGCAGAAGACGCTTCTAGTCAGAAAAATGATACTATGATCCAACGATTCCAACCACGTAAACCAAACTCACAATCATAACTTATATACGGACCATATAAAATGTTCAATCAGCACTATTATACATTTAGCATACCAAGATCTCCGAAGGATACAAAAGCAAAAAATTTGACACAAGCCAATCAACAGCTCACTCAACAAGCATATTAACAGTAAAACATCTCGGAGACCCAGGAAACCCAAACAAAGCCTCAAATGAATAAATAAAATCTGGAAAAAAAGAAGCCAGCATGGAAAGAAAAGAATCCATGACCAACCATAAGTGAATCCTTCACTCAGAATCGCAAGAGCTTGAGCTGGAATCCAACAAACTTGAAGTTGACTCCGTTTTGCCGCTTCTTGTTGAATGCAAATCATTAGACTTGATTACAATCTCATCAGGCCTCTCCAAGGTCTCCTCATTTGCACTGTCAGCTTGTTGAACAACATTTACCGTAAGTACAACGGTTTCTACATCCACTTCAGATTTCCTTTGTTGTAACTTGTCATTTTTTATCCCTTCTGCATGGGAAGCCATTTCCATATTATCAGAATTCTGTTTATCAATTTCCGGCTCGTCAGTACCTTGAATACGCAAATGAAGCTCTCCATCCTGATGAGTAGAACTTCCATCAGTATCCCTTGATTGAGAATTCATGATTGCGGAAGTTGCAGTGTCTTGTTCAATGGTTTGAGGAGGAAAACTCAAATCTTCAACAGGTGCAACGGAAACTACTTGAAACTCCTGTTTAATGGCCACATGCATGGATTCCTGATCAGCAGATTTAGCAATCACCTCTGCTCTCATTTTTGAAAAAGCCAAGTCAATGTCCTCTAAGGACCTTGCTTCTACAACATCCATGTCCTTGTGGCAATTGTTTGGTTCAGAAGAAGGTGCACCACCACCCACTTCTGTATCATCCTCAGAAGACGAGCCAATATCATCAACTGTAGCATCAGTAATGTGACTCACTTCAAGGTTGCCAGTTGCCACCGATACAGCAGAGTTCTCGCCTAGAGGTTCATGCAGAAAAGATTTAGATTTCTGTACCTCATCTTTGATAAGAGTAAAAACTGTATCTATGTCCTCAACTGAGCTTGCATCTAGGACAACTAGATCATTGCCATGATAATTTATATCCGAGGATTTAATTGAGCTTCTTTCCCGCTCAGTGGAGTCAAATGTAGGAGTCACAACTGCATCCTGCCCTTTGGATTTTTGGGAGTTCAGCTCAAGAGAAGATGATGCATCATTATCTCTTTTAGGCAGCATAGAAATAGAGTTTTCTTCAGTAGATGTTGAGGTTGAAGTCTTCATTTTGACTGATTCGCTGATAAGCTTATTTTCTTTATACACACATTGTGAAGATTGCATTCCAATGTCAGCTTCAGTGACATGACTATCACTTTGGAAATTGAAGTCACCAACAGCATCCAACTCTGTAAGTAGATATTCATCAATTTCTTGAAGCCCGTCTGCTTCAGCATTCTTCTCCATGAATATTTCAGTACTTTCAGCTGAACCACACGAACTGACCAAATCACCAGGAAGCCTATTATCAACAGTTTCCATGTTTGTTATTGAGCTCTTTGCTTCAGGTTCATGTACTTCTTCATCTGTATAATCCTATCCAGATAACTGGAAAGAGTTAAAATGATACTCTGCAACAACTATGTCAGTCATGAAATATAATATCTACTAGCACAATAAATATATCAATTCAATCATTTTCACAATCTTAGGTCAGCAATAAAAGGGCAGCACCACTTGCAAAATGCCCGTGCAAATTTCATAAATTTTAAGCAGAAAGACAAATATGGCAAATGAGATCAGAGGCAAGGAGGAGATGCGCCAAACACTAAATATGATGTCATCTATACAAGAAGGAAGTTGAAAAGCTGCTAGAACCAAGGTGATGCATGACAAACACAAGACACACATTATGAGATGTTTTCTAAGTTACTAATACAGTGCATATTGGTAAGTGATAATTGAACTATTAATAATGCACAGATTAATCATGTGCAAGGTGCAGAATAAACTCAAGCAGTAGATATGCAACGACAGGGGTAAACGCATGAACAAAGGTAATTACTTGATCAATTATATTACATATAATAACAGGTAAAAATACGGGATCAACAAGTAAACAGATGGAAGAAAGGGTCCCATGACTTCTTCCTTCCCTTGTATTCTGGTAAGTAAAAATAACCCTAATGCATGCGTGGGTGAATATATTTAGGCACGAAAAAATATGCTAACCTTAAACATTGTCAAAGCACAGTTCATATCCTGATGAGGCAAATCAGCCATATCCAAACACGGCTCCTGTGATGATTTTAACTTCCCGTTCTCTATGGACTCATCAATTTGCTCCTCCTCCTGCAATGGTGAAGATATATCCGCTATCATCACATGAGTGGTAGATAATGCAGAGGCAGAGTTGATATCACCCTTGTCTGGATTGAACAAAGCTTCTTCTATATCTGTAATGTTAGATATAGACTTCTCAAGAGCGAAGGGGCTGGTGTCATAAACAGGTTCAATGGCAGCTGTTTTTTCAGGTTTTTCAGCCTCCGTCATGGATGAATGAACTGAATCACTTGACCATTTTGAAGGTTCATCTTTTGCTTTCTCGGGAGAACTGCTTTTATAAATTTCTTCTGACAAAGAAGTGCTTGATCTTTCACTGTACAGCTCTGGATGGCAAGTATCAACTTCATCTTCTAACTCATCAACTATTGTATCCACAGCATCAACATCTTTCTCAACATGTTCCTCATCAAAATCAAGTGAACCTTCTTCTGAGGAATCTCTTCCATTGAGATGTTCAACATTTTGCACACATGGAGAAGCTGAGCAAACTTCTAGTTGTGGTTCATCATCAAGCATCTCCGTCTGTTCTTCCTCCAAATCAGAAGAATTAGTGTCCGCCTCATTAACTGAACTAACTTTTGATTCACTCAGGTCACTCATTTGCCTCTGGTAAGGAGAGGTGCCCTTTTCCTCTAGCATAGCTGTCTCCACAACAAAGTACGGCTTAAAATTTTCAGTTCCATGTGTAATTTCACCCAGAAAAGAAGTTCCTAAATGAAAAGTCTCATGTCTGTGAAAAAATGGCTCTCTTTGCGGGAATATCACTGAGTCTTTGCAGCCTGAGCTCTCCTCCATGCTCCTGCTGTCACCATTACTGGGCTGGTCATAAGGTAGATCAAAAGGGTTAACTCTAGGATGCAGAACTGAAGGAGCCGAACCAGGAACTGGTGGCAATTCCAGATTTTTTTCAGCTGTGTCAGGAAGGTCAAATGGATTTTGCCTGCTGGTAGAAACTGGAGGGATTTGAAGATGAATTCCATCCAAATCTATAAGATTCATATTGACCATGGCTCTTTGATTCCTTGAAGCTATTCTCTTAGCAATCATATCCTCCATTTTTAAGTTCCTTTCAAGTTCTAATTTCTTAATATCTTTAAGATTTTTCTCATCATCCTCTGTCCATGTGACAACCTCAGAGGCTCTATCGTCTCGATCCTCATGAACTTCCTCCTCCTCATCTTGTATCTCCTCCGCCTCGTCCAATGGATCACTACCACTATCAGATTGATCATCATCGGCTGACACATCTGAATCTACTCCATCCGTGACGTTTGGGGAGTGTGAAGCAGGTTGTAAAGCATCAACATCCAAGAGAGGGTGAAGCTCGTCAAGCATGGGCATGATATCAGTCAAGGATGTGTCCGGAGATAAGCTCTCAGCTTCATCAGAACCCGAGACAGAGTCCTCACTGTCAATCTCTTTCCAAGACGAATCATGGGGAAAGATATGATTCTTTTCATCCGGAACACCATGACCTTCATTGCTTTGATCAGCAATAGAAGAGTCTTCAACATGCTGCGCACCACCTGATTCGATCCCAATTTCAATCAATCCCTCCTGATCAAGTTCTCTATCTTCAATATTCACCAAATTCTCGCTCTTGCTACCACCATCCACCTCCTTCCCACCACCAGGTTCTTCTGATCTTTCCAGCGACAGGCTAGCATCTCTCCCAAGAACACGATTATGAGCGGATAAAAGGGGAGATGATTGAAAGGCAGAAGTATTCGAACTGGTCTTCTCTTCTTCCTCCTCGATCTCAATCTCAGGGATATTGGGCTGCCCCAAGCTCAAGAGCGTGCCGAGCAGAACCGCCGTACAAACGAGCACAGGGGCAGAGGAAAGCAGGAAATGGAAAAGGGAAGGGGAAAATCTGTTCAGGAACAAAGCGGAAAACCCCGAAAACCAAGCAAAAGGGTGGCGTGACAAAGATGTAAGGCAGGCTCTAATGGCGGCCACCGCGAATCGGCCAGCTCCTACCAAAATCTTCTTCGCATCAACACCCATCTCTCGCATACCTCGAAATTTTGTTTTGTTTTTTTGTTTGCTTTTTAATTTTTTATTTGTAATTTTCAGTAAAACTGATTAAAAATTTCAAAGCCCCTGGCAAATGAAAAGAGAAAAAATGCTAAATCACAGCAGCGACAACAACAACAACAACAATTGAATTCGTATAAATAACATATGGAAGATGGAAGGGAAGTTGAGAACGTACCAATTGGAAATGACGAGAAGCAAGAATGGCGAAAGGAGGCGGAGGAGCAGCAGCCGTCGCAGCGACGGAATGCAAGCATTGGGAAAGCGAAGGCCAAGACCGGATTTGGCGTTAAAGAGGAAAAGCCTCTTCCAAAGGTGGAGTGTTTTTTTTTTACTTCTTCAACAGAATTTGGCGTCGCCGACCGTGGAATGGGGTGGGAATTGGGACGAGGGAGAGGGGCGGGGCGCTCTTTTATTTTATGATTATATATATTTAATTAATTGGCTTTTTTCTTAAATATATTTGGTATTATATATATTTGGTGGGTATTTAATTGATGGGCGGGGCGGGCCGGGGTCGGAGGAGGGGAAGGGCCGATTGGCCTCCAAGGGGTGGGTTGGGTGAGAAAGAGAGAGAGAGGAGGTCGTCGTGCTGAATCCATAAAAGCCAGGGACCGGCAGGGAAGATGGTGAGAGAGAGAGAAGAAGTGGTCGTCATTATCGGAACACGAATCTGCTTTCCTTCCTTTACTCTCTGCTTTGCTTCGGGGACACGGCCATGATCCGACCTGGAAAGTACCCACTACCCTCGTCTCCCCACAAATCGAACAATTAAACTTAAAATGTGTGGGGCCCAAATGAATTATAATATTAATTCCAAACAAGATTATAATATCCCACTAATCGTTGCTGTTCTTCGTTCTGTTTACTTCCAAAGTATGCTTCCTTCTATTTACTTTCAGGATTCCACCGCACAAATTGGAGGCTCCCAAAAATGGCCAACTCCTCTTTACATATGTCTCACTATACCCGCCCCTGTGTTTGGTATGTCAATCTAGCACCCTGACATCTAATTTCCAATTCCATGGAGACGAGTCACAAATGTGGAGAAATCAGATAAAAAAGCTGAAGATACAAATCCCCTATGTATCGCCTCGCTTCCTTTCAAGGACAGCTATTTGGCAGGGCCATCGGGTTTTGGTATCGTGTCTCACACAATTCATTTATTAATTAATAGCATTAACAATAAGAAACCCAACCCAAGGATCAAAGAAATCAACCAAGAAACAACAAAATATATCTTCAAAACACGAGCTAGTACACAACAGAGAACTAGCCTTTGATACACGGCTTCCAGCGTTACCACCCCCACATAAATCAACAAGCGGAGACCACACAAACAAAGTAGATCTCCACAACAAGCACATTTTGTGAAATTTAGACCTCTTCGATATGTTAAATTGGCAAAGCTCAAGATTGTCCAATCTATGGACCTTACCTAGAAATGATGAAAACTAGCTCGACTGGAGTTCGTGGCCGTGAACCCTCAAGCGGTATATGCATGTGTGAGACAAGCTTCCATGATTTGACATGAAGTCCAGCCTGACCATGTTGATCGGGTGATCTTCATCAGGAGAGTTTACATTAAAAGTCTGCGCGCTACTCTTGTTCAGATCGTATGTGAATTCTGCCAGCACAGATTTCTCAGCTGCTGAACCTTCTTGAAATCCTTGATACCAACCTGTGACTCTACAGCTTTTCGGAGCGCTGGTTCTATCATACGCCACAGACTGTACACCAACAACCACAAAGATAAGGCGTGATGATTATAATGTATAAACACAAGATAAGGGACAAACTTAATATCAATCAAACGCAAAAGAAAAACGACGCATTAAACTTTGCACCCATTTGTTAGGAGATGTAAAATATCTTTACATTGTAAAAGAATCAAACATATGGTTGCAACTTATCCAAAAAGAGTATAAGTTTCTTACAAACCAAACAAAATTTCTAACTAAAAATATCATAATATCAAAAGGCTACAGAAACAGTACTATAACAACAACCATAAAAAATTAATATTAGAATCAAAGAATCATTTCCTGCACAAAAAAATTTGTAATCAAAAGTGATGTAATGCTAAAACAGTAAGCCCCATACTCGCTGCATGGAAGCATTTCCATTTATGGTGAAAGTTTTACATCTATAACTTCCTTTCTCATAAAAATAAAGTGAAAAATGAACCCCTTTGCTTACATCAAAAAACTGTAGCATTCAGCTATGTCCAGAGAATGCCTGGTGCATTGACCCATCGTACAGCAGAACAAATATTAGAAGGATATGAAAAGTTCAAACAGTCAGCTCAATGCCGCTTCTTTGAAAGATTGGAAAAAGATACAAAAAGCCAAAGTAACTTAGAAGCAGGGAGACACAGACAAATATCAGTCAATTCATAGGCAGAAAGCTGTTGGAAGTTATTAGCTGGTGTTTGTTACATGACATAGGTCCAAGAGGCATAAATATGACATTGTAAAAATGCAATCCAAACACAAATGGATTACATATCCCGCTTACAACTGGGTTTCTGGGCCTAAATTGATAGCTGCCTTGAAACGCAATGATCTGCCGCTATCTTGTCTTGGCCTTTTTTTAAAAAAAACATACACACCGCATACATACAAATGCACAAATCCATCACAATCAATGTTCAAGAATCAACATCGTCGGTATCATGATCATCTACACCTTTGTTTTCATCTAGGCCTTAACCAACTAGGCTATAACAACCAAAAATTACAAAGTTGTACATTTAATCACGCACTAATGAAATAAAACAGACAAGAACAAAGGTGGAAAACTATATTACCCATTTACATATGCTAACAGACAACAACATACAATTATTCGACCAAAAAAGTGCAATAACCTTCTTTATACGTAAGACAGGCAGAATAAAAAGTTCCCCTCCTCCATCCACGATCTTATCCCGAAGTGTTACAAAAAAAACCATGGAAGTCAAATGCGATACACTAAAAAGTTCATATTTCTTAACTACCCAATCCGTGAAAGATTAATATGTACATTTTAAATTGCGACGAAAAGCATGAACATAACTTCCACATACACCAGAAACAAATCTTAAAAAACATGTTACCTTTGCCACATGTTCCAATGTGACTGCCTCTGGGATAATTGCAGTTCTCAGTCTAATTTCAATGAAACCTTCATTTCCTTTAAGAGCGAAGCACTGACCAGGTTCTCCTACGCTAGGTTCTATAACTTTGTTAGCAGACTTGTGAACCAATTCTGCGGCCCTCAGATTAGATAACCAGCTACGCCTCTTCCAAGCAAAAGGCTCAGAATGTGCAACCACTTGACCACCTCCAGACCCTAGTGCATAATCAACCAGTCCGAGGCCATCAGCAGCATGCCTCTCAATCTCCTTCCCAACTATTTCTCTCGCATAGGCCTTAATCTCGTCAAGGCTGATCTCCGTTCCGTCCTTGCCAAGGCCTTTAGCTTCCCTCATTTCCCGGAAAAACTTATCTAGCTCTTCCCGGGAGAAGAAGCCGAAATCCCTATACTCCATCAATGACTTGTCCAGCCCATCCACCTTAGCATGCAACTTCTTCAACTCGCCTTCAAAGTAGTGGCTTTTCTCGTCGACTTTTTTGGCGAGTTCCCCCTTCAAGCTCCCAACTTTGTTCTCGATTTTCTTATCAACGGCATCGATCTGGACCTGGAGCATCGACGCC
This sequence comes from Piper betle, assembly GCA_033002965.1. Classification (NCBI taxonomy): domain Eukaryota; kingdom Viridiplantae; phylum Streptophyta; class Magnoliopsida; order Piperales; family Piperaceae; genus Piper; species Piper betle. Next base: position 275,485 of record JAURVB010012658.1, on the reverse strand, counting down.
GTCCTCTTCCAAAACTCCTCCATTTCCACCGTCCGCCTCTCAAAATCCAAAACGCCAATGTCGACAACGGAACCGAGCTCCCCTTTGCCCACGGATTTCCACACCAACCGGCCCACAAAGGACAGCACCAAAATCAGCACAACATTCTTGGCGCCAATGCTCAACAAGGTCTTCCACCGCGGCCTCTCCGGCTTGTGCACCCCTTTGCGCCTCCGGTACGCGATGGTGGAATCGAAATGCATCTTCGACTGTGACAGATCCCCGGGCTTTTCGAGGCTAGGATCCGCGCGAATGGAATGGCTCGCGTCCCTCGCAGCGTTGGGGTTGTCAGCAGCGGGGAGCGTCGCCGCCGCCGCCGCCGCCGCCGCCGCAGCCCTCCTCCTGACGGCAGCGGTCTTGACGCTGGAATCGTCAACTCCCATGGAAGGGTTGCTCGGCACCGTTGCCGCATCGGCGCCCGCAGGAGTTGTCTTGGGCGCAGCCATGGCGAAAAGCTCCGCCCCCGTCCGAAGAGCCAAAAAGGGGAGTGCAAGGAAGGGGGTGGGGGCAACTCGAGCGAATAGGTGTGGCTTCAGAGAGTGGGAGAGGTCACCCCTTATCAAGAAAAGATGAAAGAAATCAAAAAACTGATCTGATCTTTTGAAGAGTAGCACCGGGAAAGAGACGAATGAAGAACGAAGGCACCGATTGGAATTTGGATGCGCAAAAGAGAGGGAATTTGGGATTGATTTGGGGGAATTTTGAAACCCTAAAACGGCAAACAATTGGCGGTTCCCAAATCTTATTTTTTTATTAACCAAAACAAACATGTTTTCCTTTCAAACGAAAGACGGTAAAATATAAAATTAAATACGATGGTAATCATAAAACCTTAGCTTTATATTAGGGTTTTATCCATTTATTATCTTTTTCGATTTGAGTCAGTCTTGAGAGTGGTTCAGCATTTATGTTATGAGTATGGCTCAGGTGATCATATGAACATGCTATAGAAATTGAGTATACTCTATATATAGATGATAATTTTAATTATGCTACAACAAAATAAAATTATTAGCATATATTCGAAATATACATGTTCTTATTTGTTTTAGTTCAAGGTTTTAAGGTTAGATGTAGGTGTTATAGCATGTGGTATCTGTTTGGATATTTTCAGAGTATTTCTTTTACACCTTCTTAGGGATTTTATATTACTTGATTACCCCCGTTGACCTAGTTTTATTTAAGTCTCAAATTATCCCCACTTGAGGTTAGGGTTTTGATGTCCATTTAAGCTTTTTGTGTCAATTGTTGTTTATAAAGTCACTATTAGGCTTCGAGTCCATTTTGACTTCTATCGATATCAATTTGAGATTTCATATATATATACTCTACGTAGATCCTATTAGACTCACGAGTTGTCGAACATTTAGATTGTGCCATATAGCAAAATCTAAGTTATCCACATTGACCCTAACATCCCCTCCCATTTTTGTGGGATTCCTCCCACATGTTTGGAGCAATTTCAACCTTAGCACCACCCTTATTTTGGGCGGCCGCGGGTGAGACTCCCTCTGACCACCAAAGTACTACCACCATGACCACCTCGTGGCTGCTGTCAACCCATACACATCACTACTATTGGCGTCACCCCACTTGTCGCTAGAAACAACATTTTGATTGTTGGATTTTCATACTACCATTGCCTTTTGTACTATTTTCTGATGCTCCCTCTCGTGAGGGCGACTGGCCAAATGGTTTCCCTCGCTGAGACCTTCCGTTTGAGCCCAACCCTAACCTCCATTGTGGCTACAGCAGCCCCCCACAATGTTTTCACTTTCGACGACATTCTCGTCACTTCCCAACCATTTTTAGGCTAATCGCCGACCAGTCACCGTCAGCCATCACCCCAAACATGATCGTCGTCACCTCCCTAACATTTTCTAATTAGTGGTATCCCCAACCACACCGTTGCCATTTTTTTTGGCGACGGGCACCAATGACCCCCTGACCCATTTGGCCTATAGCGTCCCCAGTCTGCCCATGTCTGCTTGTTCACCTGTGCCCATGTCCACTGAACAAGCCAAGGCGACCAATTCCAGCTTGACCCAGACTAAGTTAACTCATCCCAACTTGGTTCGACTTGCCCAGGTTGACTCGACAGTACTTTTTTAGTGATTTTTAGCTTGTTTTAGTCCATTTTTCTACCATTCTAAGTATTTCGAGAATCCTTAGATTAATTTAGATTCATATTTACATTATTTAGCATATTTTTATATTACAAATATTTTTTATTTATTTATTGTTTATTTATTTATTTGTTTCATTTATTATTGTTTATTTTTTGTTATTTATATATTTGTTGTGTGTGATGTATGCTTGCATGATTATTTATTATTATTGATGTTGTATTCACTTATTACTATTTTTTTATTCATGTTTGCTATTCATTTATTTATTTGTTTGTTAATTTGCTCACACATATGTTGTTATTTATTTGTGTTTGATTATATATTCGTATATTTGATGATTATATCATTATTATTCGTGATTAATTGTTATTAGTTAATTATGTATTATTTATCCATTTTATTATTTAATTGATTGTTTGTTTATTTGGGTATTTATTTATTTATTACTTCTTCTTGTATGTGCTAATATTTACTTGCATTTAGTCGCATACATATAGAGTAAATTTAAGTTATTTTTATTTTTATAATTAGTGTATTATTTATTATTATTTTATATATTTATTCATGAATTTATTTATTTATTTATTATTTACTTATTAGTTATTTATTTATTATCATGTCTCGATTTATGTGCCGAGTGTTTATTTATTGATTCATTTGATGTTGTTGATTATTTAAGTGTTGTTATTCTTGATGTGAGCTTTCACCACGTCTATGCATAATATAGAGTTGTTAGTCTTTTGTTAAGTAGTGAGTTCTCATGTAGGTTTTGAAGTTCGAACTCGTAGTTGATGTGTAGTTACTCTTGGAACTTGGACCTCATGTCTATTATGACTTTTTTCATTTTTATCATTCTACTCTATCGTAGATTTGATTTTCAGATCACACAACGTGTTAAATGATTATTTTATTGGACCTTAATTAACATGGGCCATATAAATAGATTTTACTTATGTGATTAATAACTTTTGAAAATGAGATTTCTCATGTTGTTTTCAAACTTAGCACCACCTCATATTGCATTCAAGTCTACTTATATTATTCCCTTCCTAGCCCCATATATAGTTCTCATCATATTTCTATAAGTCAAGAGTTGGTGGACTTAACCTTGCGTATACTATGAGCAGGGGCATATGCAGGTTGTAGCAAACTCTAAATTAGTGAGACGGGTAATATTATATACAACACATATTTAAATTTATGGTATCACAAGTGTTAAAGCTGACTTCCTGTGAGTACTAGGTCTTTGTGCTATGGGTGAGGAGTTATTTGGAGGTTTGAAGATATGTGTTTTTTTCCCGAAAGTGAGATTAGTTATTACTGTGAGTGGCAAAACATCAATTCAGTTCAGGATGCTATCTAGTCTGCAACTTGATGATTCCTCAATAGATGCCCCTTAAGTGTTCGTATGGAGTTATGTATTGGTTTTTCCTTTATTGCGAAAGTCAGATTTCACTTATCGATTTGCATTAGACATTTTTTTGGCTTTGAATTCATTTGTGTTGGGTGAGCCTCGGTGGAATGACAAAGATATTTGTTAACACAATTGTGCTCAGCACGTTGTTTTCTTTCGTGTTTTTGTTGGTGTTTGATGCGTGCCCTTATGTATTGCTTGATATATTGTAATGTATGTTTTAAGTAGCTTATGTATCAGTTGATCAAATATGGTGTTAGGTCTTTTGATGAGATATTTAGACTTCAATTCCAATAGTTATTTTGATGTATTTATTCATGTTTATTACCCATATATATATATATATATATATATATATATATATATATATATATATTTGCTCTTGTTCTATGTTGTGTTGAATGTTCACATGTTATTACAAGTAACTTCTTATTAAATTATTACACAAATTCATTTATTTATTTTTATTGAATGTCGATTGTGCATTCAATAGTGTCTTCATTTTTTATTTTGGTTTGTTTGTCATTCAAGTCTTTCAAACTAATTATTTTAAATGTAACTCGAATCAATCATAATAGTTTGATTTTGGGTGTTACATTAATAATATTATTTTTTTGATTTAATGCTCAAACTAGTAATTTTATTGGGTGATAATTCAAAAAAGTACGAGATAAAAAATAGTTTAGACCATATAATATAATAACAAGTCAAGGGATCTAGTTTGTCTGTATTACTTTGTTTAATGTTCCAAAAATTCCACGATGCGATCGTAGTCTTATATATTAGGCGTGTCGAATTATTTTTTTCTAGTTACAAATTTAACTCATCAATGGTAGTTTCTTAAGATTTAAAATGCGATTTTCCAATCAGAGCAATACAAATATAGTAAAGAATTGAGACATAAGTTACGATTTTTAGACCTTATTAGGCGACCGAAAATTATTTATATTCATTAGCTAATTTTGTCATAATCATGTTTTTATATTTTTTCTAAGTTTTAGGTGCGATATAAAAATACTGCACATATATAATTGGGATAAATCCAATAATCAAATTAAACATTTCACATACATAATATATTACGAAAAATAATTGGCTTGTCGAAAAGCGCCACCTCGGCAACCGAGGAATGGTCTGTCGGGGAAGGGCGGGGCTATATAAGCCGTTTGGAGTAGGGTTTAGGGTTTTAGCGCCCATCGCCAAGTGCAAAGTGTTACAACCCCCGGAGAGAGGGCGCCATGGGGGCTGACAAGGGCAAGAAGGCCAAGACCGCCGCCCCCGACGACGACAACTCCGTCGACGGCGACCTCGTTCTCTCCATCGAGAAGCTCCAGGAAATCCAGGACGAGCTCGAGAAGGTGCCTCCTTCTCCCCACATTCTTATGCACACATGCCCCTCTTTTTTTTTTCTCTTCATTCCCCCACTCCCTCCCAATTTATACTGTTTGTTTTGGCCAATCCGAGTGCAATTAACGTTTTGGTTGTCATTTTGTCTTGACGCTTGCTGTGCTTAGATGGATTTATTTTACTCACTTAGAAGGATATTGTGTTTAATCTTTTGACCTGAATTTTCCAATTGGTTTTGTATTCGGCGGTTTCTTAATGTAATTGTTAATATGTTGGGTCATTGGATCAGTTACGTATCTTGCTCAATTATGTGCAATCTTGTTCTAAGCTTTTGTTCGTGACGTACTTGTTGGTGTAACTCTCGGGGATTGACGAATGGTAGATAAATGAAGAAGCAAGCGACAAAGTGTTGGAGGTAGAGCAGAAGTATAACGAGATCCGCAGGCCAATTTATGATAAACGATATGACATCATTAAGACCATTCCTGATTTTTGGCAAACTGCGGTAAGCAAGTGTTTGCGCTCCATGCCCTGTTTCTTCTGCCCCATTCTCTTTCACGTAACTCAATTGAGTCTTTCTTGCTCTTTCTGCAGTTTATGAGTCACCCCGCACTTTTTCATCTATTGTCAGAGGATGATCAAAAGGTTTAGATGTCAAAATTCATCATTTAAACTTATTTTCGTGTATGATGAAAGCAATTGTTTTAACTAGTATTTGAGTATGTGACGGTAACTTCCTTTTCCTCAGGTTTTCAACTACTTGACATCATTGGATGTAATTGACTTTAAAGATGTTAAGTCAGGGTACTCAATTACCTTTGTAAGTTTCCTCCTGTAACTCTTTGAATTTCTATTATTATTGTTATTATTATTATTATTTATTGAGAAGATTTATGGGAGCGTGTAAGATAGAAACCTCTTAGCTGATCATCTTACTGTGTCATTTCATTTGGTTCTAGAGTTTCAGCTCAAACCCGTACTTTGAGAACGAACAACTCACCAAGACAATTGCTTTTGACGATGATGGGGTTGTGAAGTTGACTGGAACAAGTATAAAATGGAAAGAGGGAATGGTATTTTCATGACTTTGACCTCCTTCATTCGTTATTATTGACCTTATTAATTTTCTGCATTCTTCATATAGAGGACGCCTTCTGATATTTTTCTTTTTCATACTACTAATAGAATATTGCGAATGGTGTTGAGAAAAAGAAAGGAAAGAAGCGAGCAATGGTGGAAGAAAGGTTTGATTACTTATCATCAGTGCATGCGACCTACATTGTATGTGATGGGCGACTGACTTGATGTAAATTCCATAATGCACAGCTTCTTCACATTTTTTAGTGACAGCGAAAGCCTTTCTGAAGTAAATGGAGTGCAAGATGAGGTTGGCATCTTAATATTTTTAATGATTCAACTTTCCATCTCTTACGCTGGTTCTTGAAGTTTTTCACTCCTCCCCATTTGGTGGCGTCAATGTACTGGCTCTTATGGTTGATGTCTGGTTTGTCTTATGTCTATAGGATGTGCTCATTGTAGTCTCTGTTTTCTCCTTGTTTAAGATTTTGATTATTTTTGTCCTTCCCTTAGGTGGCTGAAATGATTAGGGAGGATTTATGGGCAAATCCTTTGAAGTATTTCAATAACGTAAGTTCTCTATTTTGTTTACCGCCTTTCTTTCACATTACTAGTGTCCCAACTTATCTGCAGTTTGTTATCACATTCTGAACTTGCACTGCTTGCAAATATGGTTATGCAGGAGGGAGACGAGGATGATGAATATGATGATGATGAAGAAAATGTGAGTTTTATGTGCTAGGTATTTTGTCTAAGCTTGAACTTCTGAACAATGTGGCTAAATGTTTGACACTTTGAATTCCACAGGGTATTATGGAAGAGGGTTCCTCTGAGGATGACTCTGAAGATAGCGAAGATGAAGAAGACAGCTGAGACACTTGTTACCCTAAACATAGGCTTGGTCCCTCAGTTGTCTTTATATATAGAGAGTGTTGGCCTGAGAAGCCAATCTTGGTTTTTCCTTTCTGTTCATTTAGTAATTTATTTTGGGATTAAACTGGTAGCTGCTAGAGTAATGAAGAAAGCATTTTGCTTTAGTTTACTGTCCTATAATTAAGGAGGTTATTTATTCTTATTTGAAAGTACAATGGTATGTAGGTGAAAGTAAAACCCTGCTTGTGAAGGATATTATTCAACAAGGACATTGTATCAAGAATTACTATCACCGATTTGGAGTGACCTTTTAAATACAAAGGGATTAAGTTTTATTTGTCAAAAATATGTGGGACATATTCTACTAAATTATGGTTTCCTTACCCACTTTTCTGCGAACAGCCTTCATTATCGAGTTCGGCACAAGGTTGCTACTAACTTGCTAGCGATTATTGGCCTCTCTTTCGATCAGCTCAGACCCCAGAGTTTCGGGAAAGTTGGTTCCTCTCTGTTATTCCCTCGTGATATTATTCCTTGGTAATCTTTGCCGGCTTTGCAGTACCAAAGTCCTATTTACGTCATCAATTGAGGTTATTAGTAACCCATCACGAGAGTTCGATTCCCTTCTTTCCTTCTCAGCTGCACTGTACTAGTATGTGTACTTCATTCATGGCAAGGATCCGGCAGTTGGAACCGCTTCTGCGTATGGAGCAAATGAAACAGTGCTTAACAGGAAAAGGAGCTTCTGATATTAGATGCTACCAAGGGGAAGCCGCGAAGGAGCAAACATGAAAAGGTGAGAACTTGTGTGTGTGTGTGTGTGTGTTCAACCTTCTCGACGTGGATGAATACCACTTCATGCAGGATGGAGATGATATTTCTGCAGGTCTTTCTACATTGACTGCATTATAGATTAGATGTTTAATCTGGAAATTCCGGGAAATTTGAAACTCTGAACTTCATGAATTGGGTATGAACAATGCATTAAGATCACCATTACAGGAGAAGACCATTATTGGCGTATTGGCGTCTTACTAGAGCTATAGTGGTCTCGTGGAGCTGTTGGTTCAGTGAAAACGCTGGCTCTTTGATTTGTTGAATTGAGATTGCCCGTTGGCATTCTTACGTTCCGACTCTTTTGCAAGCGCGACAAACGATTCGTTAACACAGAGAATGGCTCTAAAGATTGAAATCAGTCACCGATCTTCTTTAAAGTCCAGGGAACGTATGAAAATTGAGAAGTGAATTGAGCTTTGTCGTGAACATTCTAATGCTATATAGCAAGTGATGAACACTTCGGACATTCGTGAATGGAGATGCAAGGATTGCGGATGGCAAATGTATAATCCTCGAGTCTTCGCCACTGCAAATTAGTAGAGAATGAACATGTGAATATAAGCAAGACAAAAGGTAACATTGACAATTTGAAATCCCCCGTGCCTTCTAAATCGATTGATTTTACAATCGCTGGTTCTGTGGCAAGAACACTGGCCAGCCAACTAGGTAAACGTCTAAATCTGCTCCAAGCTTAGCCAATAGCTGCATTGGAAACTCTTTCAATATTCAATGAAATTTCTGTCCTCTGAGGGATACTACTATTGTTTCAATCAAAGAATATACAGAAAATTAGTTAAGCTTTGGAGTCTCCTGCCAACTACTTTCCGTGCGTCTTTGTCTGTGACCCACCAGAAATCATTAAAAACTTCGGTTCCAGTTTTCCCATACACGAATATAGGCTCAATCCAGAACGGCATATGCTGTCCTCCGACCATGTATACACCATTACTTTCAGGCCAAGTTCAGAGAAAAAGCCTCCGCCCTCCCTCCTTCCTCTTGTAGCGTCAGAGAGTCTTTGTGGCTGCTGGCTATGTGGAGTCCCCATGCATTTATAAATCTTGAAACCAAAGTTGTGCCATATGTGGGTCTAATTTTTTCTCTTATAATTTGTAGTTGCCAATTTGAAGCAGAAGCACCGCCTGCTCAACAAGAGCCACTATTTGGCAATGCCAAATCTAATACAAAAGGTGGTGGTGATCCAGGATGCATCAGAAGATATCAGTTTGAGCGCACTAAACTGGGCGTTGGCGGGCTTCGAACTTAGGCCTGGTGATGAGCTTATTTTAGTGTCAGTTCTCCATCAGGTTACCTCTCCTAGTACGTATGGCACTTCCACGCGATGCAAAACATTTTTGTACAAGCTTTTGGTATTCTGGGTTTCTATTTCCAAGACAAGTAGCTAGAGAAGATAGATTGTTGGAGCATTTGCTTGTGGTAAATAACTTTATTATTTTTATTGTTTTTCTGCCTCTTCTCTGCTCTCTCAGTGGGATACAAGATTAAGGCGGACTCAAGCTCAATATTTGGAGCCAGCAATACGGTCATCAAAGATGCAGTTGATAGCAAGAAATATGAGTATGAGAACAGCGTCCAGCTCATGCGGGTTCACGACATGTATGAAACCAGCAAGATGATTTAACTTCTTGCGGACACTTGCAGCCCCTGCATGAATCATGTGCTATATATCATGAGGGCCTAGTGATCACATACATTTCATTTTACTAATTGGATAGCAAAAAGTAGATACCAATTCATTCACAATCCATAAAGCGTATCTCTATCGTAAGTCTGTAATGCATGAATATTCTTCTAGGTTGAATTTAGTGGCTGGTGATGCCTGCAGCATCACTAAAGAGAGTTGTCATCTAAGCAGCCAAGATATTGAAGGCAACCTGGATCATTCTTCACAGTTTAGCTTACAACCTCAAACTTATACTTTCAAAATTTGACAAATAATGCATTACATGATATTGAGAGTTTGAAAGAAATGAACATCATAGTCGGTTGAAGAAGGATCGGAAGTACTTAAAAATGTTGACATGCGGCATAGCAAGGATAAAAAGAGACGGAAGCATCTAGTTATTACGCTGGTTAAAAACTCCTACCAAAATTAGGACCACCAAAAGAGAAGGAATCAACAGATCAAGAAATGTTGTAACATATGATCATGAGACGGTGAGAAGAATCCCAAAAGGTGAGGAACTCTTTTGTAATGTACGATATTCAAATGACCAAAAAATTCATTGTTTCGTCTAAGAATCTATGATCAACTTTTATGATTTGTTCTTAAATTAATACTAAAATCAAATTAACTTTGTTTGAATTTAATCCATATTTCAATATTATTAACTTAAATTTGCATTAAAAAGAATTTTATAATCTATATGAAGCAAATCAATTCGACTTGGATGGCTCGGCGGAGATGAAAAACTGGTCATTAATCAACGACACTCTGGGATTAATAATTTAACATCCACGTAACGTGTGTGCATGGTCATTCTTGTTTTTGAACTCCAAAAGGACTATCTATTAACATTCAGTAGACAAAATAAAAGAGCGCCCGCCCATAAGCAGCAAGGTTAAGAGCAACTAGATTTAGAGTTCTTTGTATCCATCTGATGCATTTAAGCTGCAAAAGATTTCTTTACGTAAACCGGCAAGGGAAATATTATGCCAGAGAATACAGTTCGATTCAGAAGTCAAAAGAATAATTACGTTAGGGTTGTCCATTAGTAACGAAATATTAGACAGCTTTGATTTCTGAGCACAAGTAAGAGCTTGCAGGAGAGCTTTCAGCTCGACTTCTTCGGGCTTCTTACATCCTGGAAATGAGCCACAATTTGTTGGATGAAGATTTCCATTCTCATCGTAAACTACATAACCCCACAACCAGCCATAGCATTTGAAAAGGTAAAACTGCCATCCACACAGTGATAGAAATTAAATCCAGTTAAAGGCATGTAATGCTTAAGAGGAGGCTGAAGAAGAAAGATTTGATCACTGCTATGAAGAAATAAAACTCGAGCATATGCTTGAAGACGAGTAGAAGCTAAGGTAATATTTTTTTCCAAGTGTAGTTGCAGAGTTTGCCCGTCAAGCAATTGATTTCTGACATGCCAAATCTCATCAATATAAATAAGGAGCTTTAATTTGATAGTTCTGCTGTCGTCATCCTTTCTTGCAAATGTGATACATTTGGCCATAAAATCTTCACAACTTGTGACTTGAAACGAACTACTTTTTAGACCGCCAGTGGCAAAGTGCAGAGCTCAAGCAAGTGGACAGGAAACAAACTGGTGGAAGACGGATTCTAAGTCAGAGTGACATCGTATACAAGATCCCTCAGTTATAATTCCTCTCCTAATGAAATTTTCTTTAGCCGGAATTACATTGAAAGCAACCTTCCATCCAAGAAGTAAAAGCCTAGGGCAATATTTGTGTTACCACCATTGTTTCCAGTTCAATTGCTGATTAGCCATCGTAGAAGGAGAGATTGTGAGCTGATTGTAATCCTTCTTAACAGAAAACTTGTCATAGGGGTCCATGCAGTAAAGAAGCTTATCCTTTTATTAAAAACAAGGAGGCAGAGAGAATGCTTTGAGCATCGAAAGGGTGAAACATAGTTCTAATCAGCTGTGAGTTCCATCTTCCACTATGAAGCCCAAGTCTAATAGCGGTACCGGATCCGATAGCCCAGCAAACATTATCTTTAAGGGTATTAATACAATTCTCTACACCCTTCCAAACACGTGAAGCAGAAGCAGATGCAGGTTAACCAACCTTGATCCTTTTCATATTTAGCCGTAAGAACCTTAGCAAGAAGGGAAGAAGGCTCCTGCAAATTCGCCATGCAACTTTTGCAAAGAGAGCTTCATTCTTTTTCTCAATACTTCTAATGCCCAAGCCTCCGTGATATTTAGGTTTGCAAATGTTACTCCAACAAAGAAATCTACAGAATTTATTCGATTGCTTCCCCCCACACCCACCCACCAAAATTGCACTTGGAATGATTCAATCTGAGAGGTGATCTTTTTAGGGATCTTTACAACACTCATTATGCAAATTGCCATAGTACTGGTTACTGATTGAATAAGACATGATCGACCAGCTTGGGATAAATTAAGAGCTTTCCCTACTTTTAATTCTTCTCAAAACTTTGTCCTCCAAAACTTGGAACCAACGAGTTATATTTCTTCCCAAAACGGGGGAATGCCGAGATATCGATCACCGTTCCTTCATTTGAAGCATCATTGCAAGTGTATTCTGGCGGGCTTGTGATAAATGTCTAGGTAGAAGACGGTTGGACTTTCGAATATGAACTAGTTGTCTAGAAAAGCTTTCGTATGTCCATACTTTTGCTTATGCCAAATTTGCAAAATTTTTGGAAGTATGCATGCTTATTTTGGGTTGCAATCTCATGGAAACAGTTTGTTGAGAGGAGAGGAGAGGAGAGACCTGAGCCCGGAAACCAGAACCGGGAAGTCCGGTTCGGCCTAGCCAGAAAAATCCCGAGACTGTTAAGTTTCCAGAACTGCCCCGGCTCGGAACAAACCCACACGCATAAATTTCGTCCCCAGCCGTCCCCCTCCTCAATCGGTCGCGGGAACGAAGGGAGGCGGCGCTGGAGGACGAGAAGATGGCGGGGGTGGTGGTGGTGTTCGACTTCGACCGCACCCTCATTGATCTCGACAGCGATAGGTGGGTTGTCCAGAAGATGGGCGTCACCCGCGCCTTCGACCTCCTCCGCCCGACTCTCCCGTGGAACGCCCTCATGGTCCATCTCTCCTCTTTCTTTTCTTTTCTTTTCTTTTTGTGCTCACAATTGTGCCCTCTTATGGTTGTTTATGATGTTAAATCATGTGCGTATTGAAGTTCGTTCCGACATTGTATGTGCTTGTATATATGGTTAGAAAATCCCCCTTTCAATTCGTCTGTTCCATGCTGCAATAAAAACACTTACGATTTTTTTTTATTGACAAATTTTTGAGCTGTACTTATTCGTTTAAGTGACCAACCAGTTTTCACCTTCAACTGAAGTATAACCACTATGTTTCAAGGTAATGGACATTGATACTGGTTGGTTAACGGTTCCCCATTTTCATGTTCTTTCTTTTGTTACCTGATCACGAGAACTGTGTCTTATTTATTATTTTATGGCTTGAGATTATATTCTTTTATTGACTGCATGATTCAATGGTGATTGCAGACCTGGATTGTTGTAATGCTGAAAGCTCTTTTTTTCACCATTTTATCCGGCCGGTGTTGTCTACTTTTGTTTGTCTCTTTTGAAATCACATTTATGAATTCTTAATCACTATTGTCGATTTGTTTAGTCCCTTTCGTCTAATATTTTTCATTACCTTTTCCTTTATTTGTTATAAATTTTTTAGCATTGTTTTGGGTTAATGGTGAATTTTTGTATTAAGGGCTTGTTTCTCAAACATCATGATCAAGGGTGGTCATTGGTATGCAGAATGCAACAATGGGTATAATTCATGAGCAGGGGAAAACGGTGGAAGATGTTGCACAGTGTCTTGAGAAGATGCCATTGGATGCCCATATTATAGCAGCCATCAAATCAGCTTATGCTCTTGGGTAACTTTCCCAGACTTATTCGTCAAATGCAGCTTTTTTTGGTTTTTACAAATGATTAGTGTCTCTAAGTATGGATTTTGAATCGCCCTTCATTTAGGTGTGAGTTGCGGATTCTAAGTGATGCCAATCAGTTTTTTATTGAGACAATACTCAAACATCATGGCGTGTATGATTGCTTTTCGGAGATTGTGACAAATCCAATCTGCATCGGGCCAAAGGGCAAGCTTAGTATATTGCCTTTCCACGATTTCATATCCTCTCCTCATGGTTGCCCTCGCTGCCCTCCAAACTTGTGCAAGGTAATCTACAGTTTTTAACATGATTATGGCAACCTCTTTGTCTTGGTATCTTTGCATAAATGGTCTTGTTCTATAAGTATGGCAATTAAGTATTCTTTAGCCTCAAATACTTTTTAAGATCTTTTTCATTTCCTTCTTGTCTAGTTCGTTGTTGCTTTTCTCTAGTGAAAGTTTTGTTTGGCTCTCAGTGAAGGTTATATTTCATCATGCTGACTTCTTATGCTCATAAGAGTCTATGATGTTGAATATAAAGGTGTATAGAACTTGTTTTGCATGTTGATGTGAGTCGGTGAACCAGCTTTTGTATGTTAAGAAAATACATACGAGTATGGAACTGGATTCGGGAACTTGTTTGTTGCTGAGGCCAAATTAATTCCATCTGATCTTTTAGAGTTTAGTAAATTGAGTTCATCTACCATTTCAGCTTACATTCATTTGGATGGGGATTTGAAGTTGCACTTTGAGTTTATATAAATATTTTATATGTGATGTGATTCCCGGTAGATGCAAGTTGTTGAAGAACTTTATAATTCACCACTCCCCCTGACAGGGATTGGTTCTTGAACAAAATTGGGACATGGTTTGCGTAGAACAGAAGCAGCGTTTCATTTATCTTGGTGATGGAAGTGGAGACGTTTGCCCATGTCTCAAACTTGGAGATGGGGACTTTGTGATGCCAAGGAAGGATTACCCATTGTGGGAGCTGCTATGTAATGGTGATCCAATACCATTGAAGGCAGAGATCCACGGATGGAGTAGCGGTGCAGAGCTTAAGCAAATTCTCGTTGGTATCATTAACAGAGTCCTTGGTGAGACTAAAAAGAATTCCGCGGTATTGGAAGCAGTTGATTGCAAGCTAGAAACGCCTCCAGTCTCTTCACAGGATGCCCTTGAGCAGGACCTTCCTGTTCGATCCTGAGGTAATTTTTTCGTTCTAGTTCATGCAGCACTGATTATGTGGCCAAGTTTCATGATTTCATCATCTTTCCCCATGATAATTTTGAAGTTCGTACTTCAATGATCACTAAGTCTGTGGCGTCGTTATATTTCCTACTTGAAATTCTCAGCATCCAACAGTTTTTTTTCGGAACATCCTCACTAGGTTTAGGTTTGGTGGCAACAGCCTATCTGTCTCCCTTTAGTACGTTGGTGGGTGGGGGTTCAGCTCTATCCCAGTGCTTGGACGTGCCTAGTCAATTGGAACGTATATTTATTTTAGGTTGTTTTTTTTCTGATTATGTACGGGTGGACGTATATCTATTGCGGTCATATATATGTATTCATGACATTTGTTACGCATTTTTTTTGTTTGTGGATGGGGATGCATCGAGGATCTCGATTGTGCATTGTTATATACAGAGAAGAGCCGCAAGGTTTGACGTTAGGAAACGAAGAAGAGAGTGGTTGTTGTACACCATGGCCAAAAGAGTACTAGACAAACCGTACAGGTGTGGTGGGGTATGGACTCTCGAGACAGATCACCTACCAGTCTACTAATGTATGGCGGTCGGAACTCTGAAGGCGACACGCACGAAAGTCAATGCTGCGAAAACAACGCTACGCAGAGACGGCGTTGGTGCCGAGGCGTGCGAAACACCTGCGACGCGCGTTCGTGCCTGCACTTTCGTTAGGCCCCTCTGATGCCCATACCCAAATCAATCCCCATTGGTCCTTGGTCTTTGTTTATTCCAGCGAGGTGCTCAGATGAGCATCAATCGCCCCGAATCTCACCGAACTCTAAGGTGTCGCCTTCTCTCTCCGTAAATTAATGCGGTGCATCATTTTCGAAACTGCTAGCCGGGTGGCCCGTCTGTGTATCAGGTTTGCCCTTTGTGTTTGCAAAATATAACGACTTGCCCACCTTTGCTCTAGATGGCAACTCGTCATCTTTGCATCAGCATTACGATTTGCTTTTGCCATTGGATAACGTCTGATGGCTATTGCGATAGGAAGGCAGGCCGGTGTTATTACGGGCACAATAATGCTTCCGGTATCATAGCCAGGCAAATGGGTCTCAACTCTGAACAGTTGGCTTGAGGACGCCTTTTATATTTGACTTTAGTTTTAAGACATTCTTAAACGACTACGAGTTTATCATTAGAACCTATTGACGGGTGCATCTTTATAGTTTCCTGGATTTTTTGCCTAATTTGACAAAATTATAATATTGCAGCTATTTATGATATATTGATTATCAAGCCAGAAAATAGCTTGGCTATTCGATAATTGGTTTAGATCATTCATTGCGCAAGAGGTCGAGTGTATCCGGCCATGCCCGCCCATTGATTGCAACTTGCGCCCAAAGCAGGCGATCCAGAAAAGGTGAAAGAGGAATGGGCGTTAGCGTTGTTGATCACTTTTTATGCTTTTTAGAAGGGGTTGCGAGATCCCTAAAAATAAAGTGAAAGGGAGGACGACGTCATGAAGATGCTTGACTGATTAGTACTAGGAGTTTATTTGATGGGGAGTAGTACTCACTACTATATGCTATATACTATATGAAGATTAGCAAATCCGGAAAGCCAAAGCTATATAATACAATGAAAGAAATAAAGCCAATACAAGATCTAAAAATTGTAAAAGTAATTCAAAGCTATGATGGCCTATCTTTTGCCCATACGATTCGAGCTTGACAACAGTAGAACTAGAGCAAGAGATATCAGCTTTCTACTTACTAAAATGCTCACAACATTTACTACTTACTAAAATGTTCAGCAGGTTGATATCATGATCATGGACGGTGATCAATAAATTATTAGCAAACTTATAAATCGATCTAAGATCTATGCTTCCGTGAATTTTGTTTATACTTGGGTGGAAGGAGGAGAAAAGGAAGGAAAAGGAGGGGGAGGGAAGGAAGGATCGGAGAGGCTTCAAAGATCAAGGTCAAACGTCCCCATCGGCCTGACTCATCCCCAACTTATCACTTTCTCCCCAAGCAACCTTCTCTTTAGATTCCCCTCGTCAGCCTACACTCACGCCCCTATCACCCGACCACGTCACCGCTAACGTACCATCCCTCACCGGGCCCCACTTCGTACGTAGATATTGCGATCATCACATCACCGTGGAAATCCAAGATTAACCCGAAGATATAAAAATCGGCCGGTATTATACGAATCGGCTACTTTAATTTAGTTAGACATCCTACTTAAAAAAACCAGTGAATCGGTTAAGTTTAAAAATGGTCATCGAACCGATTTATGATTAATTTAAAATCTGCATAAATTAAAAAGAATTGATTTTTATGAATAAATAATGAAAATAATTTAGGTGGGTCAATAAATAAATTTATTATATATGGGTAAAAGTAAAACCCTAAAATTGCCCCGTTCTTCGACCTCGTTATATGGGCTTATTAATTAGTTTATCTGTTTGCATTAATTCATCTATGTAGGAGTTCAAGTGGAGAATGACCGGCAAAGAAGTTTTCTGGCAACCTTGAGGCCTCGGCTTCGTTTAGATTTGAGCTGCAGTGATGCTTGGTTCAGGCCGCTCTCACCTCCGTTTCTTTCGGTGGAGTCCAGTCCTCATTGTTGAATCATTTTTTTCCCTCGATAAAGGTGAGTTTCTTGCTTTTGATGTGGGTGGGTCGATTTTCATAAAATATAGGTATTTTGATGTTTTGAAGTGTAAAACTCGCGACTCGAGTCGAGTTTTATATTACCGAACCAATCGGTTCAACCGTTGGTTTGAACCGAGTCAGTTTTATGAACCCTGTTGAGTCGAGGCCAGTCGTGAGTTATGAGAGATGAGAGTCAGGTGTACCTGAATATATGATGATAACGTCGAATAGATGGTAAAAATGAGTTATCAGAATATATAAAAGTATGTAATATTATTCTTTTTATGTATTTGATCAAAAAAATAATTTTAGGCTGAATAATACATTAGGACTAGAGTATTAACTCGAATACTGTGCTACGCGAGCCGGCACGTGTGAGTCGATAGTGCGCTCTGGAATGGTGTGCGGGTCATTTCATTTTAGAGGGATCGTGACAACTTCACCTTTGAGTTCCTTAAACTCAGAGAAGTGCGGAGGTTCACAGGTACTGTAA
Source organism: Piper betle (assembly GCA_033002965.1). Lineage (NCBI taxonomy): Eukaryota > Viridiplantae > Streptophyta > Magnoliopsida > Piperales > Piperaceae > Piper > Piper betle. The sequence goes on along the minus strand of JAURVB010012658.1, from coordinate 257,817 downwards.
TGCAGCGTATGTCTTGACTTATCAGTTTAAAGGGTACTAAATGCGACTGCTTGAGAGTGCTCAGCCTTCATGCTCAAGGCCTGGAGTAATATGGAAGGTGTAGATGGCAAAAGGAATGAGATTTGATGCGAAGCGATAGAGAAATGACTAAGGTATGAGAATGAAAAAGAAAGTGGGACACTATCAACCCGAGGGTGACGGTCCGATGGCGACGGCTCTCATATGTGTCCTGATGAGAGTTATTGAAGAAGTATATGGTTTTCATCCAATAGGAGAGTTTGCTCTCATGTGCCAGATAAATATTAGTTATTTTTCGGGCCGATAATACTCGTTATTCATTGTTTTTATATATATATGTAGGTTAGAAATGCGAGGGATGAAAGCTGTCGGGACTACGAAGGAGTAGCACAGAACCGCGCACACATGCACCTGCCGCATATAATGTATAATGATGGTGCGTTAATGATGTGTGAATGATAATTAGGATATTTTTATCTTGATAAATTGTTTTTTATAAGACGAACGAATAAATGTGAATGAGTTGTGAGTTTAGAGTTTAGGCTCAGTTAAACTGAAACGAAATAGATAATGAGTGAATGTCATGGTAGATTGTTATGTTTTATCGTATTTTTATAAAATATTTATATACCCTTATTGTGGATAGGTTGCCCCCTATTGCACTTTTAGGGGAGATTCTGCCTGTTTTTCCATAAAAATTAATGAATTCTTATTTAAATTTATTGTTTGTTGAATGATTTTGTTTTATTTGTATATCATAGCATGCATGTTGGACTATGTTAGAACTCAATTATTCCCGTTCATGCATTTCATAGTTACATCTCCATCTTAAGATGCCGATGGATAATATTGATTTTGTTCTTTAGAAAATACATAAATTTTACACCTTACATACAAAAGACGGATAAATTACAATCATGCGATGATAAATAATAATTATCTTTTATATTTATATTAAATTATAAACTTATGTATTTGTGTTAAAAAATTATATAATTAGAAATTTTATATATTTATATTATAAATTATCAAATTTTTATATAATACAAATTTGAATTAATTTAACTAAACTAATTCTTTATTAATTCAATATAATTTAATAACCCCCTCAAAAATTTCGATTTCAATTTTGACACTTATATATTAGCCCCTATCCTTTTTGTGTGCGTCCACCGCGTAATCGCATACGTTCACATGAGATATCCCCGATACGGGTCCCACCATCAAAACACACGAGATTAGAGAGGAGGGCAGCTGTTACGCCTCAAAAAACAAAAACATGTACTATTTTTATTTATTTATTTATTTTAAATGCCTGCCTTCAAATATTTTCTTATCTTTTGCTCACGCCATCACGCGGCTTGACCGTCAACGTCAACCTATTATCTGTCTTTCTTCTTTTTTCCAAAAACAAAAAAACTTACTTATTCCCCCTCTCAATCCCGCACCTTTTTCTTTCTTGCGTTTTGTATCATACATATAAAATGTATAATTTATAATAATTAATAAATAAAAACAGAAAGAAAGAGAAAAGAACAGAAGGGGGCCACCTCGCCTACATACGCGGTTTCTCTCTCTAGTCTGTCCGGCACATCAATCCACCGCCCTATTTAACGCTGCCCTGCTTGCCTCCCATCACTACTGTCTCCCATGGCGACCTGCCTTTGTGAATGAGTCGTCGTTGATTGAGAGCAATATATATATAAAACCATCTAGATTTAGTTTGTTTGAATGGCGTCTGAGCACGGATCGAAGCTCAACATGCAGTCGTTGCCGACGTCGAGCCTGGTGGAGCAGTGGGCCGTCAAGTCGGCGTCCTGGCCGGATAAATGGATGTCTGAGTCCTTCCTCCGCGACACCGATGTCGTCACCCGCGCCCTCCAGAAGTCCCTCTCCTCTTCTTCTCCCTCATCAACACACCCGCCGACCGCTCCACCCAGCAACCCTCCTCCTCCACCTCCGGCGCCTCTTCCGAACCGGACTCTCCCGCGGCAATCTCCACTCGCCTCCTCTCCAAGTACTCGCCGGAGCTGCCGCCCACCGGTAGAGTGTCGAAGCGCAAGTCCCGCGCGACGAAGCGCTCCCCACCACCTACATCAACGCCGACCAGGCCAACTTCAGACAGATGGTCCAGCAGGTTACCGGCATCCGGATGACCCCATCGGCCGCGGCGGCGGCGGTGCTGAAGCCGGATCCGCACCGACCGAGCACGGCCGGAGCGGGAAGGGCGCTTGTCGTGCCGCAGCAGATGCAGCAGGGGGAGCGGGTGCATGCTGCCGACTCTGGATACGTCGGCTTTCTTACTTGGCCTCCACCAGCAGCAGGCCATAGCTCCCATCTCTTTCGGATCCGGGGAAGGTGGGTTCTCGGATTTGGATGGTTTCTCGTCTTTTCCGACTCTGGAGTCGTCGTGGAGGGTCTTGTAGTGTAAGGAAAGGTCTGTTCTTCATCTTCTTTCTAGTTTCTTCCTCACTGATCCCTCTCTGTTTCTATGTTTTGTTTTTGCTACTTCCTGTTAATTATTTTGGGGAGGGGGTTCATGTCTAGTTTTATCTGTTTTCCTTTTTGGGGTTATCTACTTATTTAGATCTTGCCCACTAATGTTCAATTGACACGGATTCTAGTGTTTGTACTTGGGCGCCTGCATGTATGCACTTGTTCTTGTTAATACGAAGTAGAATGCTCCGTACGTTCTTCCTTAGAAACAGAAAAATCGACTATTTTAGCAGGTTACCAATTAATATTTCGACTTCCAAGGATGGCCGTTGGTGGTTGAGCTCGCTCGCAGCCTAATTTTAACAGTTGCTGCAGCACCAAATAGACAAATACTGTGTGTCTTGCCTGTATCGCTGACAGAATCAGTAGCGATTGCAGCTTCAAATGGATCAAAGCTTGTGTTTTCCGTCGTGTCTTATCATGTTTTTGGAGCTTATTGTGTATGAATCATCCTACACTCTGTTTTATTATCCACAGAGATCGAAATCTTAACGAGGAATGGTGCTCGCTACATCTTTTTGTTTTGTTTTGGGAGAGTAGTGGCCGCTTCCCGAAGCTCTATGTCTGATACTCCCCTCGGTGGTAAATAGGCGGGGTGATTCTCAAAGCGTATATGCGATGCATCAACCGTGCGGCCGTTTAATATTGACTTGTAGTTATGTCATCAACAAGGTGGGACAAAACTGGTAAACAAGAGGAAAAAATATATTTAAACGCGACGGTAGATATAAATCGATCTCAAGAATAAACGCGACGGTAGCTCGCGACTTCGTCGTTAACAAGGCTTCATTCTTCATCAGAGATTGGGGGCGTTTTCTGTTTGACTCGTATCTTTTGATAATTCCTTCTTGGTTTTGTGAACCGTCGCGATCGCTCTCACGCAAGCTGCCTGGGTCTTTGTTGACTTAGGACACCGCATCTATAAACAAGAGTAGTTGTCCTTCCATGGTCTATTTCTAATCGGACAATGTGTCTGGCGTAAAACTATTGGTGCCCTGTCTGAAGGTGATGCATAATCATGTAAAACTATGTAGTATTTGGACACAATTAGTCGCCCCGGAAGATTAATGCTGATACAGCTGCATCAAGTATTGTATTGCTCCGTGAGTTTACCTGGGACTAAAAGTTATTTGCTTCGAGAGATCGAATGATTTAATTATTTTGAAAGTTTTAATTTTGCGTCGGTTTAAATATGGAGAAATCAAAGTTGCGAAGTCACGGGACTAATATATTGTCATGTGACTGCGATAGATGATCGTATTAGAAGACGAAATTGTGTCAAAAAATAACAAAGAGCTAACTAAGTAGTTCTCTCACAGCATGCAAGTTTTATTTTTTATTTTATTTTTGAATTAATATGATTGCAAGTGTTAAACTTTTGCCGACTCTTTTTCTTCCAAGATCATTGCGGGACAAATAACAACTCAATTCATTTTGCAGTTGTTTACATTACAATTCATGTCTCGATCGATTTATATGGACTTCTTTCAAGTTCGCTGGCTGATATTTTTCAAGCCAAGGTTCGTTCTTTGGTGAATATGACGTTGACGAAAGCCCTTCTAATCAGTAGGTGATGCTCTTGTGACCTGAACCATTGCATTATTATGTAGTAATTACCTTATAATATTTACTCTAAGTAATATGTCCTAATTGCAAACTGATATGGGTAGAAGAAGATTCGAACCTCTTAGTGTTTGTCAAAGTCTCAACTAATTTACATTTTGGACGTAAAACTATTATCAATGCTCTTTCGTTACTTTCAAGGTAGTTAAACACTTAATAAATAATATTTTTTTCATTTATTAGGCTTATTGCTTTGGACTTTACTGTTAGGCTGGCTTACCACTTCTGGGCTTCAAGAAATATTTATTACCATTTATTCAGCTAGACGCATCGAGGGAGTAAAAATTCATAGCTCTTATAGATAAGAAAATTTTGGCGTTATTCAAAAAATTAGACGGCTTTTTAGGCCGCTCCACTCTTAGTATTTTATGAAGATTTTAATTCACATCTATTTTAAATATAAGACTATTCTCAACAAGCAGTGGTTTTCAATTAGGGAGGATAACTACAAAAAGATACTAGAAACTAAAAATTGCAAATTGTAAGTGTATTGTGTGTGCAGAACGAAACGTTAAGGAGTGCACCCTCGTGTGTATATATATTGATACATACATAGTAGGGGTAGCTGAGCTGGGCCACGTGCCCTTCCCATCACGTACCAAGGATTAAAAAATGGACTCACCCAGTGCTTTTAATTGGGCCGTCGCCTTCGGCCCAACCCAAGCGCTAGCGAGAAAAGATCCGCATCTGAAGCCGATTGAATCCGGACGGGTGGTGTGCGTCCGCTTGCGTCGGACACGCATGACCCCACATGGTGTCGCGGGAACGGAGCATTTCATTGCGGGCGCCGATGCTCCCGGCCATGCCCTTGTGTGCATTAAATAATATAATAATATAATAAAGAAACAGTAAAAAGAAAAAAAGTGCCAACGTACACAATGGACGCCAATTTCACCGTCATCTCCCATTCTTGGTGTCTGATTTCTGAGCCCACACAAATCACAAATCACAACACCAAATTCTCCTCCTCGGAATCGGAATCCCATCCGCCATCTCCTCCTTCCCTCCCACCTCGGTATCCGACCCACCCTTTTCTTTTTCTTTTTCTTTTTCTGCTTTTGGCTTACTTCTTCCCCTGCCTTGTCGTCATCGCCGCCTCTGCTTACCATACAATCCCCGTGTACTTCTTCAACTTTCCCCCGATTTTAGGTTTTTTCCCTTTTCCCTATCAGTTTCATTCCACCTAGTTCTTACTTTTGGGGCATATGAGTGGTTGTAGATTTTCTCCTCTTAATCTTGATGTGAATCTTTTTATTTTATTTTATTTTTGGGAGTGGATGGGTGGCTTGTGATTAGTTTGGATTTGGTGGTTTGTGTGTATATTGGAGGAGATGATTGGTTTGTGCCTCGTTGTGCAGGGGTTAAATGCGGGGATACCTTGCGGTTGGAGGCCGGTGCTTTTTTCTAGCCGAGCTGCGTGGTCGTGGGATTAGTCGGATGTGAGGGGGATTATGTGTTTTAGACCACTTCTGAATCTGTATCATGCAACATTTCTTGTTTTTGTGAACATTGCCTGCTGTACATTTTGTGTGTAATGCGACATTAGATGTTTAAGGAAGGAAAAAAATAGAAGAATAATATATACAATTCTCCCTCTCCCCCTGCTATTTTAATCGTGCTCAGAAATTTGGATTTGGATCTGCTCCGTTGAATTGAATTTGAAACCGTCGGTCCCAGATAAAATGTACAACGTTTTAACGAAGAAATTACCTGTTGATTTCTTTTCCTTTTCCTTTTTTCTCTTGTGTGTTGGATTAGTCGGCAAAGCGTATCTTCTTGATTGAGGGGGTTCCGGATTCTAAGAAATGGAGAGCCTAGCCCAGCTAGAAGCCCTTTGTGAACGGCTTTACAATGCTCAGGATGTGGCGGAGCGGGCGCATGCTGAGAACACTCTTAAATGCTTTTCTATGAACACTGAATACATTTCCCAGTGTCAGTACATTCTGGACAATGCTGTCACGCCCTACGCCTTAATGCTAGCCAGTTCCAGCTTGTTGAAGCAAGTCACCGAGCATAACCTCTCTTTGCAGCTACGGATCGATATCAGTAAACATTCTGATGATATATTCATCCTTATTTTCTTCTTTTCCCCTGTTTAAATGCTCTCAAATGTCTGTCACATACTTGTTTTAAGTATCATACAATTGACTTATGTGGCCTTGTGCGTGAAGGAAACTATCTGATAAGCTATCTAGCCACCAGAGGACCAAAATTGCAGCCTTTTGTAACCAGTTCACTGATTCAGCTTCTATCCCGAGTGACAAAATTTGGATGGTTTGATGATGACAGATTCAGAGAGATTTTTAAAGATACGGTGAACTTTTTGAGTCAGGTGACCAAATTTCTTGTTCACGAACCTTTAAGGAAAAAGATGAGTTATATTTAATGTCCACTAGTTTATGTTTTGCAATATTTTTTGTTCAATAATTTGAAGGCACTCACATCATTCCCTCCCTTTCCCCGGGATTTATGGATAATTATGTCTAGCTTACATTGTCTAATTGCTTGAGAATAGTTGTGGGTATCTCCATTTGACGGCTATTCTTTATCCTTGTGGTGTAATTTTATCATTTAATGGGTGAAGATGTTTGCTGAAGGTGTAGTTTTGCTTCAGTCTTGCGACATCATTTTTAATTTTCTATACCTCTACATCAACAACTTGAACATGATGTGCAAGTATTCTACATTTTTGAACCATTTTAATGTGTGTGAAATTAAGTCGCTGAAAATTGTTGAAGTGGTAACTACTGATCCTTGTTAACTATTTCATCTTATCTTAATCCATGTTATTACTATCTCATAATATCTTCTTTGTATATAATCAATTTGTGTATAACATATCTATTGAACGTGGATATTTTCTCTGGACGCAATGTATTTTGTCCCATGTTATTACAGTCTCATAATCCCTTCTTTGACACTTAAAAAAATTATTAATTGTTTGTGAATTCCTTTTCTTGTTCATGACCAAATTGAATGCTTTATCCTAGTTAACAATTGTTATTGTTTGACGTACTTGAGAATCATGTGGATACTGTCTGCTCCTACTGTTGGTTGACTTATTTTGCCCCCTATGATCTTGGATTCATTAAACATGAATGCCAAGCTTAGTTAGATATTTATTTTTTACCTGCTGAAATTACATTGATGATTTATGTTTGTGCTAATTGTAATGACATGGTCGATTATGAGAAACTTATGAATGGAATTTCTATAAATTTGTAAAATTTCATTTTGAGCAATTTTCTAGCAAAGTTGTTTTCTATATGGATTGAGATTGTCATTTTGGATAGGTTATTTAGCTCAGCATTCTATCTTGGAACTTCTGGCCTTATCTGATTAGTCAATCAGAAAATTATTTGGCTCTTGTTGCAATGCACTAATTGCTCTAATATTAATCTGTTAAATGGGTCGTACTAATGGATGCATGTTATTTTGTAAGAACGAATTATTCTTCTATGACTGTTGGATTCATATATCGCATAATGGCTGGACTTTTCCTTGATATACATGAATCTTTGATTTCTTTGTCTTGATCTTTAAATGCTGTTATACTTGAGAAGAGTTGCAGGTTAAGATGGTAGGTAACTTCTCCTTATAGATGCTGTTCTTTTCATCAGGCATCATCAGATCATTATTTAATTGGATTGAAGATATTCAATCAGCTTGTTTCTGAAATGAATCAGGTTTGTTGCCGATATTACTTCCACAATATGCTTGTGAAAAAAAATTGTCATTTCCATTTTTGTAGAAGCATGAACTGTATCTTGACAGTATTTTGTTCCTCATACCTTCAGTTTAGATTTCATAGTAGGAGCAATTATGTTCTAATTACTGGTATATGATGTCAAATTGGGGGCCTAATTTGTTGATTTCCATCTCAGGAGATCAGTTTCTTGAACTTGTATTATTTTCGCTGTTGATTTCTTTTTCTTTTTCTTGTTTTTCATAAAAAGCTTCCAAATCTTGCCTACATTTGTGGTTTCTCCGCATTTAGCATCAAAATACGAGGTGGAATTTATCAGTTTTACTATTATAGCTAGTTATGAGTTTTCAAAGACATCCATTTTTCCAAGTATTTTCAGTATGTGGCATTTGTAGTCGTGCATGCAAGAATCTCTCAACTGACTTGTGCAAGTTTTTTTTTGGTCTTGTCATCCTTTTTTTCCCAATAATCAAGAAATCTTGGTATAAGTCTACTTTTGTTAAGAAGGCATCCTTAATTTGTCTTAATTTGGTCATTATACCAGCTGAATCCGGGATTGCCAACTACTCATCATCGGAAGGTTGCTTGTCATTTTAGGGACAATAGCTTATATCAGATATTTCAGATAGCTCTTACATCACTTCAACAACTCAAAAATGATGGTGGGTTTCATCTATTTTAATTTGTCATGGCTTGGTTGGTTTTAGAATAAATAAAAATGATTTATTTTGTTGTATATTATCATATGCAGTTGAGAAGAAATTGCAGGAGCAAGCGCTTTCTCTTTCACTCAAGTGTTTGTCTTTTGACTTTGTTGGAACCTCATTAGATGAAAGCTCAGAAGAGTTCGGCACTGTGCAGGTTTATAAATCACTACTAGGAAGTTAGTGTTGCACTTTGAGTTTCATTCTTGTATTACTTTTATAGGCTCATACTCCTCTTGGAATTGTGCTTAGTTGTGCTGCTATTGAAATATATGGCTGATGATTGAGCAGTCTTCATAGAATACTGAAATTACTCATCAAATACATAGTTTGTTGGACAGAAATGATGATGTGTGTGGATTTAAGTTTGTTGGCAGAAATGATAATATACGTGGCTTTAAAGTCGCTTAAAGGTATATGAGTATATGGTCACTATGTTGCTACTTAGACTCTGGCAAGCTAGAGGAAACTTTATGTTGAGAATCATTTCTAGTACTTACATTTAAGGCTTAAGTGTGACTTTACATAAGCATGGTTCATAGTTGTTTGAATCCTGTGAAGTCTCTTATGTGTGATCATTGTATTGGGATTTTTGCTGCTTCTCAGATTCCGTCATCCTGGAAGCCTGTACTAGAAGATCCTTTAAACTTACAAATCTTTTTGATTACTACTCAATCTCTGAGCCCCCTGTCTCAAAAGAGGTCGGCAGCTGCTCTTCTTTTTTTCCCCCGCTTTTCCAATAGAAGGCTCCGTTTGAATTTGGATCTTTTCTTTAATCAACAAGTACATTGTATAAAACTACTTGATTTCAGGCAACAGTGAAGAGCTCTTTGTTTTATTTATGGGTGTTATGCTCGTTTAAAATTTGATTAATTGATTTTCTGTCTGTCACCAAAGTAATATGTACTTTCTGTTTTTGGTGATTGATTTCTTTGAAGATACAGTTCGCATATGCTTTAAGGTTGATAAGTTTAGATAGAGAGGATGTAGCATTATGTTGTCTTTGTCTCTATCTTTAAATAGTCTGAAATTATTTCTGAAAAACATGGCACTTCAAATTAATGATTGTGAAGCTTATACATATCAGCTTGAATGTGGTGATCATCAGTGTTAGTAGGATCAAACATTGTACAACTTCATGTTTAGTGGTAACTGGCTCTCTGAATTTAAATATACACTCTTCCTGGTAGCTTTATTATTCATAACATTATTTATTTGATGATGATGATGATGACTTATTTGATCGTATCAGTTCTATAATTCAGGAGGCAAGAAAGCTTTAAATTTGTAGATCATTTAATAATACTTGGTGGGCAAAGATATTTGAAAGCAGTCTTTTACGGTATTTAATTTTTGGATGGAATCTTACTTTGAAGTATGCAAAATATGTAGTTTTTGGAGAGGTAAGCATCTGCATGATTTTTTAATATGTCACTAGATTTGAGCTTCAGCTGTCTAGGTTTACAGTGGTAAAATTGTCTAGACAATGTTAAAGATGGAAATTTTTAATGTTTTTTTGCCAACATGGAAAATTTTTAATATTGCCATCCCTGCTTAGTTAAAGTTGAATCATGTTTGAATGTCTTGTTTTTGTCTTGCATGTTTTACATAAATTTTGTAGGTTTAGGTAAATATGTTTCGAGCATAATGTCATATCATTTTCATTTTTTAGTAATAAATGCACTCATGGAGAATAGTATATGAAATGGAACCCAATCTGTAATTGAAACTGACGATGTGCAGTGGGGGATTTTTCTAAATTTCGCAATGAATAAGCGTTCAGTACCATAAAAAACTCAAATTAGCCGAGTAAAAATGATTCCTGTAGTCTGATATACTATCATACGGGAATTTAATACTGAATAGACAAGTCTAATTTCTTGAAATCAAGAGAAAAGTTTTTAAAACATAATGGTGGAAAGTGTTTAGAGTGGTACTTCATTTGTTAAAGTTTCATGATTTGTCATTGGAGTTAATCAAGGAACATATTTGTTCTGTGAAACATCAGAGAAGTTATTTTTTTAGATTATTTCTCGCCGTGTTCCTTGCACTAATTAATGTAGTAAGGCTTTGTGCCTACATATATCTATTAGTGCAGCATGCTAGTGGCTTTGTTGCACATTTGAACTGCCTGGTTCCATATTTTTCTTTAAACAATCCGGTTTAGCATTTTCACTAGTTTAAACGAGGTTTATAGAACTTGCAATAAAGCATCCATATCCACTTGTTCCCTTTGTTTTTCCACGCTATTATCAACAGCTGAAATCACACAATACGACTTAGATTTAACCCTATTTATCTTATTCAGTTGAATAGGTTTTAGAAGCAACATTTGTTTTTGTCAGCTTCAATGATTTTCTTTTCTGCATTTTTTATTTTAACTTTTGAAGTTCTGTTAATGTCCTGGTTCTTTAGGCACTGGAATGTCTAGTTCGGCTTGCTTCTGTAAGAAGATCTTTGTTTACTAATGATACAGAACGGTCTAAGTTTCTGGCTCATCTAATGACAGGCACAAAGGTTATTCTGGAGACTGGTCAAGGTTGGAATAGTAGTCTGTACTTTTTGTAGATTATTTTATTGTATAGGGTTCAAATGTGTACCGGCTTGTTATAATGCTTAAGATAACGGTACTCCATCTTGTGGCACAGGAAGCAACTTTGCTTCAAGTATCTTCTATTTGTGCTGATTAGGGTTCTGAAATGTAGTTTTGCAAGTTTTGCTGGGTAGGAAAGTCAAACCTTTGGGGTGACTTTAGAGAAACCTGCTGTAGAAGATATTTAGATTGGGCAATATTTTAAGTTGTGTTTGAAATTACTGAATACATCTGAAGTCAATGTGTTGGATTTACTTGGGCTATTCTTGATGAATGTTTAGTCCTTTTGATGTTGGAACTTTGATTTTTCATTTATCAATAATTTCCTCTTCAATTTTGCTAGTTGTGTGTTCCCTATCATCAGTTATTGGGCTGTATGATACTTAGAGATGAATATCTTGCCGTATAGCATGGTTTGTTGTCTGTTTCATCTGACATGATTATTGACTGATTATTGTCTGCAAGATAAATTTTCATTTGCAAAGAAATTTATTTTCTCAGTATGTTAGAAGCAGTCAGGAATTTAACGGTGTTTCTTGTTATTATTACTTAGATCTCTAAAACATGGGTGAAATACAGGTCTTGCAGATCATGATAATTACCATGAATACTGTCGTCTTCTTGGTCGTTTTAAAGTTAACTATCAGGTATGCTTGTTCCCTTCATTGTTGTGATGAAATTGTTCTTCATATTGCTCTGGTGTGATTGAGTTCTAATTCATATGTTTGAATTTCCAGCTATACGGATTTGTGAATTTTTAATTTTTTTATTTGCTGAAGTTCTGAAGAGACCTAGTTGTGCTTTTTATCACTTGTTATGTGGCGATCCATTAATTTTTTTAATTAGAGAATAATGTCACCTTTCTTCTTATTTCCAACAAACAGCAGATCCCAATATGTACTTATTAAGTGGACAAGTGTTCGCCATATTTTGTTTGATGACAAGGTTGAGATTCTTGGGTAAGTGTGGACTGTTGTACGACGGTTGCCCTGAAAACATGTTGTCATACATTTGTACCCATGCATTTGTTAGGTATATATAAAGGTACGATATTAAGAGTGGAATATGGATAGTTCTTTATAGAGTGCTATGAAGTAGGATACATGTCCCTGACCCAACTAGTTGGGGACCGCTGAATAATATAACCCTCATGTCATTGCCTTTCCCTCAGTGTTCTCATTTGCACTCATTACTTGTATTTGCAATGACACTCATGGTTCTGTACCACCAAATGCTTAAATGTATCATAAGTTCATTACCTGTGTGCTGTATATTTTTCTAGATTGCTTTTTGAATGCTTAGTAGATTCGTTTATGTTACATGCTGTTGAATAGGTTCATGGCATTGCATGTATTTATGCACTAATTGCTGAAAGTTATGCTTGTATAGTTAGCCGAGCTGGTGAATGTAGAAGGGTACAGTGACTGGATTCGTTTAGTAGCTGATTTCACGTCAAAATCTTTACAATCATGGCAGGTGAGATGCCCTTATGGCGGTTTTGTGTGTGCTTTAGATATAACAGTGGTGGGAGAAGCTTTGAGTTTAGAGATAACTAATTTTGTTTTTCTGTCTGTGTCAGTGGGCTAGCAGTAGTGTATATTATCTCCTTGGCCTCTGGTCTCGCCTGGTTACTTCTGTGCCATATCTGAAAGGCGAAGCTCCTAGCCTACTGGATGAATTTGTCCCGAGAATAACCGAAGGATTTATAACATCAAGATTAGATTCTATCCAGGTAACTAGAAGGAAGATATATTCTTCACGTTTTTAGTATTTATATCTTTTATATTTACTAAATTTAGCTTGCCACTTTTTCTTCCTTTTATTTGTAGGCTGGATTTCCAGATGATCTTTCAGAAAATCCTTTAGATAATGTAGAGCTTCTTCAGGATCAGCTGGAGTGTTTCCTTACCTCTGCAAATTTCAGGTGATCTATGTTGACGTAACTTGTTTTGTTCTGGTTGTTGCATCTGTGCATGGATTTTGCCAGATTGTGAAGCTGTATTTACATGTTGTGAATGCAGTATGAGAATACAAGCTTGTTCATTATAAAGACTATGGAGCCCATTCTACAGATATATACGGTATGTGTGAAATCATACAATTTTCTGTTTCCATCAAGTAGTGGGTTACCTGTTTGAACTTATTGTTGCAAAGTTAATCGGTATTCACTTTGTATTTTGCATTTCTTTTCATTAATTCTTGGTGCCTTTCTGCTTTTTCTTCTATTGTTGTGCTTGGCTGAGGCAAGGTGGCTGAATAATGGTATAACTAAGTTTTCTTTGTTTATAATATTTTAGGAGATAGCACGATCATCATTGCCGGTTGAGTCTGAAAAACTTTCTATGATTGAAGGGCAACTTGCATGGATTGTCCATATTATTGCTGCTGTTCTAAAGGTCAAACAATCAACCGGTTGTAGGTAAGGTGTCCCTTGTACAATTCCTGTTCTACTGCAGCTATGAAGATATCTGATTGCCTTTGATTTATTATCATTTTGCTTGAGCTTCAAAGGGAGAAGACCTTCATTCTTTCCCTTTTACGAAATTTTGCAGTGCTGAATCACAGGAAATAATTGATGCAGAGCTGTCTGCTCGTGTATTTCAACTCATAAATGTCACCGACAGTGGTATACATAGCAAGGTTGATTGAAAGCAAAACTTGAGTAATTTTCTCTGATTTATTTGTAATGCACTTATACGATTAAGTACATAATGCCCATGCATTCTGATATTGAGTTGATTGCAACCATCATTGTGAACTGATGAGAAATTTTTCTTCTCATTGTTAGAGATATGCTGATATTGGCAAGCAGAAGACTTGATAGGGCAATTCTTGCATTCTTTCAAAACTTCCGTAAGTCATATATTGGTGACCAAGCTATGCATTCATCTAAGGTAAGCTTGCTTAATTTCGTAACTTTGTCTTTTTCTCTAGGTTAGACTCTTCACTGATGTCTGGTTCTTGCAGCAGTTATATTCTCGCTTATCTGAGCTACTTGGGCTTCATGACCACCTTGTTCTACTTAATGTTATTGTTGGAAAGATTGCAACAAATCTTAAGCATTATGCCGAGGTTGTTATCATATCCTTTTTGTCCTTATCTTTATCACTATGTAGGATGAATTTTATACTGTCCCTTGTTTTTGTCCTAAATTCACAGAGCGAGGACGTAGTTGAGCACACCTTAAGTCTGTTTTTAGAGCTGGCATCTGGGTTAGTATATCTTAATAATCTCCTCTATATAACTCGATGATTTTCTCATAATTTTATGCATCAAGTTCCCATAACCTTAGCTGATTGCGGTGTGATAACTTGCAACCTTGGGTAGATATATGACGGGGAAGCTGCTGCTCAAGCTGGACACAAGTTAAATTTGTGATCGCACATCATACTGTGAGAGGACATCCAATCATGATTTATAAATCTTTTATCTCTCAACAAACATGATTAATATCTTTAGGACTTGACGATTTTGTTAATATTGTCTAATCAAGTTTCTATGGTTTTTATGCATCTTCAGCGTGAACATTTTCCCTTTTTGGAGGAGTATAGATGTTCTCGCTGCAGAACAACATTTTACTATACCATTGGTTGGTTGATCTTTATGGAGGATAGTCCTGTGAAATTCAGGTCATCCATGGAACCTCTGTTGCAGGTAATTGTAATTCAACTTGCTGAAATATGAATTTATTTTTATATTTGATTCTTATTTACTTTTTATTATTTAAGTCCTGCGTTAATATTTCATCCTTCTTAGGTGTTCATCAATCTAGAGTCTACTCCTGATGCTGTATTCTGCAGTGATGCTGTAAAATATGCTTTGATTGGATTGATGCGTGACCTTAGAGGAATTGCAATGGCGACTAACAGGTGTATTCTTCTTTTTTATTGTTGTGTTAACATGTTGATGAAGCTGACTAATGTGGTCAAATTAGTATTTTAATACCTCAGGTTTTTGAAAATTACCAAGTCCATGATGCACGGGCATAGTGCTTGACATAGTTTTTATGTCTTGGGAGTTTTATGTTTGGAATTTAACTTTAGTGGGATTTAGTATTATTTTTCGGAATTCATTTACAGGTTATTCGGAAGTGATTATTGAGATTTTATCCTTTTTTAGGATTTGCTTCCCCTGTACAAATCTGATGGGTCCACTGCCAAATCATTTTTTTCCAGTATGGGATAAAGTTTAGATTTTATCATTTTAATTACACTTCCGTTTCTCTTTCCCCCCCTCAATTACTTCTCTAGTTTTATATTTGATGAATCATTGAGTCATTAGTTTTCTAGCCTTCAATATTATTCCTGAGAATTTTTTATTGAACTTCATATCTAGAAGAACATCAGTTCAGTACCATGGTATTAAGTGTGTTTGTCTTGTTTCTCCTTTCCTTCCCTGGCCCACTTTCCTTTTGGTAATTTTTCCTTGTGGCTGTTTCCTATTTTTGCATGGTGAATGCGCAGAATAACTGTATGTTTGTAGTTATTCAACTTCCTTTGAAATATTGTATTTAATCATGATGCAGCACTTAATTTGAGTTTGTTGTCACTTGTGATTGGAATTAACCATGTATCTATCCATTAAGATAATACTATTTAAAGGTGAAGGATGTTAAAATAGCTGTTTGGAGTACATTGTTTAATGCGTTGCCTTGGAAATAAATAACTACCGCATCGTCAGTGTTGTTTTCCTTCTGGAATCATTTGACTGATAAATGTATTGGCTACAGTAAGGTTTTATAAGCTTTCATGTTCTTTTTGATATATACATCATTTGTATTGTTTTTTATTTCATTTGAAACCTTGTGAGATGATATTATGCATCTGTTGAACATTTTAAGTTATTTACCGACTTATTGAGGTGGTTTAAAAAATGATTATTATGTTAAACTGACGAAAATTACCTTTTTTCCTCCAAAATGCAGTAAAAGGACGTATGGGCTTCTATTTGACTGGTTATATCCTGCACACATGCCACTTCTCCTTAGAGGAGTATCTATTTGGACAGACACACCGGAGGTAGTTCGTTTAGCTGGAAAAAATGAATTTAGTTTTTGAGAATAGCATGCATTTGCCAGAGGAGAATTGCTTCGAGATAGCCGACCTTCAAAAGTTATGAATGTGCTCTTTAAGGAATGAAAATCTAAGTATTGCTTTGCCGAATGTTTGGTTGTGTCTTGTTGGAAAGTGTTATGTGTTTCTTTCTCTTCAGAAACTGTCAGTCTAAAATAAAAAATTTTAATTAATTTTTTTTAGTTCTCTTGGATGTCGGATTTTCTAATTGTTGATTCTGTACTGTGTGCTATACGTGCTGTTATATGTTTAAAATTTCATATTTATTTGGCTAGTTTCATATGTTAGTATTCACTCCATATTGTTTTCAGGTTACAACACCATTGCTCAAGTTCATGGCAGAATTTGTAT
This sequence comes from Piper betle, assembly GCA_033002965.1. Classification (NCBI taxonomy): domain Eukaryota; kingdom Viridiplantae; phylum Streptophyta; class Magnoliopsida; order Piperales; family Piperaceae; genus Piper; species Piper betle. The sequence continues at coordinate 241,254 of JAURVB010012658.1, read as the reverse complement.
TAAACAAAGCACAACGATTAACTTTTGATTCTTCCTCTCCTAATGGGATTCTTCTCTTTCGGGAAGTCAGCAAACTGATTGTCACATATGGATCAAGGGTTCTTTCTTTACCTGCCGTTCCTGATGCGTATTTGTTCAAGTACAAGGGAATGTGGATTTCTCTGGTTATTCTTTCAAGGGGTAAGTCAAACTACCAAGTGCTTATTTAGAAAGCTACATTTGTAGATTACTTGTGTTTGAAAGGATTTTCAAGTTAAATAAGACGGCTAGAATTATGGTCATTAATCTGAACTTTAAATTTTATAATTGAACTAAGGTTATGGTGTCAGTGATGTTACATTTTCATCTCCTTTTGCCCATATTTTTGTCACGTTATAATGATGAAGGTTGTGATTTGTTTGAAACTTATAGTCACAGCTTTATCTTTTGTGTCATTTTATGGGATTTGATTAGAATTTTATTTATAGATATGAAGTTCTTTTTTCTTGTGTTTGATATACTCTCTTTCAAGTTATTCATTTCTCTAGCTGCTATCTTCTTTATCAAAGTCATGGTTACATCCTTTGACAAAAATATATGTTGAAAAAACTTGTTAGCATGATATCAGTAAGCAGTAAATAGAGGACGCAGGAGTAGGAATAAGTGTTAATTTGATGTCATTCACATTGAAATTCATTGCTTTTATACATAAAAAATGGTTGCAGCAGATCTTTAAAATTTGGAGATGCTCCTAATTATCGGTAACTGCAGATGCAAATTCAAAATATATGCTGAAACAGTCATACTGCAAACTACATATTAGATAAACACTAATATTCCAACAATATGGTTGTTCCTTTTTAGTTCAGATAAATGCAACAATTTGTCGAGATAGAAAGCGGCTTATGCAGATTGAATGAAAAGGGTTTTTAAGTATCTGACATGTTTGCTTTTGTTACACTGTACATGAAATGATACCTTTGATCTCTGCAATCATTCTGTTTAATTATTTGACACATCTTCTTTTGTTACGTCAAGCTAGAAATCATATCTCTGGAATCATTCTCTTTTTTTAAAAAAAGTAGATAAAAAGAAAAAGCGTTCTTTCCTTTGAAAAATATATATGTTCAGCTTTTTTCCCTACAAACTTATACATAAGGATCACTACAATTTATGAGCCAACACAAGGGAATACATGCATATAAGCGAATGATTTAATAGTTATTTTGAGTAGCCTTATATTTTTTGCATTTTGCAGTCATGAGATTATCCTAATTCATGTTTTAATTATGCAATGTAGCTTTGTCTGGCAATTATGTCAACTTTGGTGTGTTTGAGCTCTATGGTGACAGAGCACTTGTTGATGCTCTTGATATAGCGATGAAAATGATTTTATCAGTACCTCTTGTTGATGTATTGGCGTACAGAAAGGTGCGTTACAGCTTTTGGCAATTTTTGCAGTGAGATTGAATTTTAATACATTGCTTGAAATTTGGAGGGTCTGGCACTCGAAACATTGATCTCGCTGACATACCTTTAAATCATGAAAAGGGCCTAAACCCTAATCTATACGTGACATCATGGTTTACAATATCAACAGTATATTGGGATTGGTTTTATAACGATATCGGCAGATTGCCAAAACAATAACAGGTGTCAAAATTGATTTTGGCCTATAGGGGAGTTGTATTGGTGATTTATAAAAATATGTCTGCAGTATCGATAACATTTAGACATCAACACTTTTTTTAAAAAGTTAAAGACACTTGTGGAAATAACAAAAGAAAAGCGACTTCCTTTTAGAAGTGAAATTGATATTATTATAATTTGTTTTGTGTGTATCTGACTCTAATTTAAATAGTTTGTGATTGGATGATTGGAGGGACATATATGAACTTGTTTAGCTTTTTTGAGGTATTGTTAATTGTATTGTTTATATTTACATGCATCAAGGTTAACATACCATATCTACCAGAAATGATACCTATACATCTGGAAGTTTTATAAATATCTCCAATATAGGCATACCTCTCATATCTTGGTCTCTTGGCTATCCATCATGGTATCTATATCCAATGCTGCTAGACATCTATTTTATATTTTTTCGGCTTTCAGTTTCCTGACTTTTTTTAATTATGTGCAGCTTACCAAGGCATATTTTGCTTTCTTGGAGGTTTTGTTCAGTTCTCATATCATATTTGTACTCAATCTTGACACAAACACATTCATGCATATCGTTGGATCCCTTGAATCTGGTCTTAAGAATTTAGATACGGGCATTTCCTCTCAGGTGTGTATGCTCTTCTGTTGCTTTGATGTTCAATTTTTGTGTCATTCTCTTTTTTTTTCTTTCTTTTTGTCTTTCTTACGGACAAACCTTACCTGATTTTAAATGATTATTATTTAACAAATAACTTGTTAGAAATAAAAGAATCTTCACAACCTCTTTTGAGAAGCAACCTATTTTTATGCTGATGATGTTCAATATTGCTTGCAGTGTGCATCTTCTGTGGATAGTTTGGCTACTTACTACTTCAACAACATCACAATGGGAGAAGGCCCCACAGCAGCGGTTGCTATGAATCTTGCTCGGCACATTGCAGACTGCCCCAGTTTATTTCCTGAGGCAAGATCCTATCAATTGCCTTTTTCTTATATGCTGTTAGTAAAACAAGGCTTGTACTTTCATCTTGTGGTTGGTTAGTTATATAATTTATATGGCTCTAAAAAGTCTATTATAATTGCTTGCATTATACTTTTGTCGCTAGCAGATATTGAAGACTTTATTTGAGATAATTCTGTTTGAGGATTGTGGAAATCAGTGGAGCCTTAGCCCGGCCATTGCTCAGTTTAATACTTATTAATGAACAGGTAAGATAATTGATAAGCCTGCTTGTACTTTTCAAACAATTTTTGTTAAGTCGATATTTACTTTCTTGTTGTCAAATTGACATTTGGCTTAGTGGCCCTAGCATATCTTATTGTAAACTTTAGATGGTTTAACCACTCGTCCTAAAAGCTAAAGTTATTAGGAAAGAGAACCACTAAATATTCACTTCAACACTCCTCGTCATGTGCAGAGCAAACTTCTACAGCTTAGCGCATAAACAAACACGAGGGCAAATAGTCCATTGGACACAACATGAAGCAATTAATATTTCTTTGAGCACATATCGCCAACACGATAATCCTCAGACCTTTGGCTTTGATACTATATAAATTTTAGATAGGCTAACTACTTATCTCAAAAGCTCAATCTCTAAGGAAAAAGAACCATTAAATATTTACTTCAACACTTGTATTGTATGCAAATTTTATATCTTGCAAATTTGCCTTATGCAAGTTGTAGCTAAAACAAGCCTTCTTTCATCTTGTGGTTGCTTAGGTATACATTTTAAATGGTCTAAAAAAGTCGATTATTTGATTGCTTTCTTATATCTTATATTGTGTACTTTTCCCATAGTTGGAGATTTTTATTGTTTTTTTTTTTTTGATAGATTTATAATGACTTGAAATCTCAAATTTTGGCATTGCAGGTTTGTATTACTACGCCTCTTCAACTTTAATTTAATATTTTTTTTTGTTCTACATAATTAGTTCTTATGGTCAAGGCACTAGGCAGATTTTATGAAAATAGATTTACTATTTTTTGATGTGTCGTCTTTTAAGCCAACAATCACATGAAGTTTTTGATCACATAGAAAGGGCATCTAATCATCAAAATTTTGCCATTTGTAATCGCATGGATCCTAGATAAAGATTTATGTCTCACACTTCTTTTGAGGATAAGATGGAAGAAGAGTTGACATAGTATGTTTCTCTTTTGCAGCCACTAGATCAGCAACAACGCATTTCTGCTTGCTTTGACAAGCTGATGAATGATGTCAACCGGAGCTTGGACTCCAAGAACAGAGATAAGTTCACACAGGGTTTGACAATGTTCAGACATGAATTTCGTGTCAAATAGTTTGAACCATCTTCTAGTGGAAGTTATCTTCTTAGACATACATATTTGCCTTCGTGATGCGGAGATGGTTCTCATGCATGACCTATTCTCGGGTGCTTGAAGTGGGACAGGCAGTAGGAGTTTGTGTACAACTCTGCACGATGTCTGTAATGATCATGGCTTGTGCAAGGTGGTGGGGATCTCAAGACTGATCATGTTGTGGTGTTTGCTCACTCTTGAAAATTGTCTTGTCAAAATGGAGGCATTAGTTAGGGTATACTTAGGTCAGAAGGAAGTGGATCACTAAATGTTTTGGCTGCTCAACTAAGTGTGAGCTTCATTCTTTTATATGTTAAGTTGAATATTATCTGGGTCGTTTATTGTATTTTGAGTTGTCTTATTTTTTCTGTACATCCACTATTTTTGGCAACGGCCATTGGAATCCCAAGCTGTGTACGTAGTTGGTGTGTGTTTCCAGCACAGATGGAGAAGAACAATGCAGGGAAATTCCTCCTTAGTGGTCTGGTGGGTGACAGCTTCTGCTGGCAGAGCCTTGGAGCCCCAACTTAACATTGCTTGGGTAAATCAGAGATATGGAGAATACGCGGGGGAAGGGAAAATGATAGGGCATATTGAAAACTCATGCCAGTTTGTTGTCTATTGCTTGACCACTCGTGCTGCTAAAGTTGGATTTTAGTTCATCAACCAGTCTACCGTTTGTGGGGTCTGTTCTCTTCCAGAAATGATTGTTGGATTCCAGAGAGGATGATAATTAGCTGTTTGAAGTTGAATGCTCGGGTTTTGTATACGAGGGGTATGCTCCGGGGGTTAGCAACCATGTTTTCTTTGCATGATGTTATATTTTTCAAATGATGTCCTTCTCATCTGTCAATTGTTTAGCTCTTTTGAAATGGGTGGAACGGGGAAGTCTGTAAAATAGGATTTTTGGATGACAGTATTAATTTGTATGCATTCAGTGTTTAGATCATTAGGGCAAGCGACAGTGATTCATTACCCCATTGAGATGTAAAAGATAATGATAAGTAAATATGATTTTCGGGTTGTAATCGTCTAAAACAACGGCCTATTGATTGGGTACCTGTAAATATTGTTCCTCCCATAGCGAATGGTAAGCCTTAATTTAATTTTTTGGTTTTTAAATTAGTGAAAGCATACTCGAATTTAACATCGATGACGATGCTGATAAGTACTGACATAAACGGCATCCTCTAGTGATACCCTACTATATGGTTTCCACTATGTTTAAAATTGAATTGCGGGCGTTTGGATGCTATATTCAATATTTATATAAAATTTATAAAAAAATTATCATGAATTTTGATTTGTTGTGATTATTAAAAGTAACAGTGTTTATAAAATAATGTTCGAAACAGCAATTGTTTTTAAAAATACAAATGACATTGCTTGGCATTATAACAAAAATAACACAGGAAGGGGCAGAGGAAGCTGAAGAATATGGGAAGGGGAGGGGGAGGGATAGGTGTGGGGAAGAGGAGGGGAGGAGACGTGATGGGGATGAAGGGGGAGAGGAGGGGAGGGGGAGGTGACAATTGTGAGAGAATTTATTTTTTTGGTGGTACCCTTCCACTTGTATTAAAATGGGTTGCTCAAACCCCTTTCTTTTCGGTGTGAGCTCCAACAAAAAAAATATTTAGAGAAAAGTTTAAACTAATAAGGCGTTTGGATTGATCAAACCCCCCTCCTCCCCTCAATAACTGAGAGAGCTTTATTGATTTTTCTTGAATTAAAAAAAAGGAGAATAATAATGAGTGTATTTAATATTTTTCACCTGGAAGTATATTTATCTTTATCTTGATTGAATGGTCAACTAGTGGAAGGGCTCAAGTTAACTAGGGAAAAACACACCAATGGAGATGATCCACCTACAAGAGTCGAAAATTTTTGTTGAATAACAAAAAAGTATGTTTGGTTAGTGAGACAATGGAAGAAATTGGATGTGAAAAAGCAAAAGAAAAATTCCAATCTCACTTTGTCTCGTTTCTTTATAATTTTTTTAAAGAAAATTAGTGTGATGGACTATTTTATACGAGTGAATAGATTTTTTTAATGTCCTCTGTTTTTCACGATTTAAACAAACCCGAAAAGTTGTTCAATGCATGCATAATGGGCCGAGCAATCGTAAAAGTGAAGAGTGTGAGCCGACGACGGGAATGGGCCTGACCATCATTGGCCCCGCAATTTCTCCCCTTCGCGACCTTCGTGTTATCCACAATCCATCCATCATCCGCGCAGAGGGGGAACGAGGCCGCGAAGATGGCGCTCCTCCTCCCCAACTCCTCCATCTCCCTTCTCCCTTCCTTTCCTCACCCAATGGCCGCCTATCCCACCCACCCTTGTGAGTTCCTCATCTCCACTTCTTCTTCTTCTTTTCTGTACTATTTATTATTGCTCGATTGCTTGGGTTTGGTTTGTTCGTCCGTCCAAATGTAGATAGATGCGTTACCTCTTATGAGGCTGTAACACGATTCTGCGTCTATTTCTCTTCTTCTGTTTGTATGCCATGTATGTATGGGCTCCTCTGTTTCTGTTCGTTAGTGACCTTTGAGGTGAAATCCCGCAATGGATGGTATAGTTCGTTTTCGTTTCTAAATTATAGGAAATCGTGTAAAGAGCTAGCTGTAGGGTGGGTGATTCCTTGGTTTGCCCAGCCTTATCCGCTGGTTTCATTCTATATTATGGGGAATTATTCCTGCCTATACTATTTGAAATTTTAATATATGCATTGCAAATGTATTGGTGACCTAAGAAATTGTGTAGCCTCCAGACTGCAACCAAGTCCCCTTCAGTTGCTGTCCAAGTTTTCGGATAAGCTTTGCTTGCATTCTCCTAACTTTGTCCTACGGAGTAGCTCTTTGGTTGCTCGAGCTTCGTCAGAAATGGTTGGTGGGCCAGCCGAGGAGGCTGTGGCAGTTGAGAACCTGCCTTTGGAGTCGAAGCAGCAGATGATACTTGAGCAAAGGCTGAAGATGAAGCTGGCCAAGAAGATAAGGCTACGAAGGAAGAGGCTCGTCCGGAAGAGAAGGATGAGGAAGAAGGGAAGATGGCCGCCGTCCAAGATGAAGAAGAACAAGAATGTATGATTGCCGAGCACTCTATACCTCTCACTTGTTGTCCGGCCACCGTCCTGTGTTGTATTCTGTTTTCCTGTCGAGCGTATTCATGAATTTCCCTTTGCTGTATTTTGCCTTCATCTGAGTTATAACATATATGATGAATGAATGGCACCATATGTGGCTAACGACGAATTCATTTCAAGGAAACTCTGCGTCTCTAGTCTCCGTTCATTCCTAGTATTTTGTGCGCATAAATCTCCTTATTACATCGTTGAGATCTTTGAGGCGGTGGGGCTATTTCAGAGTTGCAATGTGAGCAAAAAGGTCACTTGTCTACTTCCTTCATAACAAGCATGAATTGGACCCTGCAAAAATGGTTTTAATGTCAAACATCAATATTCCTCTTAACCTTTACCACCTATTATCTAGCAGCTTAAATTGAGGCATTCATAGCAGCACTGCAAAGAATTGAGTTCCCCTTTCACAAGGGTGATGCAGCAGTTAGACTTTAGCTTGTCATCCCCCCGAATGTCGTATTTGTAAAGCGGGCATGTTGCATTCAACCACAGCCATCTGACGATGCAACCAGAATAGAAATGGTTTCTGCAGGGGAGTCGACTAAGTTTTGATCCATCTTCATATCGTAAAATTAGGCAAATGCAGCATTCCAACACCAAATGCTAACGAAAATACTAGTCTAAGCAATCGTGAAAAGTTAATATGACGAACTGAAAAGATCATAGTTGCAGACAATTTCAGATTGAGCATCAAGGGAAAATATACCCACCAAATTTTCCGGCAAGAAAGCTACTTCAGTAGTTGATACTCCAACACCTGCCTTTCTGAAGGTGTCAAAAAGTGCTTCTCGTCCTATCAACGATAGAGTTTCCCCATAGTTCAGTGGCTTGGCGAAATCGGAACCTGGGAAGGGCTTTTATGCCGCTTCGGAAGCACTTTCCGGACCAGCAACGACAACATACAAAAAGGCAATAGCAGCACAGGGCAATGCTAACAAGACACAGAGAAAATGCAAAGAAAAGATCAAATGCGAGAAACACCATGCACGAACAACCTGCATTTCAGTATATAACATGGGCAAAACTGTGAGCCTTGCATCACTAACCACACTCACATCCAAGCTGGAATGACCATAGTTTTATAGTTTATAAGAAAAATCCAGCATTTGTGGAACAGATGTACATCGCTCATTTTTTCCATCAAGGAGATAGAATCGGCTTTTTCAAAGCCAAATTCACACCGACTGAGACGTGGAGCTTCCTGAATAAGCCATTGGCTGAATCTGATGGTCAATTGCTAGCCATCTGGGGAGTAAACTACGACATTGCACAGCAATTCCTTGAGCATGGTGTTCTTGTCATAATCGCGCCGCCGTTGTAGGAAAGGGTACATCACTAGTGGTCGTGTCGTTTAAGAAAAAGTCGCAAATGAAGATATGAGCTTCTCTATACGTAGGAGGCCCAAATCCTTGTAAAATTTATCATGTCATTGTGTAAGCTTTCTATCTAATTTTGTTGGGAATCAAAGGGTGGGAAATATACAATGGTCTCTGGTATCCGCCATGGGTAAAGCTTGACGTAAAGCAATGGGGATTGAACACGGGAGTTTCTGCAGTAATGTACGCTGATTTCTCCAAGTTTTACAGCCGTGTAGTATTGGGTTTATTTCACATCAATTTTAGAGGGGATTGTTTATTTGTATATAAGTTAATAGTAAAACCTTATTTTTTAAGATAACTTTTAAATTTAAAAAACCCGTCACACCTATTACAAGTTTTTTTGGGGGCCAATAGGGCCCAACAATTAAAGTTGGTTTTAGTATTGCCTTGGTTTGCCTCATGGTATGTCAACCAGCTCGAATTAGATTCGAGTCTCTTGAAACATCATTCATGTGATGAGGTGTGGTGGAGGTGAGATGATTCAAATAGTAGCCAGCCTGAATTAGAGTTTTTGGAATTTCACTATAACATATGGACCTAGCATGTGTTGAAGGGGAGAATTATTAGGTTTATCCTACATCATATTTAGATGTGACTGGTGACTTGTATATAGAGTAATAAGAAAGTCTTATACCTTAAGCTAGCTTTTCGGATTAAAGAGATCTGTGATACCTACTGCAAGTCCCTTTTAAAAGCTCGTAGGGCCCAACAATGGTATCAGACAGTTACTTGGTTGTAGCTAATTTCTAGCTAGGTGTTGAACAAAATTTCTAAGAACCTAGTTGGTGTATTTGTGATTTAAATTTTAATAAGATACTTGATGAGAAACATGTTAAGATGATATTAGAGTATTAAAGAATAAATGAGTCTACATGATTAAACGCGAAGAAAATAATACATAACCAAGTTACAAGGCATGGTTGGTGGTGAAGGGCTTCGGACAGAAAAAAATGTATTGATTTCGATAAAAATTTTTCTTCTGTTATTAAAATATCTTCTATTAGAATTGTTTTGGCTTTGGCTACAAGTTTGGATTTAAAAATTGAACACTTAGATATGAAGACGCCATTTCTTCACGGTGATCTTGAAGAGGCCATATACATGGAGCAACCAGAAGGTTTAAAAGTTAGAGGAAAGGAATAGATAATGTGCAGACTAAAAAGAGTTTATATGTTTTGAAGCAAGCTACTAGACAATGATACAAAAAATTTGATTCTTTTATGAAAAATAATGGGTAAGAAGTCTGTTTCTAATCACTGTATGTTCATCAAGAGGTTTGAAGATGATGACTTTATTATTCTGTTGCTTTATGTGGATAACATATTGATTGTAGGACATTATGGAGCCAATATTGCAAGTTTAAAAAAGAACTTGAACAAATCTTTTACAATGAAAGATTTGGGATCATCAAAGCAAATCTTTAAAATATCCATTTGGCATGACAGAGGAGCTAGAAAGCTTTGGATGTTATAGGAAAAGTACATAGAAAAAGTTGCTTGAAAAATTTAATATAAAAGATGTAAAGCTGGTTGGAGTTCCACTTGAGGGCCACTTCAAGTTGAAGAAAAGTAACTTAAGTGAAACAGAGATGAAGGAAATGACAAAGGTTCTCCATATTTCTATTATTGGTAGGTCGATATATATTATGGTTTGTACAAGACCAGAAATAACATATGCAATTGGAACAGTTAGTAGGCATTTAGTAAATCCAAGTAAAAATATTAGTAAGCAGTTAAGTAGATAATAAGGTACTTGACAGGTACATTCAAAATGCATTTGTGTTTTAGAAAAAATAAAGCTTTGTTGGTTAGCTACAGAGATGCATACATGACAGGTGACTTGAAGACAAGAAGGACAACATCTGGGTTTGTTGTTATTTTGCTAATGGGGTTGTGTCTTGGCAGTCTAGGTTATAAAAGTATGTTGCATTATTCACAACTGAAGCCGTATTTATTGTTACTACAGAAGCTTAAAAGGAGATGCTATGGACGAAGAGATTTTTAAGTGAAATTGGTGTTAAACAGAAAAGATATATTATCCACTGTAATAGCCACAGTGTAATTCACCTAAGTAAGAATTCAAGTTTTCATTCAAGAAGCAAATATATTGATGTGAAATATCAATAAGTAAGACATGTGTTGGAAAGTAAATCTTTTGAGCTAACAAAATTTAATACTGAAATGAATGTTTTAGACATGATGATTAAAGTTGTTTTAAAGAAAAAAATATGTTTACTATAGGAATGGAGCAAGCATGGATGAAGACTCTCATGCTGGCTAGAAGTATTTTATGGAGTCGGAAAAGGGAGGTTTATTGGGTTGTCCTTCCCCTATAAATACACGAACCGACAACCCTATTTTGGGTAAAAACTAAGTTTTTTGGAAAACGCATTTTGCGTTGTGTTGTGTGAATAAAAGAAAATGGCGATGAGGGCAGGATGGGGCAATTATTTAGATTGAATAAAGGTGAAATCTTTTTGAGGTTCGCTTACGATCGTCAATAGTAGCTTTGCAAAGTTCTTAATCGGTGACGTCTTTCCTTTATTCTTTTTATTTGTGATTAATATCAATTGTGTTGAAATTGTAATAAATTGATATTGAGGGAGTTTGTTATCTAGTGAATATTTTTGGTATCAAGTTATGATATAGTGAATTTGATCCGGTAGTCTACCCTGTGATTTTTTTCTTTGGGTTTTTTTACGTAAAATTGGTGGTCTTTTATTTGTGTTAGATTTAATTAAATAGGTTAGTACTTCTCATCAATTATGTATTGAAATGAAGATTTAGGTATTTAGTTAATCCCAATAACTAGTACTAGAACCTGGTTATTTGGTTGTAACTAATTTTGAGTGTTAGGTGTTCAACAAAATTTCTAAAAAACCTAATAACCGATAAAAAATACATTAAAATGATATCTTTTAAGGGGGATGGGGCTAGAGGGCCCTACAATAAGCTTTTTCGGTCTTGGCGGTCTGTGACTAGTAACGCGCTCCATTCCCTTCGGTTTTTAAGGATCAAGTGTCTGATGCATGAAAGGTAAGATTAAGTGCCAGGACAGGACATTTATTTGTGATCGTCCAACCAAAGGCTATTATGTTTCATTGTTTTCACTGAACCCTAATAGTAAGTGATGAGACTATATAAGTAAATAACTGTGCTGTTTGCTTATGTTTTAGCTCAGATTTGTCGCATGTCAATGTATCTGAGATATGTAACAATTCAGTAAGACTTCGAAAGGAATTGTGGCCGTGTCTGCCGTTCTTCACCTTGCCTCTAGTCTGGCTTTTTCTTTTTAAGTACTGTCTGATGGAAGGCAGACGGGACACAGCCTCTTGTGTCTCATTAGAATCAACCTTTCTGGATGTGAAACCTTTGCGCACCTTGATTCCGTTATTTCCTACTCCTTTGGGTTACACTTGCTTTGCAGCTTTAAGTATTCCCCTTCATCCTATTCCTGAAACGATATTTGACAGTTCTTCCGTACATGGGGAGGAGCCTTTGAAACCTGATCTGAATTCCCTGATGCTCTAAATGGAGTACATTTTGACTCTTCTGTTCAGGATTTGATGCACACCCCTTGTACGAACGACTTTGTAGTGGCTCCTAATGACTCACTATGTATTAGTAAAAAGAAATAAAGGCGCAAGTTGCACAAGAAAATTTTAGGTGATGCTGGAATTGCACAATCCTGCTTGATACAGATGGTGACAGACGAACTGTGGAGAGAGTGCTTATGATTTTTGATGGTCTTAGAAGAAGGTTGATATAAATAAATGATTTGAGAGTTATAAACTGGGCACCATCTCGACAGCCAGCCTTACAAGCAGGGGGTGTCTTGTTTAATAACAATATTCGTGCAAATCCGGTTAGGAGGGTCGGAGCCATTCCTGGGATTGAAGTGGGACATATTCTACTTTCGTGTCGAGCTGTGTTTGGTTGGAATCCAACCATGGCTGGAATTGATTACATGATTGTTAAATGTGGAGAGGAGGAGTCAATAGCGATAAGCATCGTCTCTTCTGGACTGCATAAGGATGATGAGACGAGTGATGCGGACAGTTTGATATACACAGGCCGGGGTGGTGGGATAACAAAATCTGGACAACAGAGTGATGATCAGAAGCTTGAAAGAGGCAATCTGGCTATGGAAAGGACGACACACAGAGGCATACGGGTCATGCGAAGCATGTTGACTTCAACATCTAAGATATACATTTACGATTGGTCTTTATAAAATTCAGAAAGCATGGCTTGATAAAGGCAAGGCAGGCTTTAGCATTTTCAAGTACAAATTAGGGAGACTGGAAGATCAACCAAAAGGAATTGCAATGCGGAAGCAGATTCAGCAATGGAGAAGTGGTCTATCAAGTAGAGAAGGTTTCATCCTACCTGACCTATCTTCTGGAGCTGAAAAAGTGCTTGTCGTTCTTGTTAATGAAGTTGATTGGAACAAGGGGCCGGCTCATTTTGCTTATATTTCAAAAGTTAGTTATCCTGAGAACATCGGCTCAATGGGACCTCCGCTTCAGTGTACTTGTAGTAAGACATGTAATCCTGGAGACGAGAGCTGTGACTGTAGACATCAAAATGGCGGTCATTACCTTACACTTCAAATGTACTTCTGGTGCATCGGAAGCCTCTTAGACGCGAGTGTGGTTCTTGCTCTTGTTCCATTTCTTGCCGGAATCGTGTTTCCCAGAAAGGTATTAACATTCAGTTTGAGGATTTTAAGACCAGGGACAAGGGTTGGGGTTTGCAATCATGGGATCCTCTTCGCGCTGGTTCCTTCATCTGCGAGTATGTTGGTGAAGTTATTTGTCCTGCGGAGGCAAGAAATAATGATGAATATAATGAGTATACATTTGAGGATACTTATGTTAGAGATACAGATTACTTCAAATGGAACATTGGAAGTGACCTTCTAAAGGAAAATAAATTAGACTGTTATTATGGTACTTATAAGCCACTATCTATATTCATAAATGCGATAGGCAAGGGAATGTGGAATGTGGCCCCTTTTATGAATCACACCTGCTCTCCTAATGTCTTTTGGCAGCCTGTGTTATATGACCATGATAATGAGCAGTATCCACATACCATGTTTTTATCTCTTGTTGTATGGGACTGACCCTCATAACTCATCAATGACTTCAGAAATATTGTGCACAATTTTGAAGTTGATGACACCGTCATTCAAGTCAAGTTCAATACGGCAAGCGCATGTAGAACAAACCCAAGAACGGTACCCTTTGATGCTGGCGTTTTGATTTCCAACTCAAGTGCTTCATCATTTTCCTTTATCATTAACTCCGTAAATACTATCCACCAAACAATTAGCATTTTAGACATTCAACTAGAATTACTTAATATACGAGCAAACACGTTGCACTCCAATACAAAAAACTATATACTTTCCTTAAAATGATCCATTGAATACAGTATTAAAAAAAAAGACATTTCACTTCTTAGTTGACTGATACTAGCATGACCATTCCCGACGAGCAACTGTTGATGAAGAGCCACATGCAAGGGCCGCAGGAGATGAAACCCCTAAAGATACAAACAAATATAGGGAAAACAGAATAAAGAAGCACAGACTTGAGGTTCTGCATCCTTTCTGCACTGTCCACTTTTATCAATTCTTTAAACATAATCACATGAGCATATAAATATCATATATAGCTTTCAGGATAAAATGAAGTGCAAATAATGAATGTTTACTATATCTGAAGAAGAAGCAACTACCCGGAAAAGGTCACTACAAACGCTTCAAGGCATCTAACGTTATTAAACAAAGAAAAAGAAAATGTTCCTTACATTTTGGCTATTTCAACAACTCCTTGCCTACAAGTCATTTCTGAAAGCTTCAGCTTTTCAATCTCTCTGCAAAATGAAACGATATTTTAAATCACGAGTGATTGGAAGTAGAATAAAAATATTTCCCATAAAAATTAAACAAACTGTAGTTAATAGCGATATAAGATAAAGGAAAAAGAATTTACAAAAAATTTTTGAGGTAATCAAAACTCTTGCACCATTTTAGGAGGGCCAAAACATTCCAACAATCAGAGTTAGGTATGTAAAGCTATTCATCTCAAACAAATTCCCCTATAAGACAAAGACGTAGATCTCTTTGTATGTGAGATTGGAAGGTTGAAAACAATAACCCAAATCGGTGGGAAAACACCACTAATCACTCAAGTAGTGGACGGGAAATATAATCGGGCACCTCTCCTTATTGGTGGCGCTTCCTTCTGTACCTTAGTAATCTAAAATCAAAATATTCTCCAGGAACCAATCAGAAACCAAAATTGCCACCAGAACACTCAACTTCCAATCCAATATAAAAAAATAACATCGAGGTAGCATCCAATCTCTAACAATATTCAAAGAGTATATACAACACAATACACATTATAAGAAAAGAGATTAATGGAAAAACTTTTGAGGCCAAAACAATGGATTTAAAAATATAAAACTGCAGTTGAGGATGAAAATCTGGTCGAGATCGACCATCAATCTGATAGTAAACTAACTGAACTTCTAATAAAAGAAAATAAAAGGGCTTAGTAGTTTTGATAAAAAATTAACCATCCAATCAATTTAGCTGAATCACGGACAACAGCTAATAATATCTACTGACAATGGCCACTCGTACGGGCTACAACTTAAAGAAATTACTGTACTGTTTAGCCCATGGATTAATTGGATGAAAGCAATTTTATTTCAGTTAATAAAAGCACTCAACACTGCATTTTACATTTTAGAAATCAACACTTTGGATAAGTGCAATATCTGTTAATATGTGTAATTGTATTAATGATATGTAACCCATTGTCACACTTGAAATACTAAAGAAATCTCGAAATATTAATTGAGGTGACTGTTAGTTGTTCCATGGAGATTGAAGGGTCTCAAAACTTCTCTATAAATTGAGCTTCATTTGCCTCATTCTTAGAGGGCAAGACAAGTAGAAGGAAAGACAAGTAGAAGAAAAGACAAGAAAAAGAGAGATAGAGAGAGATAATGAAAAAGAAGAGGGAAAAATATTCATGAGTTTATCTTATACGAAGTATTGAGAGAGAGTGAAATCCTGTAATCTCAATAGTATAGGGTGTGTGAGTAATCTTCTTGTACATCTCTTTATATATTTGATGAGGGTAGTCTTTGGTTAAAGTAGTGAATTGTTCGTCGTTGCCCGTGATTTTTGACTTTCGATTGAAGGAGGGTTTTCCACGTTAAATCTATGCCCTTTTGTGGTTTTGTTTTATCTTATTTCTTAGGTCTTATTTTCCCATTATTTTTGTTCGTTGTGGTTGATCTCCAATTTTAGGGATTTTTCTTAACAATTGGCGCCGTCTGTGGGAAGTTTGGGTCTCATTCAATCGGATCTTGATTTGAGTAGGAGTCATGGCGGACAGTTCCGAGACTGGGAAAATTGAGAAATTTGATGGAACAAATTATCAATGGTGGAGGATGCAGATTGAGGATTATCTATACGAGAAGCAACTACATCAACCGCTTGTAGGAACCAAGCCAGAAGCGATGCCAGCCGAGGAGTGGACCTTATTGGATAGGCAAGCCTTAGCCATCGTCCGATTGTGTTTAACACAGTTGGTGGCGTTTAATATCTCCAAACAGAAGACCGTCAAAGGGTTGATGGAGGCATTAGCTGGTGTTTATGAGAAGTCATCAGCCTCTAATAGGTTATTTTTGTTAAGAAGCTTGTCTCTTTAAGGATGCCCGAAGGTAAATCTATTGCTAATCATTTGAATGATTTCAATAAAATTTGGGCACAACTTGAATTCGTGGAGTTGACTTTTAGTGAAGATATTAAATCTTTAATGCTCATGTGTTCTTTGCCGGAGAGTTGGGATACGGTAATTACATCTATAAGTAATGCATCAAAAGAAAAACTAAAGTTTGATGAAGTACTAGGTGCAATCTTGAATCAGGAGATGATAAAGAGAAGCATGGTAGATAGCACACTGTCCATCTCAGGCACAGCTTTGTCAGTGGACAAAAACAAGGGAAAAGAAAGAGGAAGAAGTCAAAGTAAAGGTCCTAAGAACCGAGGGCGCTCTAAATCCAAAGGAAATTCAAGGGTAAGCTTACTTGTTGGTTTTGTGACAAGGAAGGACATTTAAAGAAGGATTGTCCTGAGCGAGTCAAGAATGTAGCTAATGTTGTTGATGGTCATGAAGAGAAATTTTGTTTATTTGCTCATGTTGATTACAACATAGATACATGGTATATTGATCCAGGTACTTCATTTCATTGTACTTCTCACAAAGAATGGTTTTGTGATTTTGTCAAGAGTGATTGTGGATATATAACAATTGGCAATGGTCAGAAGTGCAGAATTGAAGGTAAAGGAGTAATTCATTTGAAGATGCATGATGAAAGTAAACTGATTCTCAAGGAGGTCAGGTATATACCTGAATTAAAGAAAAATCTTATATCTGTTAACAAGCTGGACCAAGAGGGCTATGGGATCACATTAAAAAACAATCAATGGAAGATCAACAAAGGAGCATTGGTGGTGGTCAAGGGGAAGGCGGTGGGTACACTTTACCTATTGTCTACCAAGGTAGATCAGTTTGTTTCTTTGGCAGCTGAGAAGAATGACATAACAACGTTATGACATAGAAGGTTTGGTCACTTGAGCGAGAGTGGGATGAGGATCTTACATTCCAAGAAGGTTTTGACAGGTATAATTGATTCTAACTTTGGTTTTTGTGAAGACTGTATTTTAGGTAAACAGAAACGGGTCAGCTTTACAAAGGTTGGGCGAGAGATGAAATCCAAAAGGTTGGAGTTGGTTCATAAGGATGTTTGGGGACCAGTCCATAATATATCTTTTGGAGGTAATCTCTATTTTGTTACCTTCATTGATGATTTTAGTAGGAAGACGTGGATTTACACTATTAAGAAAAATCAGATGTCTTTAACATTTTCAAGATGTGGAAAACCCAAGTTGAGAATGAAACAGGTTTAAGACTGAAATGTCTTCTGTCGGATAATAGTGGAGAATATTGCAATAAGGTGTTTGACTCCTATTGTGAACAACGGGGAATTAGAAGGATCAAGACAATGCCAAGGACACCACAACAGAATGGGGTGGCAGAGAGAATGAATAGGACCATCCTAGAGCGAGCGAGAAGCATGAGGGTTCATGCTGGACTCCCTTTGCATCTTTGGGGTGCCACAGTGGATACAGATGTCTATCTAATAAATCGAAGTCCATCAAGCGCCTTAGATGGAAAAATACAAGAAGAGGTATGGTCTGGTAAGAAAGTTGACAACTCTTTTCTTAAAGTCTTTGGTTGTATTGCATATACACATATTGACAGGGAATCAAGAAAGAAGCTTGATACAAAGTCCCGCAAATGTGTATATCTTGGATATGGAGGTGATGAGTATGATTACCGGATGTGGGATTTCGAGAACCACAAAGTGTTTCGAAGTCAGGATATTGTATTCAATGAAGAGTACATGTACAAAGACATGAAAGAAGGAAAGAATGAGGAGTCAAAAGAAAAAGAGTATATGGAGCTTGATGAGACAGATGAAGAGATGCCAAGTGCTGAAAATCAAGGATTTGTTCCAAGTGATGAGGAACAATTATCTTCTGAAGAGACCGAACAAGGAGGTGAGTCACAGGTTAATCAACCAAATGATGATGAATCAGATTCTGAATATTCTGATACGCAAGTTGAAATTGATGACTCAAAGCCACCACAAGAGATAGTTGTTGCTCCTGAACCAAGGAGGAGCACAAGGGTTAGAAAGCCTACTCAGAAATTAAATTTAATTATACAACATATTTTGTATACTAATGCAGGAGAACCGAAGTCCTATGATGAAGCCATGAGTGACAAAGCTCATCTTAAGTGGAGTTGGCCATGAAGGATGAGATGTCATCGTTGGAGAAGAATCATACATTGGAGTTGGTGAGGTTGCCACCAAAAAGGAGGGTTCTACAAAACAAGTGGATCTATCGGATCAAGTCTGAAGCCGGTGGTGTACAAAGGTATAAGGCAAGACTTGCGGTGAAAGGTTTTGGTCAAAGAGAAGGGATTGATTTTTATGATATATTTGTACCTATTGTAAAAATGACTTTTATTAGAATTATTTTGAGTATTGTGGCTGTAAAGAGGTTGTATTTAGAGCAGCTTGATGTAAATACAGCTTTCCTTCATGGTGATTTGGAGGAGGAAATCTATATGGAACAACCAAAAGGATTTGAAGTCAAAGGTAAAGAAAATAAGGTGTGCAAATTGAAGAGGAGTCTATATGGACTCAAACAAACACCAATACAATGGTATTTGAAATTTGACAAGTTTATGTTGGATAATGGATTTTCTAGGAGCAATTCGGACCACTGTGTATATCTACTATAGTTTAATGATGGCGATTACATTATTTTAACTTTGTATGTAGATGACATGCTTGTTGTAGGGACTTGTATGGATAAAATTGTTAGTCTTAAGATGAGGTTAGCCAAGAGTTTTTCCATGAAAGATTTAGGTGAAGTAAAACAACTTCTTGGGATGCAAATTACTCGAAACAAGAAGAACAAGAAGTTGTGGTTATCTCAAGAAGGGTATGTGAAGAAAGTTCTTGAGAGATTCAACATGAATGAATCCAAGCCAGTGACTACTACTTTGGGTAGTTTTCAATTGTCCAAAGAACAAGGTGCTAAGAGTGAGGAGGATAAAGGTCACATGAAAAAGGTGCCTTATGCTTCAGCTATTGGAAGTCTTATGTATGCTATGGTGAGTACAAGACCAGATATTGCACATGCAGTAGGAGTAGTGAGCAGATTCATGATGAACACAGGAAAAGAACACTGGAGGCAGTAAAATGGATTTTCAAGTATTTGAAAGGAACTTCTAATTACTGCTTGTGTTTTGGGGGTGATAATATTGATGTGCAAGGTTATGTGGACTCGGACCATGCTAGAAATAGAGACAATGGCAGGAGTACATCCAGATACATCTTTACAGTTGGTAGAACCGCGGTGAGTTGGGTTTCTAAATTGTAAAAGATAGTTTCTCTGTCTTCAACTGAGGCTGAATATGTGGCTGGTGCAGAAGCTAGCAAGGAATATATTTGGATTAAAATTTTAATGAATGAGGTAGGTTTTAATGGGGTTGATTGCGGGTTGTACAGTGATAGTCAAAGTGCAATCCATTTAGCCAAGAACTCAGCATTTTATTCTAGGACCAAACATATTCGGTTAAGATATCATTTTATCAGATCTTTGTTAGAAGAACATAAATTGAAATTGGAGAAGATAGATGGAAAAAATAATTCGGCGGATATGTTGACTAAACCGGTGGATGGAAAAAAGTTGAGTTTTTGCTCAACTTTGGTGAACTTGCACTAACATGCAGGTGGATTCATGCAACGAATAAGTGGAAGAAGAGTTTGGATTAGTGTGTTCCAATCGGACTCCAAGTGGGAGATTGTTAATATGTGTAATTGTATTAATGATATGTAGCTCATTGTCACACTCGGAATACTAAAGAAATCTCAGAATATTAACAGAGGTGGTTGTTAGTTGTTCAATGGAGATTGAAGGGTCTCAAAGCTTCTCTACAAATTGAGCTTCATTTGTCTCATTCTTAGAGGGCAAGACAAGTAGAAGGTAAGACAAGTAAAAGAAAAGACCAAAAAAAAGAGATAGAGAGAGATATAGTGAAAAAGAAGAGGGAAAAATATTCACGAGTTTATCTTCTACGGAGTATTAAAAGAGAGTGAAATCTTGTAATCTCAATAATATAGGGTGTGTGATTAATCTTCTTGTATATTTTTTTATATATTTAATGACTATAATCTTTGGTTAAAGTAGTAAATTGTTCGTCGTTGCCCGTGGTTTTTGACTCTCGATTGAAGAAGGGTTTTTCACGTTAAATCTCTGCCCTTTTGTGGTTTTGTTTTATCTTATTTCTTAGGTCTTATTTTCCTATTATTTTTATTCGCTGTAGTTGATCTCCAATTTTGGGAATTTTTCTCAACAATATCTAGCAATTTAAGTGAATTACATTAGTACAGGGTCACTAGCCGATCTTCCCGTCCAACTATCCCCCTTTCATTATCAATGCCTGTGATCATTTGAAGAAATAATGGGAGAGTAAATCGCTACTTACGTTTTAGCTGCTTCTTTCTCCTTTCCCAGTGCCACTCCAAAGTAACTCTACAGAAGTAGAGATGATTAGTAGATGACAAACAGATAGAGTCTGTCGGGAACATATACATATATATGCAGACAAAACGAGTTCAAAGGAACTCACATATGAAACCCCAGATGGTTCAATCACGTACAAATGTAGACCATCCCTATCATAGTCACCAAGAATTACACCACATCCTTACGGCCTGACCACAATTGCCCATGTTTGGAGATGATTAGTAGATGAGAAGCAGATAGAGTCTGTCGGTAACATATACATATATATGCAGACAAAACGAGTTCAAAGGGACTCACATATGAAACCCCAGATGGTTCAATCACGTACAAATGTGGACCATCCCTATCATAGCCACCAAGAATTACACCACATCCATACGGCCTGACCACAATTGCCTCCGTTTGTGTTTAGATAGATACTACAAAATAAATAAAATAAAACCAGCAATGACACAAATACCTAAGCTAGACGACCAATAGGGGGTAGATAAGTGAACAAAACTAGCAACACGGTCCGCAAGCTACTTGACAGATACGGGTGTTCTCCATTGAAACTGAGAAGCACGAGAGGCTATCTGATTTTCACACATAAAGCTCATGCCAATGTAAGAACGAGGTCAAATACTAATCAACTTGCATTGAAGAGGCAGCCCCAGGTAATCGTCATGCTAATCAGAAGATTACATCGTCAATGTGGAGTTTCTTATTTATTAGACAACAAACAGTGCCGACAAACACATACATTTTGAGATTCTCAACAACACGATGGACGTGACAATGTACCCCAAATGTGACAATTGAGATTCTCAGCAACATGATGAAGTTGACGACGAGGAGAAAGAGGAAAACACAAATGTAGGAATGAACAAGAGTGGAAAGAGGAGGATTAAGGATACCACGCCGGCGTGACCATGGACGGAGTGCATTGTCTGGCCAGAACTGGCGGTGATCATCATCAACTCCACACACTTTTACGCACCCTTCCAAAGCGTCACAATATAAGATTAGAAAAAGGTGAAACAAAAAAGAAAAAAGGAACGGCGTCCAAATACCATTACAACGCCATCTTTGTACTTGATTCCGACGACAATCCTGGAAGGCGAGCGAAAAAAACGTAGAGGTTAGAATGACCATTTCATACCACACATCCAACGGATAACAAACACAAAGAGCGAGAAAATCAAAAGAGAGGGGGACGAGGGGAGGGTGGTTTGAGCAGTCTGATATATATGATACATACCCGGCGTTGTCGACGGCCCCGGTGGCGTATTCGACCTGGAAGAGGCGACTGTTGAGGGAGAAGGTGGTGACGTTTCTACCGTAACCTATTCCTACGCGACTCATGGCATCCTCCGACGATCACCGGAGGCGAAGAAGGCGACGGAAAATGCTGGCGGGCTCCGGCGACCTCCCCGTAAGTAAGAGTCAATAGTGAAGAGTGAATCCCGCCCGTTTCCTACGCGAATTTGCAGTTAGGAATGAAAAATATAAAAATAAAAAACTTTTATTTTCTTTATCTTTTCATTAAGCTCCACAATTCTTTAATTCTTTTTTAGCAACCATTGACTTTGGCTATATACAAAATTATTAGGTCATTTATTATTTCAACGATGATTTTTATTATTATTTATAGTTACATTACTCGAATTTAAATTTTCTAAGTGCATAAGTGAATTTGGATTTTTATATATTTTAATTTAGAATTTTCAACTAATGTAAAATTTTTATTTTTATTTTTCAAACATCTATACCAAATAAATGGATATCTGAGTTTTGGATACTTTGCCATCCATTAATCAATTAAACTTTTTACTTATTTTTAATATTGAACTAAATATTTTTAATATTTTTATATAATCATTATATTTTCCTTTATAATCAAAATTATTTATTAATTTTTATATGAAAATATTAATAAATTATACTTTTGAAAACTTAAATTTATATATTATTAATATATATAATCAACAAATGTCAATTATACACTGCTCGTATAACATAAATTAGCCCATACTAACCAATTTGCATGTACTTCCATCTGTGGTGGGACCTGCTTCGGCCTCTATTAAAAATTCTTTTATATTATTTTGTCTAATATTGGTCGTAGTTTATAAACTCAAAACTCGGGCTCAACGTGACATATCATGGAATGAAGTTGACTCCGAACTAACACAGGAGTCACTTGTATTACATTTTGAATTATATAAATAAAAAATTATATAAAATTAGTATAGATTACTCTTTTCACCCTCAAAATTGATATATATATATATATATATATATATATATATAATTTTTATGATATGATTAGAGGAGCTAATTATTAAATCAGTTGGTACGAAGTCATCCATGAAATTTGATTTAAAAAGAAAAGAAGTCGAGTCCACTTATAAAATTTTTGAAGTCAAAAATAAATTTTAAAATTATGGTTTTGATGTTGGCTGATTACACCAGTGCCGTTTGATGCTTGATTAAACTAAATCCATAACACTTTTAACATACAATCCGCTCTACAAACTAAGTGTGTTTCTATCAAAGTGCAATTAAGCCTTTCAGTACCCGCCCTTGGAGTCATAATTTTAATTTCTAAATTGTGCGTTGGAGTACAATATTTTGCGTACTTCTCCGCCGGTTGTGGGGCCAATTTGAAAATGACCCATATTTTTGCTTGGCACTCGTCGCCTTCGTAATTAAAAAATTCATAGTAAATTTTGTTGACACAAAAATATTAGATTGTCGTCGTTCACATCAATTTTTTCTTTTGCTTTCTATGTTAACCTCAACAGATTACTATTTTTATTTTGTGCAATCAAATTAAGAATGACGACTTCAAATTGCAAGGATATGGGTACATATTTAGTACTGTACACAAGCATAAACTAATTAAAAGGATCAACCAGCTAGCTGGCCTTCTTTCACTAGTGCTGTTAGCGGGGAGCCAAGTTTATGTTTAGAACTTTTCCTTTTTTTATTTTTCGGAAGGCATGCTCAAGCCTCAGCGTCCAACATCGACACAGAGTCGGTGACAAGTGCTCACACGCCTTTCCAACACACAAACAGCAAAACTCGGCAACCTTTCTGCCGCATGGGATTGGAACCGCCCACCTCTTATCCCAGTTCAGGAACCTAATCAGAGCCTTTGGAGGGGCCAACCTCATAAAGACCGAGAGGCTTCTTCTCCTTAGTCACATTGTCATCCACTGGTATGTCCATCGTCTCAAGAGAAGGGGTAGGACAGTGTATGGTTGCCAGTTCAATAGGTAGCCAATGGAAGGCACGTATTTCTACTTTCTTGGCATGCCGGAGGAAAGTCTTTGGTCCTTGTTTTAGCCATTGGTGTAACGGACTCAGTGTGTTGGCTTTCGTTTAAGTTATGTTGCTATTTAAAATTTTATTTATGTTTAATTTTTTTAAAAAATATATCGTTGTAAATCTGCTTGACATTTCTTAAAGCTTAATAATGAAGACATCATGTCTAGTATTTTATTCTGTTAGAAATAATGTCCATATATATTGGTTCCCCAAAAATATTGGTTGAAGCATTATAATCCTTTTTGTGCGTGTCAAATAATTGAAATATAAATTAATAAAAACAGATTAAATAGAGTTTTTCACGATGCAAGGGGCATAAATTAATCCAAATATTAAAAAGGCTTAGTTTAAAAACTAATATAATTATGCAAAATCCGGATTGAACAGACGACAGACAAAAAGCCCTACTAATATGGGCATAAGATGAACAACCGGTTCTCACTTTTAATGTATATGAATACTATACAGGGGCCTTATTTACAGACAAATGTAGTGGTCTTATTTATAGAAAAAATATAAAAGGTTTCTTCTAAAATTTTAAAGTACATAATTTTTATGCAAGGATCTTATATTTTTTATAAACTAATGTAGAAGTCTTGTTCATAGACAAAAGATGATGAAGGGCTTTTTTTAAGATCTTATCTTAAATTATCAGTATGCATGGTGAAAGCTTTGGTTTGATTTGTCTATTAGAAAGGAGCAAATCCAAGAAATATGAAATATGCCTTATAAAAAATTTTGTATGTATAGAATTTTAAATCATACTTGAAAGAGTGTTTAAAATGCTATATACTTAAAATTTTTTATATGATTTGAAGAATTATAAAATATTGGTTCATGACTGAAAAGATGAAAATAGCATTAGTATTTAAATTAAAAAAACGTTGAGATCATTTGGGTACGACTGTCACAGACTTGCAAAATGAAAGCGCTTGCACCAAACTTTACCGTTCCAGTGGGTCTCTACCAATGTTGTGAATTGTTGATGGATGAGATGTTGTAAATCACATTGCACATGTGGCATTGTGCATGATTTATGTATTTGAATTTTAGTTGTATCTCTCGTAATTGGTGTAATAGTTTTAGTACCAGATAGTTAAGAAAACGGTGCTTTTGTGATGCCGATGCAAAATTTGGGCTTGAAAACTATAACTAGTTGGTTCTTCTTTTTGGCGTTTCCTTACTCAATCCTGCTTCTCCCCATAGTTTCGCTATTCTAATTTATCGCTTCAGATTGCTAGGTGTTACGGATATAGCTCATAGAACGGTCGGGAGCGAGGGTTTGACGGTTGTCCCTAGCAGTCCCGTGGCCAAAACCATTGAACGGTAAGTTTGGTGCAAGCGTTATTTGCAGTGCCCAGACAGTCGTACTAAATGATTCAACGTTTTTTTAATTTAAATACTAATACAAAGCCATCTTTCAAGTCATGAACCAATATTTTATAATTCTTCAAATCATAAAATTTTAAGTATATAGTATTTTAAACAATTTTCAAGTATGATTTAAAATTCTATACATACAAAATTTTTTATAAGGCATATTTCATATACTTTGGATTTGCCCTTTCTAATAGACAACAAACCAAAGCTTTCACCATGCATACTGATGAAGGGCTTTTTTTAAGATCTTATCTTAAATTATCAGTATGCATGGTGAAAGCTTTGGTTTGATTTGTCTATTAGAAAGGAGCAAATCCAAGAAATATGAAATATGCCTTATAAAAAATTTTGTATGTATAGAATTTTAAATCATACTTGAAAGAGTGTTTAAAATGCTATATACTTAAAATTTTTTATATGATTTGAAGAATTATAAAATATTGGTTCATGACTGAAAAGATGAAAATAGCATTAGTATTTAAATTAAAAAAAACGTTGAGATCATTTGGGTACGACTGTCACAGACTTGCAAAATGAAAGCGCTTGCACCAAACTTTACCGTTCCAGTGGGTCTCTACCAATGTTGTGAATTGTTGATGGATGAGATGTTGTAAATCACATTGCACATGTGGCATTGTGCATGATTTATGTATTTGAATTTTAGTTGTATCTCTCGTAATTGGTGTAATAGTTTTAGTACCAGATAGTTAAGAAAACGGTGCTTTTGTGATGCCGATGCAAAATTTGGGCTTGAAAACTATAACTAGTTGGTTCTTCTTTTTGGCGTTTCCTTACTCAATCCTGCTTCTCCCCATAGTTTCGCTATTCTAATTTATCGCTTCAGATTGCTAGGTGTTACGGATATAGCTCATAGAACGGTCGGGAGCGAGGGTTTGACGGTTGTCCCTAGCAGTCCCGTGGCCAAACAGGGTAGTTGGAGCTATCCGTGTGGTGGAACAACCTACCGAGTACTAACCGTGTTAATGTGAAGGTCAAGTGTCGACGGGTGCATACCGCTACCAGTGTGTCGGGAGTGGATGGTCTAGATGCGTGCGAGGTCGATGCTAGTCAGGAGTACCGAGAGCGAGGGGTGCAGATGACCGAGCACCGTGACCGAACATGCCAGGCAGTTAGTACCGTGCATTACCGAGCAGCAGTGAGTAGTATGTACTGGTAATGGGGTGGTGCGTGCTGAGCAGGCACCACGGTGCAAGCGAGAGGATGACCGAGCCAACTACCGGTAGGACCATATTGGTGTTGAGGTTGCTGAGCGAGTGCATGGGTCCTAACAGGATTAGGATCCCGGTATTGGGTGCAAGTCTGGAACATGCCAAGGATGAGCTGACACGAGGCTTGGCTGAGTTAAACCAGGAGGGTTTGATCAGTTAGCCAAGATGCATCAAGTGTTGGATGATGTGGTCAGAGCAAGGAGAACCGTTGATCAAGGATCCAACGGTGGTGGAACTCCAAGAGGGCGATGACGTTGCTGGTCAAACTGGAACCGTTGATCAGGGATCCAACGGTGATGGGGTCGATGACGTTGCTGGCCAAACTGGAGCCATTGATCAGAGCCTTGGACGGTGAGCATCAAAGTGGTGACGTGCTGCACATTAGCGAGGGACTTCTATAAAAAGGGGTCGCCATTCTTTGTGGAGAGCAGAGAGAGTGGGAGAACAACAAGAGCAGAGAAAAGGAGGAGTGGGCTCTCGGTGGAGGAGAGCCACCTTGGTCGAGTAAGGGGGGACTGTCGGAGCAGTCGGGTTCTCCTCTTATACCAGGGTTTCTTCTTGTATTGTTCGATGCCTTTGTGCTCCTAGGGCCGAAGGGTTAGGCTTGTCGAGTGAGGGTCAAAAGGTCAAGTCGTGGGGTTTGCATGTCCACGACCTGTAAGTAGCATAGGGTGTAGATACTTGTATTCTTGTATTCATATTGTTGGAATAGAAAATTGGGAAGAGTTCCCGTAATCTTGTGGTGTCGCGTCGTATTTGGCTACCAAAGACTGGAACGCTGATTCCGAGGTCTAGTCGGTACCGGGAGGAAGTGGGTGACCGGTATGAGGGACGCGTAACGTCGAGACTTGGTGATCGTGAGTTTGTCCGAGCAGGTAGCGGTGAGCGGTAGCCAGGTGTTGGTATAAGCCTTGACTGTGATCAGACCAGATACCGGTACCGGGTGTGTTGGTGCCCGCGTTGCAATCAGTGTGCCGCTTTGTGTAGCGGTCATTTGTAGAGTACGAGGTGAGGGCTGAGTATTTTCAGGAGGGAAATACGCCACACGGGGAGCTTTTGGGCAGAAAATTTGACCCTAAGTATGACCCTGTGACAGAAGGTATCAGAGCGAGTGTTCGATGAAAGCCGAAAAACTTGCGTGGCACAACACAACTTTCTGAGGGGAGACTCCGCATTCTATTGGTAACTTTACCGATACGTGGACACACGAGAAAGAGTGACACAGTTGGAAGTGCTGGTGGGAGGACCTACCAATTACGATGGACGAACCATCTTCGAGCGACTTCAATCCTTAACCAAAGGGATGGCGGACTTGAACACTCAGGTTAGCGACCTACCCGGGCCCAGCCGCGTTAAAGAAAAACAGACGGCAGAACTATTGGAGGAGTTCCGGGATATCATACAAGCTTTACACACAGACATGGTACTGTTGAAGCAGGTGGTTGCAGGATATCCTCAACCCGGTGCGGTTGACCGTGCAGCCAAAGAAAGCTCGATCTCGGGAAGGCTCAAGGTGCCAGAGCCGAAGAAGTTCGAGGGAACTAGGTCAACCAAGGACTTAGAGAACTTCATATGAGATATTCAAGAGTACTTCGTTGCTATGAATATACCTGAAGAATGCCAAGTTTCTATGGCCAGTATGTTCATGACGAGGGATGCCAAGTTATGGTACAGAACTCACACCGAGGAGGATGAGAGTGCTAGTCAACCCTGTATGGAGACTTGGGATTCCTTGAAATGGGAGCTTTAGAAGCAATTCTTGCCCACTAACGCAACGTGGATAGCAAGAGATCGACTCAAGAAGTTGAGGCAAACAGGTACCGTACCAGAATATGTCAAGGAGTTCAGTTCTTGTCTCCTAGATATCAAGAACATGTCGGAGGAGAACAAGTTGTTTAATTTCATTACAGGTTTGCAACCATGGGCTCAGATGGAGCTAAAGCGGCAGAAAATTCAGGATTTGCCCACAGCTTTAGTGGTCGCCGATGCCTTGGTGGACTTCAAGCATGTTGGGTTCTCGAGAGATGATGGCCCGAGTAGGAAGTTCCAAGGGAGTAAAGGCAAAGGCAACATCCAGAATGGCAAGGAGAAGCCGTTCCAGTGGCCGAAATCAAAGAAGAAGGGGTTTCCCTTCAAGGTGGATAATCCCAACAATCAGGGGACCGAGGTAAGGAAGTTCGGATGCTTCATATGTGATGGACTGCACCGAGCAAGGGACTGCCCAAATAAAGCCAAGGTCAGTGCTATAATTGCAGCGGAGGCAAACCCAGGCTAGGGGGAAGAGGGACCTCTTGCCCGAGCATCAACCCTTCAGGTGCTCGGGGCACTTCGAGCTGAACGTGGGGCTCAAGGAGGAGCTAACTTGATGTATGTACCAATGACGGTAAATGGGAGGAAGGTTTCAGCCCTAATCGATACTGGAGCTACACACAATTTCATTTCAATGGGGATGGCGTTGAAGCTTGGGCTGAAGACCGGGGCCAATACCAGCAAGATTAAGGCGGTTAATTCTCAGGCGAACAAGTGCAAGGAATTGCCCACAACGTGAAGATAGGCCTGGGAGACTTTAAGGGACAGACAGACCTGATGGTGATCGAAATGGATGATTTCAACCTAATCATTGGGAATGCCTTCATGGGGATTGCCGGGGTTGGAGTATTTCCATAACTTGGAGGGATCCTGATCATGGACAAAGCAGGTGCAAGTTTTGTTCGTGGCTAGAAGACACCTTCAGGGGTCGAGGACAACACCTTCGATACAAAGCACTTGTCGGCAATGCAAGTGGCTAAGGGGTGCAAGCGAGGGGACTTGACTTATCTTGCAGTCATGGTAGAGGTCCAACCGGACCGTGTGGTGACGGTGCCGGATCCTATAGTGGGATTACTAAAGGACTATGCCAATGTAATGCCCACGGAGTTGCCCGATGGCTTACCTCCCAAGAGAGCAATCGAACACCGGATTGAGCTGGAGCTGGGAGCGAGGACACCAGCAAAGGTGCCATACCGAATGTCGTCGAAAGAACTCACAGAGCTGAAGATCCAGCTAGGAGAGCTGTTGGATTTGGGGAAGATTCAACCATCAATTGCACCTTATAGGGCACCTGTTCTATTCCAGGAAAAGCGGATGGATTATTGCGATTATGCGTCGATTACCGTGGTTTGAACAAGGTAACAATCAAGAACAAGTACCCAGTTCCCTTGATTGCTGATCTATTTGACAGACTTAGTCGAGCAAGAGTGTTCACTAAACTAGACCTGAGGTTGGGATATTGGCATGTCCAGATTGCACCAGAGGATGTCCCGAAGACGACTATGGTTACGAGGTATGGGTCCTATGAATTCCTCTTTATGCCATTTGGATTAACAAACGCTCCTGCTACATTTTGTAACTTGATGAACAATGTCTTTCGAGACTTCATCGATAAGTTCATTGTCGTATATTTGGATGATATAGTCGTATACAGTGAATCCATAGAGGAGCACTGGGGTCACCTGAGGCAGGTTCTGGATCAGTTACGGGAACACAAGATGTATGTGAAGCGTGAGAAATTGAGTTTGGCCTAGAGGAAATCAGTTTCCTAGCCACCGAATTGGCCAAGGCACGGTGCGAATGGAGGAATTGAAGATTAAGGCTGTGGTAGAATGGCCGATACCGAAAAAGGTGGCGGAGTTACGGAGCTTCCTAGGTTTGGCCAACTACTATCGGAAGTTCATACATGGGTATAGCCATGTGGTGCCACCACTTACTAATTTGCTGCAAAAGAATCAGTCATGGGCGTGGTCGGAACCATGCCAAGCAGCATTCGACAAGTTGAAGGTTGCTATTTCATCGGAACCAATACTGAAATTGCCGAATTTCAGTCAACCGTTCAAGGTCGTGACAGACGCCTCGGACAAGGCCGTCAGAGGCATGCTACAACAAGGGGGGCATCCTATAACTTTCAAGAGCTGGAAGTTGAAGGAAGCCAAGACGAGGTATTCCACTCATGAGAAGGAAATGCTCACGGTTGTACACTGTCTTTGAGTGTGGCGGGTATACTTGCTGGGAGTGAGGTTCATTGCCATTACCGACAATGTTGCTAACACCTTCTTTAAGACCCAAAGAAGTTGTCCCCGAGACAAGCAAGGTGGCAGGAGTTTCTAGCTGAATATGACTTCGAGTGGCTACACCGACCAAGGAAGTCTAATCAGGTTGCTGAGGCACTGAGCCGGAAGAACCTGGAGATGGTGGCAGCCCTGTCGGGGGTAGAAACCGAGCTACTAGGGCAAGTTTGGGAGTTAGCACAGCAAGATGCCGAGTATAAGAAATTGGTTGATCGAATCAATAGGGGATTGGTTCAAAAATATTGGCTGGACGATGGAATAATCTATGCGAGAGGGGGTCGTTTGTACATACCTACTAGTAGATTGAGACGGAAGCTTATGGAGGAGTCCCAGGACACCCAGTGGGCAGGACATCTAGGAAGAGACCGGATGTATGTACTCATGTCACGAGTGTACTATTGGCCGAAGATGGAGGTTGATATTGAAGCTTTCGTGAGGTCCTGTCTTGTATGTCAACAAGACAATGTGGAGAGAAGACTAGAGGCAGGCTTGCTAGAGCCTCTACCTACACCGACGAGACCGTGGAGTTCGGTTTCGGTAGACTTTGTGTCAGGGTTTCCCAAGTTACGGGGAATGTCTTTGGTGATGGTTGTAGTGGATCGGTTCTCCAAGTATGCCGTACTTTCAGCAGCACCTAAGGCATGTTCAGTCGAGACTGCTGTAGGGTTGTTCTTTAAGAAAGTAGTCAAGCACTTTGGCGTGCCGGCAGACATTGTGAGTGACCGAGACTCCAGATTCACGGGATGATTCTGGACGAGTTTGTTCGGGTTGCTAGGGAGCAAGCTAAACTTTTTACAGCCAATCATCCTCAGTCAGATGGGCAGATTGAGAGGGTGAATGCGATATTGGAGGAGTAATTGCGGCATTTCGTCACTGCCAGCCAAACGAATTGGTTGGAGCTTCTTGACGCGACTCAGTTTTGTTATAATCCGCATCGTTCTTCAGCAACGGGGCTTAGTCCATTCGAGGTTGCAACCGGGTGCCAGCCTCTTACACCATAGGAGGTTGCTCTACAAGGACGTGGAGTGAGGTGTCCAGCTGTGTACAGATTTGCCAGCGAGCGGCAAGACCTGTATGAGGATGCAGTGGATTCCTTAGCTAAAGCAACGCGCAGAATGAAGTGGTATGCGGATCTGAAGAGAAGACCGTTATCATTCAGTGTAGGGAACCAAGTCATGCTGAAGCTCACGTCACAGATCTGGAAGAAGATTAGGCGTACCAAGGTGCACAAAGCATTGGTACAGCGGTACGACAGTCCCTTCAAGGTGGAGAAGGTCATTGGGAATGTTGCATACCGGTTAAAACTTCCCGAGAGATACAAGCTTCACCCGGTCTTCCACGTTAGCTTTCTCAAGCCATTCCATGAAGATCTGGTCAATCCAAGGAGAGCTTGTCCTAAGAGAGCTCCACCGACTATCCGGCGACAATTTGAAAAGAAGGTGGGAAAGATTTTGGAGCATAGGCAATCTGCTTCAAACTCTAGGACGAAGTATCTTATCAAGTGGAAGGGAGAGCCGAGAAGCGAGGCGAGTTGGGAAAAGGCGGAGGACTTGTGGCAATTTGAGAGGAGGATCAAGAAGTATTGAGAGGAACTTAACCCTCTGATGAGGACATCGGGTCTCATTGGTGGGGGAGAGTTGTTACGGGTATAGCTCATAGGACGGTCGGGAGCGAGGGTTTGGCGATTGTCCCTAGCAGTCCCGCGCCCAAGTAGGGTAGTTGGAGCTATCCGTGTGGTGGAACAACCTACCGAGTACTAATCGTGTTAATGTGCAGGTCAAGTGTCGACGGGTGCATACCGCTACTAGTGTGTCCGAAGTGGATGGTCCAGACGCGTGCGAGGTCGATGCTAGTTGGGAGTACCGAGAGCGAGGGGTGCAGCTGACGAGCACCGTGACCGAACATGCCGGGCAGTCAGTACCGTGCATTACCGAGCAGTAGCGAGCAGCATGTACCGGTAATGGGGTGGTGCGTGCTGAGCAGGCACCACAGCGCGAGTGAGAGGATGACCGAGCCAACTACCAGTAGGACCATATTGGTGTTGAGGTTGCTGAGCGACCGCATGGGTCCTAACGGGATTAGGATCCCGGTACTGGGTGCAAGTTTGGAACATGCCAAGGATGAGCCGACACGAGGCTTGGCTGAGTCGAACCAGGAGGGTTTGATCAGTTAGCCAAGATGCACCAAGTGTTGGATGATGTGGTCAGAGCAAGGAGAACCGTTGATCAGGGATCCAACAGTGGTGGAACTCCAAGAGGGCGATGACTGGCCAAACTAGAGCCGTTGATCAGGGATCCTGTAAAACCCGTGACTCGAGTCAGGGTTTTACGTTACCGAACCAGTCGGTTCGACCGTTGGTTCGAGTCGAGTCAGTTTCATGAACCGCGTGCTGAGTCGAGACCAGCCGTGATTTATGAGCGATGAGAGTCAGGTGTACCTGAATATATGATGATAACGTCGAGAAGATGGTGAGAAATGAGTTATCAGAATATATGAAAGTATGCAGTATTTTTTCTTTTTATATGTTTGATCGTAGAAATAGTTTTAGGCCGAATAACGCGTTAGGGCGCGTTGGATTATATTCGGGTGGGTTATTAGTTATAGAGCATGCCATTTGGATGTTGTTGTGTTTGTTTTATTTTATGGAATTTTTCCATATTTTTCTAGATTTTTTTTAGAATTTATTACGAACTAGTTATTATTTTGACTCGAGTCGGAATCGAGTCAATACTAAATTACGAGTTTGCCATTGAGAACTCTTCTTCTCCCTCCCGACCCTTCTTCCACCCAAACCCTCGCCGCCACTGTAGTGCGCTGCCGCCGCCGCCGCCGACGCCGTGCTGCTGCCGATCGTCGCCGCCCCACCCCGTCGTGCCGTCGCCGTGCCGCCACGACCCACCCCGACCACCGTCTCGCCGCCACGACGCCGGAATCGACCCATGAAACCACCTCGGCTGCCGCCACTTCGGGCCGGATTCCGCCGCCGTCCGGGCCGCTCCGCCGCCGGTGTGACCCTGACGAGCACCCCCTCGCCGTTGCCGACGTTTCCCCCATCCTCCCGACCGCCGTCGAGGCCGGCCGGAGCCCCGATCGGAGCACACCGCCGCCGCCGCCTGTTTTCGACGCCGCCGTCGACGGCCATCGCCGCCTTGGTTGCTCTGTTTGACACTGCCATTGAACCAAGCTCGTCGAGCTGGTGCCGATAGACCCCCTGATTGCCCCGTCCCAAATCATCGCCGGAAAACCGTCGGAATCCGCCGGAAAACCGCCGACACTCGCCGGAAAACCGCCGGAACCGCCGGAAAATTGGATTCGTGGGAAATTCGCCGGATCATCCGCCGAACGCACTTGGTCCAATCTGATCGGACTTCGGACGCCGCTAGGCGCCGAATTCGAGTTTCGAGCCACGAAACGGAAACCCTAGCCGTCGCCGATTTTCGACGACGAGAGGTATAATTTATTTTAATTTAATTATTTGAAAGTTTTGATTATTAGAATTGCATGCTAGGATTGGTGAATTGTGTGTTATTATATTATATATAAATGTAGATTTGATTTAGAATAAAATATGAAATTTGTGGAATTGTGTGGTGTTAAAAAAATATAAGTTATGAAACTAATTAGGGTTATTAGATAATGATCATGATCTAATGCAAACTAGCCTAAGTAGACTTGCTAGAATTGATATAGGTTAATGTGTGTTGATTGATGGGTGATTGTGTTGATTGTGCGTGCATACTATAGGATGTGTGATTCATCATGCAGGCGTTAGTATTTAGTTTGATTGTGTAGGTACGGTGTAGGAGCTCGCCGCCTAAGCGCGTGGACCCGTTTGGAGCTTCTACCAGGTCCGTTTAGGACTCGTTCTCTGATTTACGCTACTCTCTTGTGTATTTGATTTATTACGTGCAGGACAAGTTAAGTGGCGTTTTATCGAATCCCACTTAACTCGGGCCATTTAGCCAACGATTTTCCGGATTAATAACCCTCGAGGATGAGATCCCTCGAGTTTGTTTTCGAACTTCAGATCCAGCTCACGTTGCCTTCGGGCCTATTGTATAAATCCCAACCCAGACCTATATATATGTATAGTTTTCGTGTTTTTGTGAGAGACTGAATGAGGGAAATCCGACTACCGTGCTACGCGAGTGGGCACGTGTGTGTCGACAGTGGGCTCTGGAATGGTGTGCGGGCCGTTTCATTCTCGAGGGATCCTGACAACTCCACCTTTGAGTTCCTCAAACCCGGAGAAGTGTGGAGGTTCACGGGTACTGCATTGCAGCGCATGTCTAGACTTGTGGTTTCAAAGGGTACTGAAGGCGACTGCCTGAGAGTACTCGGCCTTCGTGCTCAAGGCCAGGAGTAATATGGAAGGTGCAGAGGGCAGAAAGGAACGAGATTTGACGCGAGAAGCAATAGAGAAATGGCCGAGGCATGAGAATGTGAAAGATAGGGGGACGCTGTCGACCCGAGGGCGACGGCTCCCGTATGTGCCCTGATGAGAGTTCTTGAGGAAGTATATGGTTTTCATTCAACAGGAGAGTTTGCTCTCCTGTGCCAGTTTTATATTAGTTATTTTCCGGGCTGGTAACACTCGTTACTGACGGTTTTTCTATATATATGTAGGTGAGAAATGCGAAGGATGAAAGCTGTCGGGACTGCGGAGGAGCAGCACGGAACCGCGCACACATGTACCTGCCGCGTGTAACGTATATGATGGTGTGTTATTGTTATGTAAACGATAATTTTGATGTGTTTGCTTGAGTGAATTACTTGTTATGAAACGAACTGATAAATATGAATGAGTAGGGAGCCTTGGAGTACAGACTCGGCTCAGGTAAAAATGAATGAGATAATGGTTGAATGTCAGGGTAGATTATTATGTGTTACCGTATTTTTATAAAATAGTATATATTTTCTTTTGGTTTTTCATTTATTATTTTGTCTTGTCTTTGCTTGTACATCATAGCATGCATGTAGGACTATGTTAGAACCCACACATCTCATCCATGCATTTCATGTTTGCATCTCCATCTTGAGACGCCGAGGGCAAATCCGGGTCGGCTTAACCGAACCCAGTAGATTAGCGAACGGTTCGGTCGCCGGTGACATTTCCGGGTCGGTTCACGGGTGAGCCGAAACGGGGTGTTACAGATCCAACGGTGATGGAGTCGATGTCATTGCTGGCCAAATTGGAGCCGTTGATCAGAGCCTTGGACGGTGAGGATCAAAGTGGTGACGTGCTGCACATTAGCCAGGGACTTCTATAAAAAGGGGTCGCCATTCTTTGTGGAGAGCAGAGAGAGTGGGAGAACAACAAGAGCAGAGAAAAGGAGGAGTGGGCTCTCGGTGGAGGAGAGCCACCTTGGTCGAGTAAGGGGGGACTGTCGGAGTTGTCAGGTTCTGCTCTTATGCCAGGGTTTCTTCTTGTATTGTTCGATGTCTTTGTGCTCCTAGGGTCGAAGGGTTAGGCCTGTCGAGTGAGGGTCGAGAGGTCAAGTCGTGGGGTTTGCATGTCCATGACTTGCAAGTAGTCTAGGGTGTAGATACTTGTATTCTTATATTCATATTGTTGGAATAGAGGTTGGGAAGAGTTCCTGTAATCTTGTGGTGTCGCGTCGTATTTGGCTACCAAAGACTGGACTGGTGATTCCGAGGTCTAGTCGGTACCGGGAGGAAGTGGGTGACCGGTATGAGGGACGCGTAGTGCCGAGACTTGGTGATCGTGAGTTTGTCCGAGTAGGTAGCGGTGAGCGATAGCCGGGTGTTGGTATAAGCCTTGACTCTGATCAGATACCGGTACCGGGTGTGTTGGTGCCTGCATTGCGATCAGTGTGCGCTTTGTGTAGCGGTCATTTGCTGCGTATGAGGTGAGGGCTGGGTATTTTCAGGAGGGAAATACACCGCACGGGGAGCTTTTGGGCAGAAAATTTGACCCTAAGTGTGACCCTGTGACACTAGGGCACCTGTAGATTTATTGCACATTAGTTGTATGATGAAATGCGGGATACAGACTCCAAGAAATATTTGGCATCGGAGATACTATTGTGGAAATGCAAATCTATTCTTCATTACGTTTTCTTCTTTTACTTTATGGAGGCTTTCTCTATGGTATGAATAAAGTGAGTAGAACGAAAGGGCGTTACGGGGCATTGCGAGATCCATGAATTCGAGGTGAATAATGAGAATAAATTGTAAGGATGAATTCGAGGTGAATAATGAGAATAAATTGTAATGGGGGAAAACTAGGAAGTGTGGCTATATAAGGGGGAGAGACTGATTGTAAAGGACATGACTTTTGATGAATTAAATCTTTGTTTTCTTCTTATCTTTGTTCTTTGTTCTTCTTCCTATTTTCTAGGGAGATCCTTCCTGGGAGCAGGGTTTAACCACTGTCCCATCCTCCATCATCTCAACCATTTCTCCAACTCCCTTCAGATGCCAATCGTCTCCTCCATGGCACCAGCCAAGCAGGGGAACAAGCAAGGAACTAAGGGGAAAGAGGTCATCGTCGACCTTGGTGAGGAAAATCCTACCAATTTGGCATCAGAGCAAGGCGAGGGAGG
The DNA here is from genome assembly GCA_033002965.1 of Piper betle. Taxonomy (NCBI): domain Eukaryota; kingdom Viridiplantae; phylum Streptophyta; class Magnoliopsida; order Piperales; family Piperaceae; genus Piper; species Piper betle. Next base: position 203,993 of record JAURVB010012658.1, on the reverse strand, counting down.
TACGAATCCATCACCAAACTCGATTGAATTATCTCACATTAAACAGATTCAGGATTACTTGATTACTGCTGTTGCTGAAATTTCTGCAAAACTCGAATTGTTACTGCAATCGAGGGTTGAGGATAGGGGGAATCTGGATAATCGTGAGGGAGTTGGGACACCTCATATGAGGGTTCCTGTTGGGTTGGATATTGATGATCAATGGCAAGATAGTCGAAGAAACACCCAAAGGGAAGAACAGGCAAGGATGTCGGGAGGAAGGATTCCGCAAACGTACCGGGATGACGATGGGAAGCCGGTTGTTTTTGAGTGCGTCCGGGAAGCCGAGAGGCGGATCGCCGGACATAAGAATATGGAGTATCATCCGATGGGTGGGAGTCTAGCAATGGTAGAGGAAACATTGAAGCTGGCATATGGGGATAACTCTCACCTAATTAAGGATAAAAGAATTGCAGCGGTGCAAGCACTTTCTGGAACTGGTGCATGCCGACTCTTTGCTGATTTTCAGAAGCGCTTCATTCCTGATTCCCAGATCTACATACCAGTGCCAACTTGGGCCAACCATCATAATATTTGGAGAGATGCTCAGGTGCCCCAAAGAACTTTCCATTACTATCATCCGGAGACAAGAGGGCTAGATTTTGCTTCAATGATGGATGATATCAAGAATGCACCAAATGGTTCCTTCTTCTTGCTTCATGCATGTGCACACAATCCTACTGGAGTAGATCCAACAGAAGAACAGTGGAGAGAGATGTCATACCAGTTCAAGGTGAAGAATCATTTTGCCTTCTTTGACATGGCATACCAAGGTTTTGCAAGTGGTGATCCGGAGAGAGATGCAAAAGCCATTCGTATCTTTCTTGAAGATGGCCATTTAATTGGATGCGCTCAATCATATGCCACAAATATGGGCCTTTATGGTCAAAGAGTAGGTTGCCTCAGTGTTCTCTGTGAAGATGACAAGAAAGCTGTAGCTGTGAAGATTCAGTTGCAGCAATTAGCTAGGCCTATGTATAGCAATCCACCAATTCATGGTGCTCTTATTGTCTCTACAATACTTGGTGATCCTGACCTGAAGAGTTTGTGGCTCAAGGAGGTGAAGGACATGGCTGACCGGATAATTGGAATGCGGTCTGCTTTTAGAGAAAACCTTGAGAAACTAGGGTCTCCTCTATCCTGGGAGCAAACATTGCCCTCTGTTCTTGTTATTGCTGTTATTTCTGCATCTTTAACTTCTAAGGCCAAGCTTGGTACTTGTGGCATTCAGCAGATTGGGGGCCACTTGGGATCAAACAAGTGCACGTCTATTGCTGCTGGGATTAATGCATTGGCTTTGAAGCATGGCATTTCGTCGCGCCTTGGCCAGCTGTTATTCCTGTACCAATTTCTTACCTTATACTACTCCAATGGCGGATACTTCCTCGTAATTCGTAATCTGTACAACCTTGGGGACAAGGTTCTTGTAAAGGGGAGGGTAATGGTATGAATAAAGTGAGTAGAACGAAAGGGCGTTACGGGGCATTGCGAGATCCATGAATTCGAGGTGAATAATGAGAATAAATTGTAAGGATGAATTCGAGGTGAATAATGAGAATAAATTGTAATGGGGGAAAACTAGGAAGTGTGGCTATATAAGGGGGAGAGACTGATTGTAAAGGACATGACTTTTGATGAATTAAATCTTTGTTTTCTTCTTATCTTTGTTCTTTGTTCTTCTTCCTATTTTCTAGGGAGATCCTTCCTGGGAGCAGGGTTTAACCACTGTCCCATCCTCCATCATCTCAACTATTTCTCCAACTCCCTTCAGATTCCAGGCCAATCGTCTCCTCCATGGCACCAGCCAAGCAGGGGAACAAGCAAGGAACTAAGGGGAAAGAGGTCATCGTCGACCTTGGTGAGGAAAATCCTACCACTCTACTTGTGGGTTAAATCCTGCTATTTCTATAAATGTTCATTTAAGTTGTTTTCTCTGGTTGGTGGGTCAAAAATTTTTGCCACAGTCGTGATGGTTCGAGTTGTAGGCTTAACCAATGTGTGTGAAGTTGTTTGTTTTGTGGATATTTTTTCACAACTTCGTTATGATTATTCTTCTTGTATTTATATTACTGATTGGTATGAGTTTATTGAGATTTAATATTGGGTTTGAAGTACTAATTTTGTATGTATTGCTTTTTGTTGATGGATACAGATTACTGTTTAGTTGTTTGGACCAAAATAAGTCTTTGACATGAGCTTGGAAGCTGCAGAAGGTTTGACTATTTATCGTCGTCTTCTAAAAGCCATTAGTAAGCATATTGGTGTTGATGGCAGCAAAGCTCATTTCAAAAGTTATGTAACTGGGGAATTCCGCAAGAATCTAAATCTGAATGATCCAGAAATTGCTAAGTACAAGTTGAAGCTCGCCCGGTACTACACTTATCAGGTCAACGGCGTGCAACATCACAAGGTATGCGGCCTGGCTCGCAGTCAGATAGAATACTTTAATATTTGTTGTTTAAACTTGTGCTTTTTGACCCTCGGATGAATTAAAAACATGAAATTTTCAAAAGTGAATCCACTCCACCAACATAACGATGTTTCTTTCAACATGTCATTAAGCTATGCCGAGAACATGAATCACTTTAGGTTTCAGTTAGAAGATTATGTGTGCATATTAGTTATTACAATAAGAAATAAAATAATTTTAGAGGGGATTTTGCTCGACCAGTATTCTTCTATATCTTTATTTGGCAATAAAATAATGCATGTTTATGCACTTGTGTTTATGGTTAACGCTTAAAGAATATAAGGAAATAATGAAGTGAACCTTAATTTGTAGCATGAAATTTATATATAAGGAAATAGGGAAGTGATCTTTAATTTGTAGAACGAAATTTACTTTAAGCTTAATTTTTTTAAGGATATAGGGAAATATGGAAGTGATCTGTAGCATGGAATTTATATATAGGGAAATAAGGAAGTGATCTTTAATTTGTAGGACGAAATTTACTTTAAGCTTAATTTTTTGAGTCTAAAAAGTTCAACTGGAATTTGTGTACAGGGCTTCTTTTCTCTTATAACATTGGTGTAGACAGAACAGATGAGATGATGAGGACTCTCTCCAATTCTGCTGCTAGTGTTGGACTTCGCCTTCCTGATGTTTATCAATCTTGATCATATTAGCCTTTCGAAAGAAAACTCTTGCTGCCCGCTCTTTGTCCGGGGCTCTTTGTTCAAACTAGAAAAACTTTGTGGGTATTTTTATTTTATTTTATGCCGAAACATGTGCCACCAATACATTCTACATTCCAAGGGCAAAATCTTGTAGACAGTTTGCCCACTTGCTGACATGATGAGGTTTTCATGAATCTATCAATAATAACATTTCTGTATAATTAAATTTTTTCTTACTCTACCAGGAAGAATGACCTCAAGAGGCAATCAACCAAACACTTGCAAAAATCAACGATTTGCAAAAGTAAGAGGGGGAGTTGTTTAATTTCAAGATTTTAGTATTTTTCGCTAATAAAAGAATCATTAGTCTTATTATTGAATATAGTTTAACTTTTGTGATTACAATAGAAGTTGGTCAATTAAGTTCCCTTAGAACGGATTAGAGGGTCACAGCTTCCAGCTATGGGACACTTTCCGGGGGTGATCAACGTGGAATCCTCGCATGGCAAGTTAGATGATAAGCCAATAAGTGCGTTTATCAATGGCAAAATCATTATTCCAATAGAATGGAAAGCAGGAAAGGATGAAAATGCCTTTCTAGAGATGATTAATTGCAATGAGCCGAGATGATTAATATAATGATGTGCCATCCTGGTATTTTGCACCGGGTAGATAAAAAACGAAATTATATAATCAAAGGATTTTTGACGTTATAAAGGTTAATTTTGTTATATGTATGATACATAAATATGTAATCATGTTTGTAACTTGTGCCCGTAATCAGGCCAGGACAGTGGCGCAGGCAATTTATGGCATTGTCCCTTATCCGATAGACCTTAAAAAGATTGAAAATTTAAGATATAAAATAAGACATGTATATTATTTATTATTATTATTATCATCGCCAAATCCAATGTAATATCATATATCGGCAAAAAAATCAGGTATGGCTTCTGGTAAGATATTTAAAATTATGGTTGAATTTATATTAATTTCTGTATAAGATATATCAAATATGTACCACTGTGACACGTGGCACGGAGAATATATAAGATGCTAGAAAAAAAAAAACAATGCCCAGATTGCATATGGGCCCGAGCGGCGACGAAGGGCCCAATATCCCCACCTAGTGGAAGCTAGATCTACCAAGCCCATATAAGCCTCCACGCCCTTCTTCCTCGCGCCGGCGGCCTTGTATACTGTAATATACACACAGTTGAGCCTCCTCGGAGCTGTCTCTCCCCTTGTCCACCACCGGAATCCGAAACCCTGTTCCCGAATCTGCCACTTCCATCGCCATTTTCGTTTCCTCCTTCCTCCCACAACTAGCTCCTTTCGATTGCCCCCTGTTTTCTTTTTTTTTTTTGCGATTTTTTGGGAACTTTTGGCTCGGTATAATCGGAGAAGGCAGTCATGGGTTCTGGTAAGAAATTTGGTCGCTATTCCACCCCTTATTCCTTCTTCTTTTTTTAAGCTTTGTCGTCGTTAGGGTTTTTGCTAGTTATACTGATACTCCTACTGCTGCTCGATAGGGTCTTATGCCCTCCGAGATTTAATAGTATTGTTGTGAACTGTTCGATTGTTTCGTATTGTTCTGGATATTGGCTGGTTTTTTATGACAGGATTTGGCACTTGTTGTTATCGAACTTTTATGTGTTGCTTTCTGTTGGCATTATTGTATGTTTGATTGATGGGATGTGCTTGGTGATGATGTACTCCTGAGAAATACAGTTCTTACTCTCTGCATGCCTTTGTGTACTCGTTACTTTTTAAGAGTGGATATCTCATTTAATTTTTGTTACACCTTGTTAAGATGCTGATATGGAGGACTATGGATTCGAGTACTCGGACGAGGAACCTGAGGAACAGGATGTTGATATTGAAAATCAGTACTATAACTCAAAAGGTAAGCTTATTGGTCTCCTTTTTTATTAGTCGCTAATTCAAGCTCTTTCTTCATCGTTCTTCTGTTTGAAGCAGCTGATTTAGCGGACGTTATTCGAGGTTTGCATTTGTTTCAACTTTGAATGTGGCCATCTTTTGTTATTCGAATGTTGCACTTGCATATATGCCTCATTATATCAAAATGCAGATACTTACAAGCCTTTAGGGCATTGAACACTCATGTTGCATTATGAACAGGCTGAGTGACAGTTCTTAGATGGTGACTTTTTACTGTTCGTACACTTTATGACCCCCTAAAATTCACATTAAGAGTTAAAAATATGGAACAATTTATAATTAGGAAACCATAATAATTCATTCTGCAGTTCTCTACATGGATTAACGCGTTGAGTTTCATTAATGATGTAGGCATCTTTTGTGGGAGGTTTTTCTTGTATAAGTCCGTTTCTCACGTTTTTCCTTCGTTGTGGACAAAATGCTAGTATGAGCATTATAACATATAAGTGTACCATCCTCCCTCTTGTTCTTTATATTCTCCTTTGTGATTGCTATAGGTCTTGAGTCTCTAGACTGGTTGAACTTTTAAATGATTGCCTTTGCAGGTATGGTCGAAACTGATCCAAAAGGGGCACTTACTGGTTTTGATGAAGTTGTACGAATGGAACCTGAGAAAGCAGAGTGGTGAGCACTACAATTCTAGGTTGCATAGCTGTAATTATTGTCGTATGATATTGTGGAAACATGTAACACAGAGAACATATGTGAGCCTAAAAATGCTTCATGTATTGTCTTCTTTTGTTTGTAAATGAGGCCGCCCTTCTGAAATTGACACAGGGAAGTTTTAATACTGTTATGCTCATCATTTTGACTTGTCAGGTAATGAGTCTTATTTGGCATGTGTACGGTCATGTATGAGTTGGAAGAAGTAGATTTCCTTTACTGGCTGGTTATTTTGTACTTGATTCTGAAATATACTGGTAGTTTATGATTTCAAAGGTTTTGTTACTTAACATGATAGTTTGAATGATTAAAATTGTTTCTGTCATTTCAATTGTTATTTATTCCACGTTCCTTGTTATTTTGGCTTAAGAAAGAAAGGGAAAATGAACTTAGAACTTGGGACTTTTTTGACTTGATCCAAGGCCACGGGCAGTGGCACTTAGTCATCTGGTTTTATTAGTTTTTGGTCTGCTATCTACGTGAAAATGTGTGGCTATCTAGACTTATCTTGCTTGAGTTTATTTTTGGTTAAAGATAAGGATTGGCAATAGGTTTGCTTCTTCTGTCATTTTAGCTCTGATTGCTTGTTAGCATGTGATTTTATGAGATTACTAGATATGTATTTATTATATGCTAGGTGATTGACGGTTGAAACTTTGCCTAGCCCTCAAATATGAGCTGTTGATAGTAACTGCAAGAATTTACCTTTGTTTTGTGTTTTTTACACATCTTGTCCTTGTAGGGGATTCAAAGCACTGAAACAGACTGTCAAGCTCTATTACCGGTTGGGGAAGTTTAAAGAAATGATGGAAGCCTACAGGGAAATGCTAACATACATTAAATCAGCCGTAACACGCAACTACAGTGAGAAGTGTATAAACAACATAATGGACTATGTTTCTGGGTCTGCAAGTCAGAATTTTGATCTCCTTCAGGAATTTTATTTGACAACTTTGAAGGCTCTTGAAGAAGCAAAGAACGAGGTTAGAGCGTCTAATTACCATTTGCAGAAGTCACAGGTCTTTTCTATTTAAATATGGCTCTCTCTTACTACTAATTTGTACATTTGTAGAGACTGTGGTTTAAGACAAACTTAAAATTATGCAAGATATGGTTTGACATCGGGGAATATGGTCGGATGAATAAGGTAGTCAATGGATTCTCTAAACAAATCTTCTCTGAAGGAAACTCATTTACTGATTTATGGAATATGCTTTTGTGCTTTGCATTTTAGATTTTAAAAGAGCTTCACAAATCTTGTCGAAGAGAAGATGGAACAGATGATCAGAAGAAAGGCACACAACTTCTGGAAGTTTACGCTATTGAAATCCAGATGTACACTGAAACAAAGAATAACAAAAAGTTGAAGGTTTGTTTTCTTTTTATTAGAATAACAAAGATGAAAAAGCTAGTTCAGTTAATGTGTCCGGCAAAAAATTTTTGATTCACAAGTCCTCTTGTTGAACTGCTTGTTTTTTTTTACTTTTTCTGTCGTCACTTCTCTTTCTTTTCTAACATTAAATGCGCTACATCATCCCTGATGATGTCTTTATGAAGGGTGTATACCCTGATGATGTCTTTATGAAGGGTGCATATTTTGCTAGACTTCCTTTTTCCTCAATACCTTTTTGCGGATCCCAATGCTCATTTTTATGAAGTTTCCCATTTCGATGGCTTGTTACAGCAACTGTACCAGAAAGCACTGTCAATCAAATCTGCAATCCCCCATCCACGAATCATGGGGATAATCCATGAATGTGGTGGTAAGATGCATATGGCAGAGCGCCAATGGGAAGAAGCAGCCACTGACTTTTTTGAGGCTTTCAAAAATTATGATGAAGCTGGAAATCAGCGCCGGATTCAGTGCCTCAAGTATGGACTTTTTAGGAACTGACCGTTATTGTATGCAAAAAAGATAGTTGCAAATTCCTTTGTGCCATTGCCAATTAGCAACTTTTTTTACCACTTATGTTTTCTTTTCTTACTCTGTGTTCTATTATCCATATTTAACAGGTACTTGGTTCTGGCGAACATGCTGATGGAATCTGGAGTGAATCCTTTTGATGGACAAGAGGCAAAACCGTAAGTTACATTCTATAAATTCAAGCAGTATGTGACCAGTCATCAAGATTTTGGTTACAGAAAGCTGTTTTGGGTGGCAGATACAAAAATGATCCAGAGATCTTGGCCATGACAAATCTCATAGCTGCATATCAAAGAAATGAGATTTTGGAATTTGAGAAAATTTTAAAGGTTTAAATCTTGTGAAAACTTACCTCAAATCTTAATATTTTCCTTTCCCATTTTTTTTGTAATTTGCTGATATCATGCAATGCTGATGCAGAGCAATAGAAGAACTATTATGGACGACCCATTCATCCGCAATTACATCGAAGATTTGTTAAAAAATATTAGAACTCAAGTCTTGCTGAAGCTTATAAAACCTTACACAAGAATTCACATCCCTTTTATATCAAAGGTGATTGGTCATAAGTGTTTTCACATTATGTTTAGGTTTGCTTATGTCTGTGTTGAGCTTTCAAGTAAGCCGTTTTCTAATTGAATTCAAAAACAGGAGCTTAATGTGCCTGAGAAAGACGTGGAGTCGCTTCTTGTTTCCCTGATATTAGATAACCGCATTCATGGGCACATTGATCAAGTGAATCGGCTTTTAGAACGCAGTGACAGGTTAACCTCAGTGAAATTTTAATATTTGTAATAAATTTTTTTAGCTTATATCATTTGATGAATTGTTTATGTTACTGTGGAATTCTTCAGGTCAAAGGGGATGAAAAAATATACTGCAATGGATAAGTGGAATACCCAGCTGCAGTCTCTTTACCAAACAATTTCCAACAGAATAGGTTAATTCATGTGATCGGGGGACAAGAAGTACCTGGCTTGTTGGGGTGTTCTAAATTGCCAACGTTTGATTTTGGTGGGTGTAAACTTTTTTGAAGGTCGTTTATTGTTTACGTGCTCAAAATTCAAGCTCCAACAGGTGGGAAAGCTGTGAATAACAAAGAAAATTTTTTTCCTTTTACCATTTTGAAGTTATATCAGCGGTGGTGCATTCTCGGTATATCTTTTTGCAGGAGATTGACCACTCCGCTTACCCTTGCTTTTCATTTTCTATGTTGTTGGTATCTCCACAATGTGTTCTGAGAGAGAAAATTTTCCACAAGAAATCAGTTCTACTAGGATATAAGATAATTGTGAATAACGTTAGCGGCATTAGATCTGTAATGACTGGCGGCCACAAAAAAGAAATTCATCATTAAACATGAGAAGACGTACTAGGACGATACCATCTGATCTGCCTCTTTCAAGTCGATGGGATGCAAAACGCCAAGCCCCTGGCCTGTTTGATTTGTTTTACGCCCCAAATCGACTTGTAAACCTGTCTTGTTTGTTAGTTGTTACCTTCGTGGTATTGTGACCTCCCCTGCAAGTTGAGTTGAAACATGTGGTCGATGAGTAAGGTCTGAAGTTCAGGCACATCTAGGTCTCACTCAAGAGTGACAAGAATTGAGATATGGGAATATTGGAGTATATGCTTTAGCGTAGCTTCCTTTGTTGACTGCATTAGAAAACGAAATGTGAGTGAGAATGGGAATTGGAGTGTATCTGGGATAGCATTCAGAGGTTCACACTAATTCCTCCGCTGAAAATGACTTGGGCCGTAGATCTTACTGGTTTTATTTTTCGGCAGGTGACGGGGCCACTGACAACTAATTATCATTCCAATTATTTTTTTCTTTCTTTGTATAAGAATTCCTACGTGTAGGATGCAATATATTCACTGCATGCGGTTTTTTTTTTAAAAATTTTTTTTGCTGTCGTCTTAGGGACATGGGGTTCGTTGTTTTGGAAAAACTAGTCATTCTGCGTTGATTATAATTAACGGCGTCCATCTATATAAGACAATCACCAGCAATGGTACTGAAAACAGTTTACCATCGCCGTGATGTGGTTCCCAACAAGTACACAAATACCACTGAAAAGTGAAAACGGAAATGATCACTTGTATTAGGATTATCTTTTCCCGACACAAATTTAGTGTTGCTCTACTAATGATCTGCCATGACTTGACGATGAACGTTTGCGAAGCCGTTGTGGTGTTCTTCTTCCATGCAGTCTGTCGAGTCTTCAGAAAACTAGTCTCCGTACTTCCGTAATGAAAAAGGAATTTCGATTTCTGATAGACGTGGCCAAAACTGAGGAAGCAAATAGGTTAGTGTGGATAAGATAGAATTCATGCATGGAAACTTCAAATCACGTGGAATATGGCAGTTTGGAGATGTACAGAACATCAACCCAGGTGGAAATTCGAAAAACATATATTAGATCCTTGCTGATCAGTCATGATCTCGCTGTTGCCATCATGGCATTTTTGAAGTAAAAACTAGTTATTACCATCTTTCTGGAAGAATCAAACTCTGTACGTATCTATTAGCAACCAACCTTTGAAGACGTACCATTTCATGTGTTGATCAGATTCTTGTCAAAATCAGGGATGATGACATTTACAAAAAGGAAGGTAATGAGAAATGGGGAGGGCTTGTCTTAATATTATGGGATGAGATGGTATGGTAGGCCAAGGTGCAGTTCTTCCCATTCACCGTTACCCTCCAATGGAAGCGATGGATCATTGCTACAACATGAATGGACCACGTTCCCTCACATTTCTGAACCTGCCATTGCCTCCATTAGTCTTTCCCGTCTTTATTACCAGTCCCACGAAGCGCCTAATTCTATTCATGATCGGAAGCGGTCTCGCCTCAAAGCCATCATCTCTCTGCCGTTTCCACTGACCACTTGCACTACGTATTTGAGCTGTTTTCTTTGTTGCATCAACTTGCTTTTAGTGTAAAAAATCAATTGGGAAATTGGGTTCTTGTGAAGGAGGAGTTCTGAGCTTCAGGTAAGCTATATCTAGGTCGTGTGGACAGAGCCTTCAAATAGTGCAACGTCTTGTCATCCAAAAATTTCGTTCCCTTAAGAGCATCATTAATGATTTCTACATTAGCTTGGGGCATTGCTAGTTGCTACTGCTCTGCTTTGATTTTGGGAAATTACTCATCTAATTTCGAACAGTTGTTATAACAAACCAGTCGATTCCGGTAAGGGTTGATTGATTCGATGAAGGCGAAGCGTCGAGTGGGTAGATGTGAACTTGGCAGGACGATCGGAGAGGGAGCATTGGCAAAGGTCAGGTTTGCAGAAAATGTGGAGACCGAAGAACATGTGGCTCTCAAGATTCTTCACAAAGACAAAGTTCTCCAGCACAAATTGGTTGAGCAGGTCTCCAATATTCATTCCTCTTGATTCATTCAATTACTATTTTGTACTTATCATAGACCGGGCTCTTATTGAAATCAGTCTGATAATTTCTGTTTCTTGCTTACTGAATGCAGATAAAACGTGAAGTTGCTACAACGAAGCTGATCAAGCATCCAAATGTGGTTCGCCTGTATGAGGTAATCCTAATTAAACAATGAAGCCAGTTGAGAAAAAAGCTTATATTTTGAGACTTTACATTTTCTGCTCTTCCGAATTGACATATTTGCTTTAGGTGATGGGAAGCAAGACGAAGATCTATATCGTCCTAGACTTTGTTACAGGCGGCGAGCTTTTTGACAAAATTGTGAGCTAATTTAACTCTTTTGTTTTCCTTTTCGCGTCACTCCTTTCTGCTTCATTTCCGTTGACGATTACCATGTTTTTGCATGGTCACTAGTGAGGCACTAGATTGTAGTACTTGAAACAGTGAAAATGTGCCGATTGCATATGACTTTGTATTATATGTGAAAGGTTAACCTTGGGCGGATGAGAGAAGACGAAGGGAGAAGATACTTCCAACAGCTTATAAATGAGGTTGATTATTTTTTATTTTATTTTTTTAATAAAATAAAATTTCATTTCAATAACCCTCAATAGGCAAAGAAATATAAAAAAAACTCCAAAGAATTTTTACAAAGTTACATCCAAAAATTTAGAAGAAAATCATAATAATTAATAATTCTCTATTCGTAATTTAGGATTTCTAAAGTAAATTGTACTTGAGGAATAATAGATATAATTAACGGTCTACAGTGCATTTTGAGATCTCTAAAAATTTTTTTGTTTTGCTCATACTTAATAAAAGAGATGTAAGCAGCAAAAAAAGGTTTTAGGAGGAAACATGTATGCTTGTTTTACAAACAAAAGATAAGAAATTAATTTATTTCTTCATCGAAAGAGTTGACTTGATGAAGTATGTGATATTTTTTAAAAGATTAGTTTCTAAACTTGTTCACTATAAGAGCATTCAAAGAATGATTGGTCTTTATCTTCTAGGCAGGCTTCACAAAAAGAACATCTATTAGCGAAATAAAGTCTTTTATTTTAAAATTTTTCTTGAGTTAAAATTTCATTTAACATAACCAACCAAACAATAAATGCATGTCGGTTTGTCTAGTATTTTGACTAAATAAGAGGACGTCATGACACCCTTAGATAAGGAAGTCTTAAGAAATTCCAAATGCACTTGAAAGAATTTTTTTTTTTGTAGAAAATAACCACCCTATGCTATCATCCACATGAAATAAGAAAGGATTATTCTCATTTAAAAAGTTTAGAGTTTTTTCTACGCTCGTAGTGGCAGAGGTGAGGGCCAACCTGAACGATGGATTGAGATATAATGTGGAAGGTTTTCCCCCAAGATTTATAATTGTCTGATGACCAAGTCTTTCGATGAGGGGACAATAATTAAGCCAAAGGTTAAGCCAAATGAATGTGTTTATACTATTGCCAATTTTATAAAAACAACCATGAACTATTTTTTCTCTTAAGGAAAGAATGTTGTTTCAAGTATAAGACCCGCAATTTGTGCACACATTCTATTTAGATCTACTATGTAAAAAAATCTATAAATCCACTTCCCCCACAAACTATTTTTATTTGTTAACACTTCCTAAAATAATTTTGCTAATCTAACTTTGTTAACCTCAGAAATATTTTGGATACCAAGACCGTCTTCTAATAAAAACTTACAAATCCACATCTAACTAACATTGTAGAAGCCTTTGGCATCAATATTCCATTTCCACAAGAACGAAGAAAATAATTTAGTAATGAGCTTTCAAACATGCTTTTGAAGGTGGATGTTCAACAGTGAGATATGTCATTGGGGATGGATTTTAAAAGTTTGAAGCGGTTGACATAAGATAGTAGATATTATTTTCATCATTGGATCTTAGATCTGATCTTGTCAATAAGAGGAATACACATATAATTAGGAAATTCCTTGGATTATTGTCATAGCATAGGCATATATCACCGTGACTTGAAGGAACTTTGCTTTTGCTTCTTTTCGCATGTCACAATATTCCTCATGTTAAACCATCTTTTCTTGAGGGTTGAGTGAAAACCCACTTTAGATTTTTCTTGCTTAAGTGCAGCCAGAAAATTTGTTCAGGGTAATTGCCTTCCCAAATTGTAGTTTGAGCTGTTAAATTCTGTTACTGGGCTTTCTGGCAAGTCAGGGTAATTTGACCTTTAAACCTCAAAAGTTGTAAAGGTTCAATTCTTGCGAGACTTCTCTCCATTCTCTCTTCAATTGTGATAACTATTTCATAAACATCAAATAAGAAAACGTTTGCTTTGCCTATTGCTCTGGCATCGCGCTACAAGGTGATGGATTACTTCATACAGCTTGTGGAACTCCTAATTATGTTGCTCCAGAGGTGCTTATTCTGTATGAACTTCCCAACCATATTTTCAGGTTTTTTCGCTAACATGGTTGAGTTACCTATTTTGTTGAGATAAGAACCATATTTTCAGGTTTTTTCACTAACATGGTTGAGTTATATATTTTCTTGAGATTAGGTGTAACGACCAAGCCCAAAGTACAATGTAATAGGTTAAATCATTTTTTCAAAAGTGATTAACTTAAATTATTTTTTCAAAAGTGGTTAACTAAGTTAAAGATTTATAATCCATTCCCACTTATAAAGTGGATCTTATCCCAGTAGGTATTAAATATGGGACTAAGTTGAGGGATCTCACAATCCACCCACCTTAGAAAATTTTGTTCCCGAAATTCTTACCCTTAGCCCGTTGCTAGCCTCAGCCGACAACCTTCTTTGGCCTGTGATTGTTAGCCTAGCCAACGTCCCTAGTCTAGCCCACCATCTAATATGAAACCATGTTGCTCTGGTACCATTTGTAACGACTCAACCCAAAGTGCAATATAATGGGCTAAATAATTTCTTCAAAAGTGGTTAACTAAGTTAAAGATTTATAGTTTATTCAACAAGATCATATCCCAGTAGGTATTAAATGTGGGGCGAAATTAAGAGATCTCATATTAGGTGCTTAAAGACCGAGGTTATGATGGAGCAACCGCAGATTTGTGGTCGTGTGGAGTCATTTTATTTGTATTGCTTGCTGGTTACTTGCCCTTCAATGATTATAGTTTTGTGAACCTGTATAAAAGCAAGCAGTGCATCCCAAGTTCCAGATTCCCTCGGTTTTCCGGCCACTTTTTCACATTTCTTATTCATTCCAAATACATCTGCATACTTGTAGATTTCAAGTGGGCAGTTCATTATGTTTGGAGGTGACTGGTGACTTATATATATGCTAATGAGAAAGTTTTATTTCTTTAACTAGTTTTTAGATTAAGAAAGACCTATAAAACCTGTTTCAAGTCCCGTTTGGGGGGCCCATAAGGTCCAACAATGGTATCAGAGCCTGGGTTAGCCTAAATTAGAGTCTCGTGGTACTTCACTATAATATGTAGACCTAGCATGTGGTAAGAGAAAGATAATTGGGATGGTAGTCAGCCTGAATTGGTATCTCCTAGAACTTCACTATAACATGTGAACCTAATATGTGGTGAGGGGAAGATGATTCGGGTGGTATGACGTGTGAGGGGAGAATTGGTCGATTTATCCCACATTATGTTTGGAGGTGATTGGTGACTTATATAAAGGTTAATGGAAAACCCTTATTCTTTGAATTAGCTTTGGATTTAAAAAAGTCTGCGAAACCTCTTTCAAGTCTCTTTTAGGGGCCCATAGGCCTGCCCATCTTGGCTTTCTTTAGGTGCATCGAAATTCATCCCATGACAGTAAGTAAATCTCAAATTTTGGTCTTCCTCTTATTTTTAGCTTCAAAAGTTCTGAGTATTGTGTTAAGCTTTTTGGTCTTCGTGTAATATTTTATTTCGTTTATGATATATTTATATCCATGGATGAACTATGGATATGGGAGCTGCACCAGCTTTATCATGCTAACCATCCCAGAAATTGTAGAGGATGAATGGTTTAGAAAAGGATTCCAGCGTCTTGTATTTGAGGAAATTCACAATACCAACCTTGATGACATTGATGCTGTCTTCAAGGATTCAGAAGGCAGCCTAGTAATACTTGCTCTTGCCGTACTGAGCAAAAACTTAAATATGTTATCTTGGAGCAGGAACACCATGTAATACATTAATTACCTTGGAGCAGGAACACCATGTAATGGAAAGTAGGGAAGAACGGCCGGCGGCAATGAATGCTTTTGAATTAATTTCGACGTTGCAGGGATTGAATCTAAGCAACTTGTTAGAAGAACACGTTCATTTTGTAGAAACATCATTTTCAATTATGTTCAATTACTGTCAATACTTAACAACTGTACCCATGATATTTTTATGAAGTCAGCATTTCTTGAGCACGGATTTCTTCCTGCAGCAGGAATTCAAGAGGAAAACAAGGTTCACTTCAAGATGTGCTGCCGACGAGATCCTAACCAAAATCGAAGAAGCTGCCAAACCTCTTGGTTATGATGTTCACAAGAAAAATTACAAGGTAGCAGTAAGTCAACTAAAAATAGCAAGCACAACTCATCCAAAGTAGCACCAAAAAATAGACACTGTAACACAAATCTTTTATGTATCAACCTTGTTCTGCTCAGATGAGGCTGGAAAATTTGAAAGCAGGAAGGAAAGGAAACTTAAATGTTGCCACACAGGTATTAAGTTTGAGAATAGTAATATATATCAATTATCACTCTCCATATAATCAAAGTGCAGAAAGCCAAAGGAGACACTCTAGAGTATCATAAGGTAACAGTTCTTATACAGTATACCTCATTCCAAATTTTTGGTATGAGACTCCATTTATTGATTCACCCGAAGAATCTTAAACATGAGAAAATGTACTAAAATTTTGCACATACAAAATTGTAACCGAACCAGTTTCATTAGAAGAAATGAATATGAGATGGTTAAGAATTGTTTGTCTTGCTTTTGTAGTCGAGCTAACGAAAAATGGGGAGAAGTATAACCTGTAGTCACATAGCAATCCTCTTAATTGAATTCTAATTAATGTGATTACCTGTTAATGTCCAGTTTTATAAAAAGCTGTCAGGTAGCCTTAAAGATGTTTGGAAGGCAGAAGACGACATGCAAGAGCAAAGCTGAAGGAAAGATGGCATTCCTTTAATCAAGAGTACAAATTGTTCTTTTTCTTCTCCTTTTGAGTGTTTTTTTGTTTATGTATTTGTTTCCTTTATTTCTGTTTGCAACAGCACTCACAGTTTTCATTGCTGTCTCACATTCAGTCGCCATAGGACCGAGGACACACAATGGCCGGAATTGTGGATAATATTGTTCTTGCATTGTCTTTCACCTTTTTTCATTTTTAACAGATTTATATATTTGTACAGATATCCATGATGAATGAATATTCACATTCTTGTGCACTTGTTAAGAAGCCAAACCCCCTTATTTTCATTTAAAATAACTTGAAGGACATTTTTTTTCACATATGTATGTTATTGATTAAAATACCATTCTTGTGCAGTCTGAGCTCTGGACTTCTTTCTTAGAGGATGAGACAGCGTTTGCGAGTTCGTTTCTTGCCCTCTTTGTAGGAAGCAGGTTCACTGTGCTTCTCCTCCATCCTTCTTTGCTGCCGCCTACAAAAAGAAGATAAACAAAGATTACAAAATGTATTCCATGGTTGCATCAACAGCTGCTCGATGCCCAAAGCGAAGCAGCTTTTGCAGTTGGAGTCGTAGCAAAGATCAAATATAGATAGATCCAATGAATTGTAGAGGCGATATTGGAAACATTGTACTAGCTCTGAGAATTGAACATAAATAAAAAACTACTTGATCAGCTAATGCGGAGTTCTAAAGCAGAATCAATCAAAATACAGAGTTTAATATGTGCAGAAAAATAATGACAGAAGTTAGACTTAATAATTTGCTTGCCAATTTTTACATTTTAGCAAGCACTAATCTTATGGCTTATTATATCGTTTTAAGTTTCGGCGTGGAAGTTGCATTGGATGACCGCAGAATGGTTGAATATGGCCCGAAACAATAGGGAGGGGCAAGGGCGAACAACAGGAAGGAAGTACACTTCCATCGGGCATCGAGGAGAATGATGTTTTGCCTTCATTTTTTTGATGAATGATAAACCCAGTCATTCATCCTGCCTCTTACATTCTTTTCTACTTTATTTTTCACCGAGACGCATTTTTTAGGAGATAATGCGGGCATCAGATGAATGGGAATATCTTCTTTATTGGTCAAACTCTTTGGAGCATCTGATGCTCCTTTTCTAGATTCGGCTTCTGGACGATTTTTTATCCCATGACAGGACTAGATGCGGAACAGCAAGGCGCTCTGTTTATTCTACAACCTTTTGAACCTCCACTACCAGTGGCCAGCAGCATCCCACATTTTCACAAAGTCTTAAAAGCAGTAAGGCATGTTTTTTCTCCGCGAACTAGACGCGGTTTCTGGTCTGCTTCCTAGATTCCTAATTGTGGAACCTTCTCCGCAGTGTAGCAATTTGCAAATTCAATGATAATGCCTGCGTTGGCCTAGAAATTTATAAGCCTCTCTCTCATTCTCCCATCAGGGCCTCTGACAAAACCGTTTTTCTTCAAAGAATCTATTGGCAAGCTTCTCCTTTAGCAATAATCTCTGAGCCCATGGCCAAGCTGAAATATAAAAAACGGATTCCAAGTTCTAACACTAGTTTTTTTAATCAACCAGTCAAGAGGGTTCGGTGAAAACTAAGAACGTCGCCTTTATAATACCCTTGATCATCCTCTATACCCAATTGAGAGCCGCCATCCTCGTCACATGTTTTCAGCATATGACAGTAGAGACCATGACGATAATATATACAAAATTCTAAAATCTTGCAGCTTCAAAGTAACAAAAATGAGGGCAAAATAACGATGTCAAGCAAACGGTACACCATCCTATGCAATTCAGGCATAAGTCATAACCGTGCAGGTATAACATACAACAGACACATCATATTTGTCATCCATACGAACACCACATAAACTAAGTCATTCCGTGTCCAAAATTCATATAAAGTTAAAAGGAGCTAAATTTAAAACAATCCGGAAAGGATAATAAATAGAACACGAAAGCAAAAAATACACATCAGAATGCAAAGTATCAGAAAGAGACAGGCAATCATGAAATGACATGCATGGCATACTCCAAACCAATTCAGACATTCTTCGGAACCTGAAAATATAGTTACCGATGAATGAAATGCATCATACTAATATTCCCTGCCGTAATGGTTTTCCTTCTTTTTTTACTTATTGTGATAAGTTAAATAAGGAAAGGCTCCTCACTTGGCCATCATAACTTTAACAAACTCATCGTAGTTGATCTGTCCATCACCATCAACATCTGCTTCCCTAATCATTTCATCAACTTCTTCATCAGTGAGCTTCTCGCCTAGATTTGTCATGACATGGCGAAGCTCAGCAGCAGAAATGAAACCATTCTGGTCTTTGTCAAACACCCGGAATGCCTCCTTGAGCTCCTCCTCAGAATCAGTATCTTTCATCTTACGAGCCATCAGGTTCAGGAACTCAGGAAAGTCAATGGTACCATTTCCATCAGCATCCACCTCATTAATCATGTCCTGGAGCTCAGCCTCAGTTGGGTTCTGCCCAAGGGATCGCATAACGGTGCCCAATTCCTTGGTCGTGATACAACCTACAATTCAAATTTTGATGTAATCCATGTTGAAAATCTTAGCTATTGACATAATTTAAAACACACAAAAATATAAATTAAATGGCCCGCAAAAATACTCAAATAAACTTAAAAACAATCAAAGCTGAACACGTGGAATGCAATGAGAAACATAACCTGCCATTTCAAATAAATCAAAACCAATTAAAACTTAACACAAAGAATGCAATTACAAACACTTGTGTAACTCCAGCAATTACTAGTACACATTTATCAAAAGGGATTAATTACTGAACAGAGAATCTAGAAGTATGCCTTTGACATTAGTAAGACAGCAGTAAAAGTACAAAAAGAAAAAAAGGGCATTGTGTCTAGAATTATTCAAATCATTCATCAAGGAGTCGAGATTGTGGTAAATGGGGTGACAGCCACCATCCCAATTTTCAGACACGTACTTCTCACATGACTCAAAGTCAGAGAAAGCCGGAGGCATACGCTTAATGTACGTAAGAAGTGGCTAAAACCACAGTAGACAAAGTCCGCAGAAGTAAATTTTGTGTTGCACATTAAGTTGATGGCACATCTTTCAGATCCAAAAAGGCATTAAATGGTAAGCTCAGAAAACCATTTCAACAAACATATACTTGCAGACCAAAGACTGCAAAGCTACAGTACATAATCTTCCGAAATCCTGTACATGGGATAAAGACTTGATACCGATATTCACATTCTTCCCAAAATTTAACAGGAAATGAATATAAAACAAGAATCGGGCAATCTAACAGGAAAATATTTACATCCCTCCTCCCTTCATTGGGCGACAGACATATAAACTGATCATATTCAACAAGCAAGAAATGATGACATGATCGCAAGAAGCAAGCACAGATCTCACACACCATATGCAACAATTCAAACAGAAAAGGTTATTGTTGTATGAAGCAACATGCATCAGAGAGCACAAGCTACTAAACAAAACAGAATACAATGATTTCTATATGTGAGCCACCAGCCGCACTCATTTAATCGAACAAAAACACGAAAAATTGAACCCATAAAACAGGCAATTAGGACAGATCAAGGTATGGCATGAAGCAACCAGCATCAGACAGCAAAAAACTAGTAACCATAACACAATCATTTCAACCAATATCAGACAGCACCAGACAGCATCGCGCTCAGAGTCCATAACCAAACAGAAACAGACAGCAAATCGACCAATATAGGTAATAAAAATTCAACCACTGTTAAGGACGATTTCCAACCTTAACGCAGCTACAAATCTGAGAAAAATAGATGCACAAAAAACAAAGCAGCAGTGTAAGATCCGATTGGGCAAAGTTATAGCTAGAGCATATGAAGAAGAAGGAACAAAAGAAGCAGACCATCGCCGTCCTTGTCAAAAAGACTGAAGGCCTCCTTGAACTCGGAGATCTGGTCGTCGGTCAGCTGATCCGCCATTTCTTCTCCCACAAAAGCGGTGAGAGGAGGTTGGTCAGCAAGTCGGCCGGAGGATCGGAAGGCGGCGGAGACTGGGCGGTTCGCCGGTGAAGAGGTGCAGGCGGCGGCGATGGTGGTGCAGTTATAATAACGATAATGATAGACTTATATAGCCGAAGGAGGGAAGACAAAAGCGTTGGGTCCAAATCCAATCCACTAATCATCGAATCGGACGCCAAGTCTTTCTTCAATTTTCTTCAATTTTTTTATGTTTCTACGGTCGAATTAGGGTTCTTCCTGACTTAGTTAAGTCAATTTTTAAGAATTCTCCTCGGGTAAATTTGAACTCAACGATAAAATAACTCGACTTGATAATTTAAAATTATTAAATTAAATCGATTTGTTTCTATGTGAGTCAGTCCCAAGTTTATTAAAACTCGATTCGAGTTGATCCAAGAGAAATTAGACTCATGAATCAAATTAATTCGTAACTAGACTCGATTCGACTCAACATAAACTCAGCAAACGTTTACTATTCTCAATTTAATCATTATTATGTGTTAGAAAATATCAATTAGGTGTATTGAAAATATACATTATAATAATTATACAGGTTGGAAGATTGGAATTTTTTGAATTAACTCGCGAGTTTTAAGAACTCGGCTCGGCTAAACTCGAACTCAATAATAAAATAACCCGACTTGATAACTCGAAATTATTAAATTGAATCGACTTGTTTCTATGTGAGTCAGTCCCAAGTTCAATAAAACTCGATTCAAGTAGACTCGAGAGAAGTTCGACTCGTGAATCAAATTGATTCGTAATTTGACTCGATTCGACTTAGTATACACTCAACAGACATTTACTATTCCCAATTTCCCATATAACATACTAATATACAAAAAAAATTTAATTTTCCAACCTACATAATTATTGTAGTGTATATTTCAAATACACCTAATCGACATTTTCCAACACATAATAATGATTAAATACACACCAAATTAATATTTTCCAACACATAATAATCCAAGTCCCCACCTTCACCGGCCCATAGCTTTTTTATTGAATTCGGCCTTCATTTTTTAGTAAAATAATTCAGATGCATCTTAAAAATATACGTGCTTGGGTGATCTCAAGGGTTTTACATTTGAATCGGGCGGCATTTTGAGGTTTCCTTTTGTGTAAGCACATGTGCATTGATTTTTCATGTACGCAACTATATCATTATAGTAATTTAGTCATTAAAAAAGAGACATGAATCGATTTTCGCCTGAAATACATTCATCCCACATTTACTCGCAATACACTTCGAGCCCAAAAACACAGCATGCAAACAATCATCCGGCTACGACCGTTGTCGCACACCCGCAAAACCTCCATTCTAACATTGAAGCAGAAGTAACCTCGCAAACAGACAGAAAGCTATAGCTGATACACAACACGTCGTACAGGTCCAAAGCTCTTCCACAGCGGAGAAAACAAGACGACTTATATAATCAAAATTTATCAAGTATGGCCGAGGAAGACGATGTCTAAGAAAGTCAAGATCATTAAGATAGAAGTCAGGAGCACAGGAAGATGTTGCGTGACAGGTGAGACAGACAGCGCGGCAAGTTGCTCCTACGCGTATCACCGGCAAACACTAATCTTCTTGTACAAGTAAAAGAAAAATTGTTGGGGCACATGAGCACCAAAAATGAAGATAATGAACCCCAAAAAAAATAGTAATAATAAAAACAGTAAGCCTTCGCACTTAGAAGGTAGAAAAGAAAGGCCAGATTGCAAAAATTTCTTCTCGGTACCACTCACACCCAGAAAACGAAGAGGCTGCATTGCTTTGACACTCGTAAAACAGACTCTCTGCAAGTAGACAATCCAAAAGTTGTGAGGACTGCGGTCTATATGTGCCATGCCACTACAGAGCCTTCTGTACAATAGTGAACTGTGGATCACTTTCTTAAAGGTTTGTAGAGAACTAAATTTGTGTACTTGGACTGAAACCGGTAAGTTGTACCAAGACCAACCAGTGATTGAGGAGCAGATCCCTTTTCAATAAACAGGTGGTTTAGGACGACATGATAGGGCTTGGCAGCAGTTTCTGTGTCCTGAACTCCTAAAACAGTCATGTGAAGCTGAGGAGGAACAACAGGTGGTTCCTTTGTGAAGTCTTCATCCGCTGGAAAAGGCTGACCATAACTGGAGTCTGGTGAGGGTGGAGCCTCAAACTCTGAGACACTTTCTAAATTTTCAGGTATGTAATTCTGCAAATGTAGAGGCCACTATAAATTAGAGGTTATACATAGACTCAATAAGAATGGTTCTTTCAAAGTTGCGTAACATTTGTCTATGAATTAACAATTTCCACTGGTAGGCTACTCCAATCAAGTATTACGATCCAGCAGCACAAAAACATTACTGAACCAACAGGAATGGCCACATAAGAAAACCTGAGGATACATATTGTCCATTTGATAGAAGATCCCCCAGTTAGAAGTTAGCTATAAATTGAAAACTTGAATTTCAAAGTTAAATGGGAAAAATCATCTAAGGTTATTATGGGAGCTGTATGGGTGGCTTCTTCTCCCATTCACCCAAACATTGAGAAAGAAAGAACTATGGTAAAATAGAAAACTACAATGGTAATGCTGTAGGTGTATTTCCCCATTGGGATCACTCTCTCCACCAACACCAACTGTTTAAAGACTTATATTTAATAATATAATCCTAGAAGATAATAGAATAATAGAAGTAAATAAAAAAACATATGTATAAGCCAATGGATACATACATGAACATCAAGAAGGTTATTAGTATTCCCCCTTCATCTGTCAAGTGAGGAAGATCATGAATGTATTTCCATTCGCCATCCACAATGAACCTGTACTCATAGACTCCAGAAGCAAGAACAATCATAATAGAGAAATCGTTGCCTGATCTTTGCAGGGCCCTCCTGATAAATCAAAGAAACAATAAAAGCCAATTTTCATTAGTCAAATGAAGCAAAAATGTGACTTCTCCACTAACAAGTAACGAAAATCCATTTTCATATGGCACCCACAATCAATTTTTTAATAATAATAATAATAAATAAATAAATAGAAATTCATCTCCTCCTCTAAAGATATCTGTAAGTATTCTCATATATTTTGAATTTTCCATAAAATACTATTGAGCTGAACTCGTGAAGATCATTCTGTGCCAGAGACAGATTTTATTGCAAAAATGGAAATTCTAGTCTACTAATTCATATAAAAGAATATGAAATTAAAAAAAAAAACTTTACAACCTACTTACGGTCATGTCCTCAGAAGGCTAGAACACCAAAACTAATATGATAATTCTAGTTCTACTTATCCATATATAAAAGAAAAATTTGCCTCCTAGTTAGTGTAGTGCGCTTAAAGGCTTAAACACTGAAGACAAAGGTCACACACAAATAACGGAGAATAAACCAACACTCATATCATTTAAAATGGAATGTTGGAATCCGTGTTGTTTGTTAAGGAGTAGAGCAAGATATATAGAGAGAATTCTATAAACCTCGAAGCCCAATTATCCCAAGATCCCTCCAGCAGAACTTCATTGCCCCCGTAATTCCAAGTAATCAGAGTAGGGATTCCTTCCTCTTGTGGTGATTCGGGAAGTCCAGGTTCCTCCATCCAGACTTCGTTAAACATTAGAGGAACATCCGCTGGCCTGTGCAGAGGAGCAACAGGAATCTACAAATGCAAGGATTAAAGTTCCTCTGTTAGCCATATATGCAAAAAAGAATCCCAGTTTAAAAAACAAACAAACAGAGAAATCAGATATCAAGCAATTGTAAAGAGAGAATCAAGCGTTTTAGTTAAGTTAGGAAGATAATGTTTTAGCTTTGGCTTCGCAGAATGTCACAAGTATGAACAAGATAATCGCGATGCCAAGTACATAAGCATTTTCATGTAATTAAGGTGCCAAAATGCATCTTCTTGATGATTCAAAAAAGTTCAAATCACAATTTCGGGGCCCTGCTGGCCACGTATCCATTGCTGATTAGAAGATAATCGTATGCAACAAAACCATCATCAAATGTGCACAAACTCGCATTAACAGTTTGTACAATAGATCTCGACTAATAATAATGTTAAACAGCTACAAATTAGCAGAACATACATTGAGATTCACCAGATCTCTTCAAAATACAGCAAATAATATACACAAATAACAAACAGATCAACAACAACCGCCACTACTTTAGCGATTTATCGTCACCAACAACAAAAAACAACATAAATTTCCATCTGCTAACAAAAACAAAAAAAATGTCTAACGTCTGCAAAATAAACAAAAAAAACACCTGTGGAGAGAACATGAGGGGCGACCGGGACCGGCCGGGGCTGTCCGGCGGAGAACCGCCCATGTACCCGAGTGATGCCGCGCGACCCCGGCGAGCGCCGCCGAAGCTGCCTCTGCCGGCCCCGCCGTCGTCGAGAAATCCAGAGTCGGTCTCAGAATCGGCGGCGGGGTCTTCGCCGCTTCCGGCGCCGGCGTCGCCCTCCCTTCCGGTGACGTTACCCATCGGCCGCCAGGAAAAGGGAGGCGGCGAGGGCGGTCGGAAAATGGCGATCGAACCAGCTAACTGCACAGAGTGGGGGAGAGGGCATCCATTGAATAAATGCCACTCGCTTTTCAATTATTTACCTCATCAACCCAAATTATCTAATTCGTGTTTTCCAATTATTTACCTCATCAACCGTTGACTTTCTCCCCTGAACGGAGATGCAAATATTATATCTCTGAGTATTAAGGAAGTAAATAATTTTCACTTGTATTTGATAATTTCGACTTTGTGTAATAACAATTAGAAAATAGCAACAAGCAAACACATAGTAGATTTTTTCCCCAGGACATACAATATACACAATATAATCTACAGTAGAATCACTGGCTGGGAATGTATCGTTAATCTCGTTAACGAATGAATTCAATCAATTCGGAGTCTCATTGTTCACTAATAACCATTATTATATTATATTCGTTCATTCATGTTGAAATTTCCGATAAGCCCAGCCCAGCCCAGCATGGATGGCGCCGCTTAAAAGAGTGGCTATAAGATTCGGGTCTACGGAAAACGGATAAACGGGTAATAAACAGGAGGTGGGCTGGCGCGGGCACTGGTCGTTGGCGGTTGTTCTGTTTGTGCTCTGATGGGCTTTACACTGCGGGGCGGCTACTAAACCCTAGAGGCAAGCGGGGAGGGAGAAGAGAAGAGACGAGAGGAGAGGAAGGAAGAAGATGAGTGAGAAGGCGGCAGGAGTCACGGCCAAGACCCCTCTGACTTCCTCAAGGCCATCCGCGGCCGCCCTGTCGTCGTTAAGCTCAACTCCGGCGTCGACTACCGAGGTTCTTCTTCCTATTTTTCTCATTTTTCAAATAGTTTTTATTTTTGTAATTGTATGTCTTCTTAATCTTTTTTCTTATTTCCTTTAACATTCATGAACCCAAATTACCAGACAACGTATAGCTGCGCACTACTGCACAATCAAAATTGATTTCACAATAATCATAATAATAATAATATAATAATAATAATAAAACAATATAATTGTATATGAAATATCAATTAAATAAATTAAATAAGAAGAAAGAAAATTAAATCGGACAAAATATCATTTGCTGTACCTTCACTTCCATATACATCTCATATAATAAAATGATTACATACAAAGTATATAGCCAAGGTAATGGATTCTAAATATACGGAACTAGTTCTATATAACAAAGTAGACACAGGTTCAAGTACATGGACAGACCAGGAGAAAACTACGAGATGACCTACACAATTAATTACCGGAGAGACTACTAGATCAAGCACTAGAATTAAGGCTCTTGATCACAGAATAAAGACATATCAAGTAAGGTAACATACGTACATCCAGAAACCAAATACCAAGACGAAATAAACAAGTAAAGGTAAAAGAAAAGTCAAGAAAGGAATATGTAGATATTAACATACCAGGCTTCTAATTTGGTCAACCTGAAATCAACAAGATACAAATTAAGATATATAAATCAAAGTCAATAAATACCTATTTGGGATGGAAACTTTTAATTCCTCCCGCAAGGATCTCCCTGTTGGAATCACTAAGTCAAGCAATAGAGAACTCCACCGAAAGAAAAAAAAATTGACGAGGGTCACCCCTTATCAGTGAAGAGAGAAAGAAGATATAGAGAGAACGTGCCTGAGCAAATCTCCAACTACACGATAAGGGCTTGACTTAGTAATCCTAGTGGGTCCCACCAAATTAACTAAAACTCCATACCCCAAATAATAATATATTGGTGTGACTGCGCCTCGCTACCAATATATATATTTGGCCGATGTGTTACAAGCCCATACAACCAATAGTTGCAATTGTTTTGCCATCGAAGAAGTGCTAATGAAAAATTTTGGATTTTGTTGCTTCCCTCGATTTTTTTGTGTGCATGCTTGTTTATTTTTCTTGGTGCCAATATCTGACATGGAATAATATTTTTCATAAGATCCTTTGCTCGTACATCCTGATTTTGCAATGAATTTTTATTTTGATGTTAATTTTATCTGAAAATTCTATTAGGTGTAAACTTTGTGGTGCACTTATGAAACGTTGATCCATTAAGGTCATCTCTGTGTCAGTGAAAAATTCTAGTTCCTTTTCTTTCCGCATTGGAGCATTGTAGATTTCATATTAGTGTAATTTTTTTTTGTTACGTATTAACTGAATATATTTTTTCTAAAAAATCAATTTTACACATAAATGAAAATATGAGAATAAAAAATGTAATCACTGAGTGGATATGAGGCCTACAAAATTTGTTTGTGGAGGTAGATTGTGACTGGATCTTGAAGTTAGAACTTCAGTGGTTTGGGAATGTTGGACCTTCTCCACCGAAAGATGAATTGTTAAAACTAGCTATTCTACTAATGCAAACAAAAGTCAGTTATTTTACTGTGTGAAGACTAAAATGTGACAGGTATGTCTAGTAGGCACTCCTTTTAGTTCTAAACCGTGAAAAGTTGGACCAGACTGAAATCACACTTCACATTGAAACACATCTTTTGTGCTTTGTCTCATTCTTGAAGCGCTAAAAGTTATGTGTGAAGTAAATACTGCATGCATCATCTACTTGATTCATGATTGTTGGCAGCATTTTATGCAAAGAAGTTCAGTTGATACTTCTGAGAATGAAAAATATAGCACAGGGTCAACTATCTTGGACTAATAGTTTTCAAAGCTTATGATTGAACGTAAGTCAGGAAAATCTATTTAAATCAATTGAGTATTTCCTGTTTAAACGACTCAAAGCTGTTTATTTATGGTTTATATTTTTGGTCATGTTTCTACATCTCTGGCTGTAATTGTTGAGATCAGAATGTTATTTAACCTGTCAGAGTAGGATATTTTTTATTGGAAAGTTGTATGAGTGCAGTCAGCTAATGGTGCCTTTTGTATACCAAACGTGCAGGCATATTAGCTTGTTTAGATGGATATATGAATATAGCCATGGAGCAAACTGAAGAGTACGTCAATGGTCAGCTCAAAAACAAATATGGGGATGCTTTTATCCGCGGGAATAATGGTATTTTACAATCATGTCTATTTGTTTGTAATGTAACACAGACAGACACAGGGATATTATGCTGCGCATGTGTGACATTAGTTTGGACCTGAGAACTTTCCCTTTCCTCTTTGCAGTTCTTTACATCAGTACATCCAAGAGGACATTGGCGGAGGGTGCATAAGAGTTTCATGTAGTCGGTTGGTCATTTGTTGATGGTTGCCACTGGCTTGTTGTTCGGGTGGAGGAAATGATTTTAGGGTTAGGTGATCCAACTACGTCTGTGTAATTAAGTTGCTCAGTGTCGCTGTTTCGTAATCTTATTTGCCACTATCATGTTGGGGAAAAAATTTTCTTATTTGCCTCTATTAGGGGAGCAACTTATTACAATCCGCTGCTCTTTTATCGTAGTTCTGGTGTAAACGGTGTTGGATTGTAATGGTTAGAAGCTTAATTGAAGATGTTCCAGGTGGTGCCTAAATACCCTTGATGGCTCGGAGTGCCTAAAATCTTCCCGGAAATCTGCTTTAAAACGTCTCCTCATTACAAGCTCATTAGAAGCTAGACAAAAACAAAAGCCTGATTGTTTGTAGTTATTAATCGAATGTACAAAATCATTTTTGCTCTCCATCGAATCACAGCATTTATTTATCTAATTCACTTTGGTTATGTATTTGATATGATCATCACACGGCAAAAAACAGAGTTTTATTCTTTTAACCAAAACAACTCTTCCCAAGTAACAGAAAAAAAGAAAAAAGTAGAAGTTTATTGATATTTGTCAACGCCGGCTGGGAGCAGGAAATATTCCCCGCCGAAGAAGTTCATACTCCGGCCGCCGCTCGACGACGCCAAGCTCGCCGAGCGGTTCTTGAACAGGCCCCAGTTGTCGCTGAAGCAGTTCCCGTTCCTCAGCTCCTGCCTCAACAACGCCGACCGGACGGTCCGGACGTGGATCGACGACTACCTCTTGGAGGCCAAGCAGGCGTTCGGGTACCCGCTCGAGCCCTCCGACCGCCTTGCCGACGACAACCCGGCCAAGCATTTTGACGTTCTCTTGTACTTGGCGTTCCAGAACCAGCACGCCAACTGCGAGCGGACGAACGCCAAGCATGTGCGGAATGGGCAGTCGAGGCTCTGGTTTCTGGGGTAGCTCGTGCTGGGGCTTGCTTTCGCGGAGTATTCTCTGCAGAGTACCCTCGGGAGTCGCCGGGTCCGATGAGGGAGAGGGTGTATGCGTTGATTGGGAAGAGATTCTTGCCCAAATTGTTCAAAGCCGCCAGCTTGCACAATTTGGTTTTCCCCTTTGATGGCATAAACAAGTTGATAAGGAAGGAGCGGGAGCCTCCTTCAAAGTAAGTGTTTTTAAAGGTTTCCAACATCTCTCTCCTAACCAACCACCCCCTTTTTTAGTGTTTTTGTTAGCAACTATAATTGTATCGAAAACTGAGTATCGTTGTGGGGATGCTTCTGCTCGTCGAACCTGTATTGGATGAAATATGCTTCTATTGTTATTCTTGATTCGGAGTAGAATTGTCGACAGTTACTTACATGTGCCTAATTATTTGTTGTTGTCATTGTTTTTCATTGATTGAAACGGAAAAGGTGGTATGCCAGAAGTTTAGCGTGTTCTTTTCGAGACGTTCGGAATGGATCCTGAAGATGAAAGCTGCCAACCAAAGTTGAGAAGACAACTTGAAGATGTTGATTATGTGTCTGTGGAATTTGAAGGCAGACAGCTTAGTTGGCAAGATATGGCTGCTTACAAGGTTAGCTCCTGTGGTTTGGGGTGTTAATTTGATAGAAACAACAAATTTGAAATTTTCACATGAAAAGAAATAGAATACTTGAGAAATGGGCACATAAGATTTGATTTATTTAGTGAACAGTGTCAAATTTACAAATAGCTGTATTTTTCCTTTCTTCAGTTGTTCTTTGTTTTAGAAAAGACATTTTGCGTTTATTTTTGTCTATTTCTATGCGGAGTAATTCTCCAGCCTCATGGAATCCTTCATATGTTGAAGGGTTTGAAATTGTGTTTATATTTTATATCTTATGGTAAATACTTGGGGCATTGCAGCCACCGCCAGATGCACTTTTTGCTCATCTTTTTAGAGCATGTGTTCCTCCAGGAATGCATCATTTTAGAGGAAACATATGGGGCTATGATAGCAAACCTAAAGTGATGCAAGCACTTGCTACCCATTGCAAATGACTGATAGAATTCCCGAGATAGATGTAAGGAACATTGAACTAGGACTTGGGCTGCAGGTAATTAATTGTGATTAGTTTTCCATCGAGGTGAAATGCTGCTTTTAGTTTGCTGTACTCGATCATTTGACCAATGTTCCTAATTGCCATCCAAGTATTCAAACACCTTACTATAAGTTCCTCTTTTTAATGATCCACAACATTTTGTATTCCATCACAGCTGTGTTTTTTACACCCATCCAAGCACAAATTTGAACATCCTCGGTTTTGCCTGGAACGACTGGAATATGCCGGCCAGAAAATACAGGCACTTATCGTTTTTAGCTTTATTTTATTTGGTTCCTTGTAGGTTTTCTAATGGGCAACCTGTTGGAAGACAAACTACGTGCTTTGTTTTAGACTTAATTAGTCTATAGTATATGTATGTAGCAAGAACAAATATATGTTGGTCCTTCTCCATCCATTGGTCAATTCAGGAATGCTGCATTATATGCATTCTGACAAAGTTTGTAAAAAGAAAATGTGAAACTAACACTTCTCAGAGATGCACAGGATCTTGTTATGGCTGAACGTTTATTAATGAAACATTTGGATGCCCCTGGGAGATAATTACAGGAAAGACATCGACGTATCCTGATGAACAAGTTCTGTAGGCGTCACTTGAGAGATAAAACACCTGCATCACTACATAATCTATGGTGAGAAGGTTCAAGACACTTATGAACATAATCAGCGAATGAGAAATCGAGCTACAACCGCGGTTCGGCAGGCCATTCATGGGCAAGCTATGGGAACCTGAAGTAGGAAAGATTGATGTTTGAGGCCTTTGACCTGGAACAAGTTCAACCAGTTTGAAACCAAATTATGGGATTGCACCTGATCTCTTCGAAACCCCGGTTGTTTCGAAAGATGAAGGTTGAGTTAAATGTTGCCTTTGCTCATGACTTTAAGGGACAATATTGGGAGTTGAAGAGAACTGGGCCATTGTGTATTTGTCCGAAGTACAATAGCCGAGAGCCAGAAAATTATTTCCCCCTATAGAGGTTGGGAGTTGCCAACATTGCAGCGTTGCATCTAAATGTTCATGTAGGGGAAGTACATACTTATGTACATGCAGTATACACCATCTACTGGGCGTTAGCCTATCATGATTTTGATGGTACCCATGGATAATGTAATGAACTTTTATCATACTTTTTAATGAAGTCATCCATGAACAAATCGTTTTTGATGATTCATCAGCTCTTGTATCTATGTCGCCCTGTTTCTTGGTATGCAATATGAAAGTAGAACTTCTGCAGCACAGAGGCATCTGAGCTTGATTATCCTGCTGCTATATATTTTGATAATCTTTACCAGCTTTTGAGCTCATTGTCGCCCTCATTTTAAGATTGGAACCTTCATTGTCACCAGAAAATCAAACTGGAATTAATTCCATTGAAATGAATGCATCGCATTGATGTTCTCCACATTCTGGAAGGCAACCAACATTAGCATCATCGAGGAATTAATGGATTCAATTATAGATCAAGCTGAATCAATGGATGTACATAAATAAGCATCAGTTCAAATATTTTGCTGCAATATATTCAGCAATTGCCAAACTAGAGGTCAGACCCGGCGATTCTATCCCAAATAAGTTAACAAGTCCTTGGACGCCATGAACATCTTCTCCCTGCGTAAGGACGACCATAAGAATGACTACGATAATATTAATTTTGAAGCTAATTATACAGTCGAACAAATGGTGGCCATAGACGCACATCTCATAATTTTGTTGAAACTAATAGTTTAAGGTTTGATTATATATTATATATTTGCTAACTAAAGATGAAGAAAAAATAAATAGCTAGCAGTTGGATAAACACATATTAATAAACATGAAATTTTGTGAGATGATATTACCTGTATGAGAAAATCCACGGGAGGCTGCCCAGGACCTGAAACCTTCGGCCTGATCCCAGCATATCCGGGTAACAGAGATTCGTTCCTTAGATTGGGATAGTACTTCCTTATTTCTGCATAGAATCTGTTCCCTCGGCTTTCTCGCACTGTATAGTCAAATCTACAGAAAGAAGCAAGTATTACTACTACACCAGGAAACTAGTTACAATTAATCAACTTCGACAGAAATGTTCTAATGCCTTTTGTTCTTGTAACAATCATGAAAAGGGTTCTCTATTCTCAGATCAACATTGTTTGTTCAACTGTACTGCTTCATGATGAAATCAATATCTTCTACATCTACCAACCAAATTTATTGTGAAACCAAGAAGATGACAATGGTAAGAATGATACACAAAGATCACAAACCTGTTGAAGAATTTTGAGAAGTCATCATCTGGACCATCTATCCACTCAACATCTGGACCAAACCTAACTTTGCCATCCATGTCTAAGGTCACGTGAACACCAACGCCACCTTCCTCTGGGAGTGGATATATTAAACGCTTGAACGGAGACTCCCCAGTTTTAGACAAGATGAAGTAGCAACCTCGAGCAAAGTAGGCCTGTGGAATTTTACACCTGTTTAAGCCAGATAATCTTCTTGCAATAGATGGAGCAGCCAAACCCCCGCAGTTTATCACAAGTTTGGGAATTAGTACAAGTTGTGCCTCCAATGCAGAGGCCGGTTCTGTGCAATTTGTAAGTTGTGAACTGTCACAGACATGCAGGTGTACAACGTTGTCTTCAACATGCCCACCAGTAACAGTTGAATTGTAAGAAATGGTTGTTCCACAGCTCTCTGCTTGGCCCTGCTTCCACATCACATTATCAATAGTAAACCTGTTGTATGAGATTAAAATTCCCTTTTGGTGTACCAAAATCTAAACATGCATAAAAGAGATTAAATTCTGGCCTGGTCTCAACCATAAATGAGATTCACAACTATGTCCTACTAGAGTTTTCATTCCGAAACTGATGTGCAAGGAGTTATTTGCAGTGGCATACCAACAGCGAAAGCATCAGAGAATGACTATCCACGATTCCCGTATGAGGGGAAAACAGAGCTTTGACACATTTTAGTTCGGGTTCCATCTTCATGGCTTCAAAGCCCTCCAACATTCTCAGATCCTCCACCCCATTCTCAGTCCCACGCTTCATATATTCTTCCAATCTCGCTACTTCCCCATCGCTGGTGGCCACAATTAACTTCCCAACCTTCTTGTGCCAAATTCCACAATCCAGACAGTACTTGTACAACAATTCTCTCCCCCTCACACACAGACTAGCCTAAAAAGTTGAAAAAAAAAAAACACACACACACACACACACACAAATTTGTTAGCAGGAAAAAAAGAGAAACAGTTACAATGAAGGTGATACAACACCTTAGATGCTACAAGAACGAAATGATTCCAAAAGCAGTTTTCTACTTTTCTGGGGCATGTGCAAAGAGATGGCATGGAGTCACCTTGAGAGAAGAGGGAGGATAGTAGATGCCGGCATGGACGACCTCGCTGTTGCGAGAACTGGTGGCCGTCCCGAACGTCGGCCCGGCCTCCACCAACAGCACA
Organism: Piper betle; assembly: GCA_033002965.1. Taxonomy (NCBI): domain Eukaryota; kingdom Viridiplantae; phylum Streptophyta; class Magnoliopsida; order Piperales; family Piperaceae; genus Piper; species Piper betle. Next base: position 170,475 of record JAURVB010012658.1, on the reverse strand, counting down.
TCCCTCCCCCCGCCTCGCCGCCTCCCTCGCCACCGCGGCCCCCACCACCCCGGCCCCGATCACCACGCAGTCCGCCCTCTCCCTCGCCACTCCTCCTCCCCCGCCGCCACTCCAAAGTTTCGACCTTTGCGACCACACACGGCCGCAGGCCCCTCCAGCGTACGCGATTCTCATCGTCGTGTCTGCGTTGAAGCATATACCGTAGAGGAGCAACCTTTTTAATATATGCTCTCCTCTTTGTCGTTTACTACGTACTCTTTCTTCAACGGGGAATCATTTTGTTTCCTTTCTCCAATTTCCGACTGGTTCAGCGATGGTGAGAGGCGTTCGGAGGATGATGGTGGACATCTCCCGATGGCAACCGTCTCTGGATCGCTTCCATCTCCTCCTCTCTTTTCTTCCTACCCACGAGCATTCCTCCGTCACCAGGTCTCTCTTGCTCTCTTTCTGAACGTGGGTTTTCACAAAGCTTTCATTTTTTAAAATTATTAGTTGTGACTTGAATCATGCATTCATATCAATCATCACAAGACACATACGACTTTGTCGTTGTTTGGCTTCTTCCCTTTGTGACATGCATCTCAAGTTTGGTACAACTTTGAGCAGGTTTGTGAGGTTGGAGGATCGGAAACGAGCTCCTGTGAGCCGCTTGCTGCAGTACTACGTTGTCAACGACGTTTTCAGCATCCCCTTCAACGAAATCAACGTAAGACGGACCCAACTAGGGAAGCCATACCTGGGATGTCCTGCTCTTGCTTGTTCATCCCAACAGACATTGCATAAAAGTTTGTACTGATCATTCCCCAAAAAAAAAAAAAAAGAAGTTTGTACTGATCTCTTTTTTCCAACTAGGCGTATATACGAAGCAATAGAGATTGATGGATTTTCAACGCAGTTTTTACAATATTCTCATCACAAAATCCCATTTTTTACTCAAAATGAAACTAACCATAGGCACCATCCATTCGAGTTCCGATTCTGGTTCCGGTGGAACCAATGCAATATGCAGCAGGGATAACTAGCAATTTAGAAAATAGTCAAACTCTTAAATGGATAAAATTGATGGAATTTCAAAGAGAAAGAAATAAAATCAAAATGAGAGAATAAAATACATGAAAAATCGTAGAAAGAAAGAACCTGAAAAACACACGCAGTCAATTCAGTAATCTATCACAAGTTAACGACGGTACAATAGAAGACTACTTATTTATCAGAAATGATAAAAAATCCTAATAAAATATTCCTAAAATATCTTTACAATAATTTTTTAAAATTACGAATAAATCCCTAAAAAGGAAATAATATAAATCTTATAAAAGGCTAATAAATGTCCAGCATCAAGACTCCCCGGTTGAAAAAGAACTCGTCAACGAGTTCTGGAGCACTCAAGAATACTGAGCAAGATCCATAATTCGATAAGCCAACGAAGCAAAGTAAAACCCATGTAATTTCTCCTGCAAATTAGAGCGTAGACCTAAAATATAACTGGTAGTCAATTTTAAGTAAATGAGAAACTTCATTTCGGGACACCAAATTATAAACCTCAATATATTAGTCGGCTGTCATACTACACTGTGTCACAATCTCAGCCACTTAACATGCAACTGTTGCTCATAGCGATAAGGTAGAAAAGCATTTCTCCTCTCCCTTTTAATCGCATGCCACTCCTCACTGAGAGGCTCGCCCATTTATAACCGCCGATTAACGAAAGCATGCCACCAAGTTCAGAAACCTTAAACTTAGATCACCACAAGTCACCTTACCGGTCATAAAAAAATATTTTATAACTCACAGCCAATCCAAAAAGGCCTTAGAATTACGAGACCCGCGAAACTCGGGATCGCAAATTTGAGTTTGGTCTACATGGGTGAAGTCAACCATAAGAGTCAAAATCTGCGCCAGAAGCATCCTCTACTTTAGCCCCACTACAGCACAAACAATATTTGTACATAAATGCATTCCTAAGGATGATAATTCCAATAATTAATCTCTCAAACAGGACGATGATACAAGGTTAACATTTTATACTGAAATGTACGAAGCATCATACATCCTATCAGCTTAATATTAAATAAGAAAATTCGTAGCACCTGAACATTTTGCTAGTGTTGTCCGTGATAAGAGGCATCGGAGGTACGAGACGGTTTAGATGGAACACTTGCCTCGATATTCCAAGCCCTTCGCCTGCATTGTCAACAACAGATGATGAGACGGGTCGGGCATCGCACAGGGCACGAGTCTCGGACTCGGCCGCCTCCATGTGTGACTCCTCGGCTTCTGGTGACACGATTGCCCGCTCCGTCATATCCAGCGCCGGCTCCAGCAGCTTCATCCATTCGAGGGAAGAGCTACGTGGAATAGATTTCCAAGTTGGTTTATACGAGTACTCATTCAGCTAAGGAGCACTAAAAGGAGTAACACTTAGAACACATTAAAACTAACAAGTAGACGACGCAATTAAACAGATCATTGTAATATCAATCTAAATTCATACGTTATCATGGAATTAAAAACATTAAAAAAATCATTAAAACATTAGAAAGAGAATCAAAACAATAATCGGAGCTGGACAATGGGGACGGTAGAAATAATAGAAGGGAGAAATGTACGGCGGTGCAAAGAAGGTGAGGGAGGGGAGGGGGTGCGAAGGGGTATAGAGTGAGACACAAAACAATTTGAATGATTATATGTATAGAGAGAGACACAAACACCCCTGCCCTCCTCCCAACCAGCGTCCACTCTATTTTTCCCTAGACGAGCATCACTTGGCCGCACCCTATTTTTGAAGAACAAAAACCAACTAAAAGACGAGGGTAATTTTTTTATTTTTACTCCTCTCTTTCTGGTGCTTTGCCCGTGCTGATGGCCTATTTTGTTCAAATAATTCGGGCCGGCGAATGGTGTTATTGAGAGCAATAGATTTGAAGCAGGGGAAATTAATTTTTGGGTTATTGAACTTAAAAGGGGAAGAGGGAATCAGTATTCACCATTTACCCATACCATTCTCGACCAAAGCCCACCCCAAGGTGGGAGAATTGTATTCTCTACCATGAGGGGTGAGAAATCAAACATCTCTCAAAAAAAATACTTAGTCTTTCACAAGTAACATAACAAATCACAATACTATGATAATTACAAAAGCAATTCGGTAACAATAAGCAAACTTATATTGCACTTGATTGCTATCACAAATAATATGAGGTTTACGGCCGATGATAATTCACAACCTAATCTCTCTCAATAATATCAACACATCGTAATATGCATGCAAATTCACCAAATAAATATAGCATAACGTCCCAACCAAATACCCCTATTCTATTATATAAAAACCTTAAATCCACCTAATATTTTATACTTTGCACTAATCAAATAAGAACGTCGACAATATCAACTTTATGGGACCTTTCCCAACTTTAATTCTACTTAATAAAATAAAAGATTACAAGCAATCAAACTTTATTGATTACTTATCGTAGGCATGCAAACCCCACAACTAAGCCTCTCTTCGGTAAGAAAAATTATAAAGACAATGAACAATACCTACTCACAATAATCTTCACCAATACAACCTCAAGTTGTTATCCCTCAGAATAATCTTATTTACATGCAATTCAACTCAATAAGAATAGCAAACAAGTTGTATAATATAAAGGTATACCTTGATCTAAGTAGATAATCACTTATATAAAGTTTCAATCCTTCAACATGAAGAATCGACCATAGCAACTTCAACTCATCTCCTTCTCTTAATCAAAGTTATCTCCCATTTATCTCTTATCTGAAAATCCCCTTTAGAGAGTTCGTGTTCAACTCTACAAGAATAACCTTTATATATTTATCCATCTTAGAGTTCTAATCGCACTCCAACTGTTGGGATTAGCCAAACAAGCTAAATACAAATCTTATATTTCAACACATAAGGATGAGAAGTATCAAACAAATAAAGAGATCACACAAAATAATTTTACCTGAAAAACCCCAAATTTGGGGGAAAACCACAGGGCTAATGACCAGATCAAATTCATTATATCACAAGTTTGATACAGAACAATTCTATAAGAGAACAAACTCCCCAATACTAATTTACTATACTTTCTACAAAATTGGTATTAGCTAAGAAAGAAAATAAATAATTACATATTACAAATAAAAACTTGGTGAAATTACCATTGATGATTGCAAACGAATCTCAACAAAACATTCACATTTCTTCAATCCATACAATTTTCTTTCTCCCTTTGCAGCAGCAGCAGTTTTTCTCCAAAACCAAACAACCAAAGAAAAAACGTTATACGTTGCTTTTGTTCCTTTTAAGTAACCAAATCTGCAAAATCTTGGTTGTTGTCCAAAATAGGGTTGCAATTTCATGTATTTACGGAAGAGGGATAACTCAACAAACCTCCCCTTCCCAACTCCATAAAATACCTCTAGCCAACATGGGAAGCTTCATCCATGCCCGCTCCAATCTGCAATAAATATGTTTTCCTTTGACACAACTTATTGTCATCATATCTTAAACATTCCTTGCAGTATGAATTTTTGTTAACTCAAGATATTTACTTTCCAACACATCTCCTATCGAGTGATATCTCGCGTCAATGTGCTTGCTCCTTAATTGAAAACTTGAATTCTTACTCAGGTAAATTGCACTCTGGCAATCACAGTATACAATGTATCTCTCCTGTTTAATACAAATTTCATTCAAAAATCTCTTCGTCCACAGTATCTCCTTGCAAGCTTATATAGCAGCAATAAATTCTACTTCAGTTGTGGATAATGCAACACACTTTTGCAACCTAGACTGCCAAGACACAACTCCATTAGTAAAATTAACAACAAACCCAGATGTTGACCTTCTTGTCTCCAAGTCACTTGCCATGTATGCATCAGTGTATGCAACCAATAAAGGTTTATCACTTCTAAAACATAAACACATTTTGGATATACCTCTCAAGTACTCATTATCCATTTAACTGGTTGCCAATATTCTTTGCTCAGGTTTTCTAAATGTCTGCTAACCATTCCAACTGCATACGCTATATTTGGCCTTGAAGTGACTCCTAATTACAGAAGCATAAGGAACCTTTCTTATTTCCTCCATCTATGTTTCACTTAAGTCACTTTTCTTCAACTTGAAGTAACTCCCAAGTGGAACTCCAACCGGTTTTACATCTTTCACGTTGAATTTTTCAAGTACCTTTTCTATATACTTTTCCTGTGACACCCAAAGTTTTCTATCTCCCTGTCACTCCAAATGGACATCCCCAAGATTTACTTTTCCGGTCCCAAATCCTTTATTGTAAAGGATTTATTCAAGTTCTTCTTTAAACTTGCAATTTTGGCTCCCTCATGTCCTACAATCAACATATCATCCACATAAAGCAACAAAATAATAAAGTCACCATCATCAAATCTCTTGATGAACGCACAGTGATAAAAACAGATTTCTCGCACCCATTCTGTTCCATAAAAGAATCAAACTTTTTGTACCATTGTCTATAAACTTGCTTCAAACCATACAAACTATTTTTTAGTCTACATACCATCTGTTCCTTTCCTCTGACTTCAAAACCCTCTGGTTGCTCCATGTATATGGTCTTCTAAGAATCATACATTTCTTTTATTCTTTTCAATTAACCAATCTGCAAAATGTTAGTTTTTGCCCAAAATAGGGTTACAATTTCATGTATTTACAGAGGAGGGACAACCCAACACCAACATCAAGTCGGCTAATGAGAAAGTAAAGTTCTACTCTAACTCTTTCCATCACGTCATTCAATACCAAACTCTCCCTTGGTGCATCTTGGCCATGTGGTTGAGTTCCTTGACTCAACAAAACTCCCCAAGTCAACCAAACCTCAAACCCTAATATGCAATCGCACTTTTAGGGTTTGGTCTTGGTTCCGACTCCACCACAACCAACTTGATCACAAATCCTAGCTCACCTCAAAATTTGTGTCCTCTATGTCCACGTGTCCATCTAAACTTCTCCCTTAAAGCTTTGTCCGTGTCCAAGTCATCCAAGAAAATCCCTAAGTCACCAACACACAACTCACCCAAGAATACTGATAAATCCTTTACCGCTAGAATTACTAGTGTCAATAGGAAACCTCAACCAAATCCTGGTATACCAATGTTTACTGCTCGCTCACACCTAGCACTTTCATGTAGGCTTCCCGATACTACTCGTTCACTAGTTCTTGGTACGCTCGATATTTAGTTGTCAATACGCTCAGTACTACTCAACCTTGCTTCGTTGATATTTGATAGTGTACTGCCGGTAGCTATGCTCGGAACCGATGTTTGATCACCATCACTCGGAGTCTCGGCACTGCTCAATCACACCCAATAGTGAGTCCCAATAGCAGTAACCAATGAAGCTCGATGATCCTCTTTAAACACCATGTGATTGAAGTCAAAGTTTTACATCAGTGAACCAATCTGTTCAATCATCGGTTCGAGTCGAGTAAGTTTCATGAATCGCGTGTTGAGTCGAGGTCAGCCGTGAGTTATGAGTAATGAAAGTCAGGTATACCTGAGTATATGATGATAATATCATAAAGATGATGAGAAATGAGTTATCAAAGTTTATGACAGTATGCAATTTTTTTCATGTATTTGATTGTAAAATTATCTTTAAGCCAAATAATGCATTAGAATGCAATCTAAGGTAGTTTGAATGGCTTGTTATTTTATGAGATTTCCCCCTATTTTTTGTATTTTTTTGGGATTTATTACAAATTAGTTATTATTTTTTATTTGAGTCGAAGTCGAGTCAACTTTTGTTTACGAGATTGCCCGCGAGAACTCTCCCTGGCCTTTTCTCCCCCAAACCCCGATCGCCACCCACCCCCGCCCAGGTATTTGCTGCCTACGCCGCCTCTGATCGCTGCACCACCGTCGATCAACACCGCCGAGCCCCGTCGTTTTGTCATCGTGCAGCCCTGAGCGCCCCCAGCCACTGCTCACTCTCCACGACACCGAATCGCTGCGAGATCACGCCACGCTTCACGACGCCATTCCACCACCGACTCCACTCCCTTCGACCCCCGACCATTTCTCTCATACCCATTGCCGCCGCTGAGGTCCAATCGGATGATCAACCGATCCCAGCCGGCTAGTCGCCGTGGCCGACGGTCTTTGCCACTGTTGTCGTCCTCACTGCCACCACCATTAGGTAGAACTCACTGAACCTGTGCCGACCCATAACCCCGATTGCCTTCCAAGAAAAGTCACCAGAAATCGCCGGAAAGTTGCCAAAAGTTGTTGGATAGATGAAATTCACCGGATCTTCCATCAAATTCATCCAGTCAAACCCAATTGAACTTCGGACGCCGCCAAGTGCCGAATTTGAGTCTCGAGCCACATGACGAAACCCTAACCATCGCTGATTGTCGATGACATGAGGTATAATTAACTCTAATTTAATTACTTAAAGGTGATAATTATTAGCACAACATGTTAGGATTGATGAATTAATGTGTTAGATATTTTTATTGTAAATAAAAATATGAATTACTTGATTAAATTATATTAAAACAAACGCTAAGGAACTAATTAGGTAAACTAAGTAAGTATCATAACCTAATGCAACGTAATGTAGGGAAAACTTATATGGGATTGATGTCAGTATGTTTTGATGTGTGTGTGGTATAGGATATGTGAATCCATCATAAGCGGACATTAGCTTTTAGTTTGACATGTAGGTAAAGAGTAGGAGTTTGCCGCATTGGCGCGTAAACACGATTGAGCTTCTACCAGGTCCATTTATGACTCATTTCTGGTTTGACTTCTATACTCTGTCGTGTTTTATTTTAACATGTAAGCGAACATGTTGAGTGATAGATTTATTATATCCAACTCCGCACTGGCCATCTAGTTGTATGAAATTTTCGGATTAATAACCTTTGAGGATGAGATCCCTTGAGTTTATTTTCGGGACTCAGATCAAGCTCACCCATTATATTAAAATCCCTACCTAGGCATAGGTATATGTAGCTTTTGCGTTTTCATTGATATGAGATGGGTAAAACCGACGATCGCGTCTTAAGATAGGCGTGTGTTTGTCAAAGCGGGCTCTGAAGTTGGTAAGCAACCATTCCATTCCCAAGGGATCCTGATAACCCACTTTTGAATTCCTCAAACCAGGAGAAGTGTAGAGTTTTACAGGTATTGCTATGTAGCGCATGTCTAAATTTATGGTTTCAATGGGTATTGGATGCACATTCCTAAGAGTACTAGGCCTCTATACTTAAGACCAAGAGTGGTACAGAGGATGTAGAAGGATGAAAGGAAAGATAATGATTTTCCCATGCAAGGGATAGTTTAAAGTGGCCAATGAATGAGGATGAGATAGAAAATGGATGTTGTCGCACTAGGTTAACAGTTTCTAGTTATTACTCTTATGGAGAGTTCTATGAGGAAGAGTAATGGTGTTTTCATTCAACAGGAAGGTCAGCTATAAAACCCAGCTTCTGGTTAGGGTTTTACTCAATTAATATTTTTGCCCGGTTTGAGCTAATTTGAGTCAATTTAAGTGAGATCAAGCCAGACCAGTTTTCGGATCATGAGTATGGGGCTCAGATAGTCGTACGAGCATGTTATGGTGGCTTAATATGTCTGACATACATATGATAGCTTGAAATAGGCTACAGAAGAGTATGAGTTAACATCGTATACTCGAGGTATACTAAATGATTTTTTATGAGTTAGCTAGGGTTGTATGCCTAGATTTAGGCCATTGCAACGTTAAGTATTTGTTTGAGATTTTGAGGGTATCTCATTTACGTGCATCATAGGGATTTTAGATCATCGGATTGTGTCCCTCTAGGCCCAGCTTGATTGATTCATAGGTTTTCACCTGATTGAGTCGATGATTCAAGGCCCACTTAGCCTTCATAGCTCAATTCTTGCCTATAAAGTTACTTTTAGGACTTGAGTTAGTTATGACTTTGAAAGGCCTCGATCCGACCTTTTCGTCCATATGTATATTGTATATACCCATAAGTAGGTCCCACTAAGCCGTGAGTTATTAGACGTTCAAATCATGCCACGTGGCGAAATTTGGGCCGTCCACATCAGCCCTATCTTCACCACGTTATTTCCAAAGATTTCCCATGATTTTCATGATTTACACCCCTTGCGCCATAGCAACTTTGGCTCATCGCCAACAAGTCTCCGGCTCGCCCCCGGCCATTGGACTGACACCACTAGAACCATCTCGTGGCCAGCTTTCTGTTTCTACCACTCACTACCACCAACGCCGCCGTAGTCGCCACCGGGGATGAAGTTTTTGTAGCCAGTTTCGTCGTCGCCGCCACCCTATTGGGCCATTTTCCAATGCCAACAAACCACCTCTAGCCAGTCCGACCTCCCATACAAATTACATTCATCGAGAGCTTCATTTTGAGACCACCCATGATCACAATCGTGGTCCCGATTGCCGCTGCCCCTGACGTCGATTTTGCCCATTTTCGGCCGTTTTCTAGCCAACCAGCGGCCAAACTCAACTGATTGCCACCACCATCGTCTTCCTTATCGTCAGGGCCGTCAATCCCAACCAGAGGCCACCCCAGTCACCCCGCTGTTGACATTTTTTTGGCGGGAGGCCTATTTGCCAGTGTTCACGCCTGTTTACCCATGTTGCGCCCACCTGCTCGCGTTTGCGTCTGCCAGCCTGATCTTGTCCACCAACCCCCAACCTGTGTCTGAGTCCACCAATCCATGCTCATTTTTGCTCAATCAACCCAGCCCATTTTCTAGTTAATGCAAACCGAGTTGGTTCAGCCCATTCGACTCAATCTGGTTTAGCTCGTTTGGTTTGGTGCAGCTCATTTTCGTCTATTTTCAATTGTTTTTGATAATTCAAAAACCCTTACATTAGTTTAGACATATATTCACATGATTTAACATGGTTAGATGTTGTGATTATTTATTTATTTATTATTTTATTTATTTATTTATTTATTATTATTCATTTCTTATTATTCGTATATTTATTGATTATAATGTATGTTTATATGATTATTTATTATTAATAATGATATATTTACTTATTAATATTAGTCTTCTTTATGTTTACTAAATTATGTTTATTTATTTATTTTTATTTATTTGTTTGTTCGCATGTAGGTTATTATTTATTTGTATTTAATTATGTATTCTTGTATTGTATGACTATGATATTATTATTCATGATTAATTAAAATTAAATATTTATTTATTTATTGAATGATTATGTATTTATTTATTTATTTATTTATATGTTTACTAACACGAGTATATGTGATATTTACTTGTATTTAGCCGTGTATTTATATAGTTATGTTATTATTATTTTATAATTAAGGTATTGATTATTTTCATGTATTTATTACTTATCTAATATTCATGAGTGTACGTATTTATTTATTTATTTTATTAGTTATTTTCTTTATTATATCTCGATTTACATACAGTATATTTAGTTGTATGTTTATTTAGTAGTCTTCTTTATTATGATATACTGAGGATGTAAGCATACAGCATGAACATATATTATACTAACGATGTAAGCACACACCATGAACATGTATCATATAGAGATGTCAGTATTTTGTTTAGTAATGGGGTTTAATATAGGTTTCAGAGTCTAAGCTGGCTGTAAAAAACATCACGTTTGGAACTTAGACCACATGCCCGTTAAGACTCTACTTACTTTTTATCAATATACTCTATTGTTGATTTGATTTTTAGATCGCAAGACGTGTTAAGTGATTGCTTTATTGAATCCTACCTAACACGGGTTATTTAAACGTATTTTATTTCTGTAATTAATAACGCTTGATAATAAGACCCACAAAGTCTGATTTTGAAAACACGGTCCATTGTAAATTACCTTTAAGCCTATTATATAAATCTCCTCTCATGCCTATATATATTATTATGTAATTTTGCTCTCTTCTATAACATAAAATTTTAAACAGAAGGGAAAAAATAACATGTAAAGAGCCCTTCCATGTAACCATAAAAAGAGAAATTAATAAGTAACATCTCTTAAGGGTTACAACTAAGAAGTACACCTTTTTGTGAAAAAATATACCTTATAAAAGCAACTATTTCTTTTTCATTTAAGAATAAGAAAGAAAGTTGGATCTGTGAGAGCAACCTTCATATAATTTGACCCATTACTAGTTAAACACTGTTTACTTAAAATTTACATCAAAATACATTGCCAATATGGCTTATTTACAATTTCTCAAGCTAACTTTAATTTTTCAACATAATAAATCAAACGGTAGATCATTAAATGATACATAAAAGAAAAACAATTAGGGATTTGTACCTAATATAGTACGTAGTAGATGGAAATGATTTAGATTTCACAACCTAAATCCCCGGAATTTAGCACTCAAATTCCACAGGAAAACTTAAAATGTTGTCTCTTTTGGATGATATAGATGACTGGTGAATGCCTCTATTTATAAGGAACTCATCATTTCAATGTCAAAAAAAAATCTGATTCTATATCAAATACTTTCAAACGAAACCGATTCTATTTAATAAATCATTCAAACTTAAGTAATTTGCACTTAATAGAGCCAAACAAAATTTAATTTTCTTAAAATGAAATTTATTTTAATCAAAATTAGGAATTGGATGGGCCCGAACCACAAAATAAATTGGCAACGAAATCCACCAAAACAATTTTCATACATCCAAATTATTTGCAGGATCAAAGGAAAACAAGAGAAAGCAGCTGGTTATTAACTAAAAATTGCAAAGACATGTAGGATAGACAACCCCACAAAGCGCTGTAAGTAAAACATCCATCAAGGCTGCTGAAGAAGCATATCAAAGTGAGGTTCATAGCACAATGAAGAACAACATGGCCCAAAGCCGCCCAAGTTCTCCCAATAATTTGAGGAAAACACTTCTTCTAAATCATCAACAGGTCCATATGGTTGCCGATCAATATCAAAACCATCTTGCCGCCACTTATTATCATGAACATCCAATACGGTAGACGGTGGCCGCGCGGGAGCCTCTTTTAAGTTATCATTAACACTGGCCACCGCCACGTTCTCCGGTAAGGCGGAGAAATTCGCGATGTCGGAATCCTGGCCGGTGAGTTTCTGAACGAGGGCCATGAACTGGGAGGCGCTGGTATTGACCCTCACGGGGTTGGAGATGTACACAACCTTGAGCGGCTGCTGCTGCCTCTTACTTTTGGCCTTTGGGAGCTTGGAGGCCTTCTTATTTTGGGCAGCCCTGATCATTCTGTCCACTAAAGAGAAAACTGGGGATAGTGGAGTAGATTAAAGAAGAAGAAGATTGAGCAGGGTTAACGGAAGAGCTGGCTTCCAGGAAGGAGAATACTAGGATAAGGTAGAGTAGCAGCAGACAACAGCAGCAGATTGAGGTTATATAGGAGCTGGGGGCAAGGCTGGAAGGTCTATTCATTCATGGGGTGAATGTTAAGCAAATTGGCTACATTCCCATCTTTACCTCTTTGTATCTTTTTACTTCCAATAGATACTCTGATTATTAGCAAAATATATTCCGCGGTTCGTTTACTGATATTTATGCATGATCATGTATGGTCCACACATAACAGAACTGGGAAAATCATGGAAAAAAGTCCCGAACTCTCCATCGGTGATTTAAATATAAATTTAATTTCTTACCTAATAAATTGTTAATAAAAAATAATATTATAAAATGTAGTAAATCAATATATTGATTTGATCTTTAAGCTAATTAATATATCTTTTTGTTTGTCTGTTCTCGCGTCCTTACGGATGCGGGGAGGTGTGAAGGAGTAATTGTGATAAATTTTGTACCTTTGGGGGAGGCATTTATCCAAAACATATCGTTAAAAAATAAAAATATAATAATTGAAAGTGTGTGCACAGAAGGGACGTACACATACAATTGAGTAGGACGAAAAGGGTGTCGTGGTCCAATCGGCCGCCGGATGACGTTATGTGGATGACGGCAGGACGCAGCCCATCCTCACAAATTTTACTTTGAAGATTTTTATTTTCTTCTTTCCCTAAATTATCCAAAACATTTAACAAAGTCATAAGTTCAATTGCGGGTCAATCTCTTTCAAAATCAAAAAAATTTGTAGTCCAGTCTGGTGTGGCCCCAGCTATAATTAAATTCAAAATAGCCTTTGAGTGTGTTACTATGTTCGATTAATGTACACTTGACAGAGATAATGAAGTTTACTTGACTATGGCCATGCCCTGTACGCTAAAGCCAAATTACTCTTCCTTGCGTTGGACCATCTGTGGGCCACAGTCAACACTTCCACCAATGTTGGCCCCACATACTTTGAAAAGAAAAACATCCTAAGACCCTAATCTAAGTTCTATAAATCTCTCTCCGTTGCACCTCAATCCCAACCCATCTCTCCTCCTCTCAAAGATAATTAATCATTACTTTAGAAAAAAAAAGAAAGATAGTTGATAATTCTCAACATTCTTTGTGTAGGTTGGGTAAGCAAATATGAGTGTGATCACGAGTGAGTACATTATATTAAGAGTTACATTTCTAAGGGCTAAAAATTAAAATTTCGTAAATTAATCATCTGATCGTCATAACTTAAATGCCCATTAGTCTTTAATGGTAATTACATATTTGTGGCTAGAGATTTATTGTAATACTTATTATAATATTTGTGGCTAGAGATTTATAATTTAATTGTAATGATTAAATTAATCTCTTCTATTTAAAAGAATTTAAACTAATTTTACAAATACTACAACGAATTTGATGTATTGCTCCACCAAATTCCTAGCCAATAAAACAAATCGGATGACTACTGCGATTTTTTCCAAAGTAACTAGTTTATAATGTCATATTTTACGCATATAAACTATTTTTTTCTCGATGACTACGTTTTGAAGATTTGAAGGAAGAAAAAATATATATAATATCTTGGGGGCAAAACGAGAAGCAGAAGACGCTCCTTGATCTTGTCTTATGTATGGGACATGACTTCTCTTCTTATTCCAACCATGGCTAGCACTCAAATTTGACCGCGGAAGGATGAGGCAGTCGCCGCTTCCATCGATCGAGTCTTCTTCGACTGCTCAAGAACATTTTTGGCCCCTCAGTTTAAGTAGGAGAAGAAGCAGGTGTGAGAATTAATGAACTGAATGGCCAACAAGTCTACGCAAGGGAGCGAACGAAACATGCATTAATGCCGTTCATCTTGTCACTCTTATCATGCCGGACTGATAGACAATTAGACACAAGCTGGGAAAACGTGCGAAAGTGTAAAAAGGTGGTCCTCGGCGTAACGAGGCGGCGGCCAAGTTGGATGATCAGGATCAGGCCACGTCGAAGTTGTGAATGAACCTGTACGGATTCCTCCGATGCAGCCAACATCTGGTATTGGCATTTTGCGTTTGGTGCATGCATCTGATCTTACTGGCTGGATGGGTAGATAACCACCGACCTCGTCTGAAGGATTTCATTTATAGCAAAGCAAATTGATGGAGATGCGGCCAAACCAAAGCTGCCCAGAAAGCGAAGTTTGCACTGTTGGTTAATTACAAATGATGTAGAAAGTCATGTAAGCTATGGTTTTGTTTGTGGAAATGACGAGGCTGCTGATGTAACATTAAAAAAAACTCATATCCGTGAGTATATATATGGGACTATGAAATGACAAGGCTGCCGACATAAACCGCAAGGTGGGTGTAGCATAAAAAAAACCTCATATGCGTGACTAAAAAATGACAAGGCTGTAAAGCGCGGACATAAACCACAATTAGTATCCCCCAAAATGGAATGAATGGAGGTGCGGGGAATCGAACCCCGTGCCTCTCGCATGCGAAGCGAGCGCTCTACCATATGAGCTACACCCCCGCGACGAACTATCATCTGCTCAATAAAATATTTTAACAATAATAATCATCCATTTACCCAATTGATCTCGTTAATTAACAGTTACATTTTCCTTGTACTATGTTTATCCTCTACGGCGATGGTCTATGACAAGCCAGGCGAGGAAGCCATTAATCTTTTTTGGTGCCAGCTTTGAGAGAGAGCGCAACTAATCTCTTGTTAACTTCCCCCTCACGAGCATCTCAAATATCTACCTCTAACTGAAATGGCCTTCTCGGTCAGTAATAGATGCATCCAGCTCGTCCCACCGGTTAACCAACTCCCTTAAACGTCTATTTATCAAAAGCACAAAACTGCCCGCAACAGAAACTTTCCCTTGTTCAACCGATAATAGGTGTACTACCAAAAATATGCCCTGCCCAAGAGAATTATCAGTTGTTTCAACGCCTGCAACCGTTCCACAAGAATATAGATGAGCTTGTACCAAGTGTAGATTGGTAAGCAAAAGACGGGACGATAGATTCTGCACGTGTAATGTTACCAATGAAATTAAATATTCTAAATGGTTGGCTGGATATGAAAAGAATCAGAGATTATCTTCGGCTTAGGTATGCTGATCAGAGCGGTTCCATTTATGTAATATAATAACATCTTCTCATATCCTTACAGCTCATCCTAATCAAATCCCATTATCTTGGTACAAAACTTAGAGAGAAGACAATAAAAAAACAGTCGAAACTTCCCGCCAACTCCTCCCAACCTCCCCTTTCCGTTCCGCTCCTTGGTTCAAATTCCTCCCTACATTCCCTCTCCATCAAACATATCAAAATTTCCCCTTCAATTTGACCCATTCTCCATCTCCTCCAATCCGTCAATTACCATTCATCCATTTACCATCCTTTCTTCTTCTTCTTCTTCTTCTTCTTCATATCTTGTTGTTGATTCTTCTTCCATTGATTAGCCCATCATGGGCATTTGCTTGTCCCATGGTTCCAAGGCCCGAACCAAGAAGCCTGCCACCGCCCCTGCTAGGTCCAGCAATGCCGTCGGCCCTCCGCCGCATTCTCCCGCCAAGCCCGGCACTCCACCCCGCAGTCGAAGCACAAGCCGGCCACCATCGGCCCTGTCCTCGGCCGACCCATGGAGGACGTCCGCGCCACCTACAACATCGGCAAGGAGCTGGGCCGGGGCCAGTTCGGCGTCACCCACCTCTGCACCTACCGCGCCACCGGCCAGCAGTTTGCCTGCAAGACCATCGCCAAGAGGAAGCTAACCAGCAAGGAGGACATTGAGGACGTTCGGCGAGAAGTGCAGATCATGCACCACCTCACCGGCCAGCCCAACGTCGTCGAGCTCAAGGAGCCTACGAGGACAAGCACTCGGTTCATCTTGTCATGGAGCTCTGCGCCGGCGGCGAGCTTTTCGATCGCATCATTGCCAAAGGACACTACACCGAGAGAGCTGCAGCCTCTCTCCTGAGAACAATTGTCCAGATTGTCCATACTTGCCACTCCATGGGAGTCATTCACCGGGACCTCAAGCCAGAGAACTTCCTTCTCTTTGACAAGTCTGAAGATGCCCCGATCAAGGCCACCGATTTTGGTCTCTCTGTTTTCTTCAAACAAGGTCTGCTTCCCCATCCTCTTCAAGAAGCAGTTTGTCCATTTCATGCCTTTGTTCTACAATAAATAAATAAATATATAAATAACAGGGGACGTGTTCAGAGACATAGTGGGCAGTGCATACTATATAGCTCCAGAGGTTTTGAAGAAGAGATATGGTCCAGAGGTTGATATCTGGAGTATTGGAGTCATGCTGTATATTCTTCTTTGTGGTGCTCCTCCCTTTTGGGCAGGTATGCATTATTATGTTCTGGGTACTTTGTTTTCATTCATTAGTGTTGTTAAGATGAAGAGATAATCATGCACGAATTTTTCGTTCTCTTAAACTTGGTAGAATCGGAGAGGGGAATTTTCAATGCAATTCTACGTGGTCTGGTTGATTTCTCGAGTGACCCCTGGCCATCCATTTCCCCCGGAGCACAGGACCTGGTGAGGAAGATGCTTAACCCGGATCCGCGGCAGAGGCTGACAGCATTCCAAGTTCTCAGTATGCATGGCATTAGCTTTTGCTGTCGTTAATTTTGCCATTTGAAGTAGAGTTATGGATGCGACTTGACGATTATCTTGACTATCTCTCAGATCATCCATGGATTAAAGAAGATGGAGAAGCACCTGATACTCCTCTCGACAATGCAGTGCTCGACAGGCTCAAACAGTTCAGAGCCATGAACAAGTTCAAGAAAGTTGCTCTGAGAGTATGCCTTCTCTTGACATCTTTTCTGAATTGATATTCTGAATATCTTGCGACTTTGCATTGCAATTGGTTTATAATTTCTATTTTCCTTGTGATATCAAATTTTAGGTGATAGCAGGGTGCTTATCAGAAGAAGAAATCATGGGGTTGAAGTCCATGTTCAAGAACATGGACACTGATGACAGCGGAACAATCACATTAGAAGAACTAAAACAAGGGCTCGCAAAACAAGGAACCAAGTTATCCGAGTACGAGCTAAAGCAACTAATGGAAGCTGTAAGTCACTGATTACCAATAATCAATTGAAGAAAGCATATGTTTTTGATGCATATATCAAATATAGCTAGCTTATACGTTGGAAAGTTAAGCATGCTTATCTACTTATTTCATAGTATGCGTCAGAGCCCGATATGTGAAGCATAGAATTCAGCATCGCCGGTAGGATTTTGAAGAGTCCGATGAGATGCACCCGACCCGTCTCAAAATAGTTTTTTTCTCTTTTTTGATCATTTCTAAGACGTATAAAATTTTTAAAAAAACTTAGTCTATTCTAAAAACGATAACTATGCCATCTACACATTTTTTAGTTCATTTTTAGGTAAATTTTCTTCTTTTTTTATAATTTATATTAAAAAATAAAAACAATCGATATCTTTCATCTTCGTATTATATTTTTTTGTTTTCTTTATTTTTAATTCACTCTTATTAACCCTTTTAGTATCTGTACATTTTATTTAATTTTTAATTATTTTATAAGATATATAATAATTATTTTTATTTTGAAAGATACTATTTCTTAATTTTACTTTGGGTATGACTAGACACTCAACAAAAATGATGTTTATTGTCATAAAATTTAACAAAATAATTATTATCAGATTTTTCATAAAACTATTTTAATTTTATGTGAGATGCATAGATACCATTAATCCATTCATCAATTATAAAATTTAAATTAATATTTATTAATGTTTAAATTAATATTTTATTTAATATTTTTAATAAAATATTATTTTATATATATTATTGATTGCTTCTTCAAACCGATTCGTACTGGGTGCCGATACGTATCCGTTTACAAATATTCCATACATTTGTGACAAAGGATGCCGCCTACCATGATGTGAAGGTTCAATTCATGAATCTTGTTGCTTTTCTTAGGCTGATGCAGATGGGAATGGAACCATAGACTATGATGAGTTTATCACAGCTACAATGCACATGAACAGGATGGACAGAGAAGAGCATCTTTACACTGCATTCCAGTACTTTGACAAAGACAACAGCGGGTATGTACAAAACAAGAGCACATATGATTGTGGGTATGATAAACAATTACATAACTAGATCGTTTTCACTTCTTTGCCAGGTACATTACCGTAGAAGAACTTGAACAAGCCCTAAAAGAGTTCGGCATGCAGGATGGAAGAGACATAAGTGAAATCGTTTCAGAAGTTGACGCTGATAATGTAAGAAGAAAGAAATCAACAATGAATAGGATGGAAATAGGATGCAGATGTTCAAATAAACTGGTTTAAATCTCATCACTTATTTTGAAAGTTTTTTTTTCAGGATGGAAAGATAAACTATGAAGAGTTTGCAGCTATGATGAGAAAAGGGCAACAGGAGGCAGTAGGGAACCCCAAGAAGAGGCGTGATGTCAATTTCTGATTACGCATTTCTGGAGCTTATGAGATGTATACGGTGTTGCCACTAGGAGAAGCTCGACCATCTTTACATGTTCAAAGAGATGCCATTGAGACGTGGCTCTCAAGGCATTATTGTAGTAGATTTACCCCAAAGTTGAGAATGAAAGCGCCGTAGAGATTCTAGAGAACATGGGAAGGAGAAGACAGAAATGAAAGTTGCTATTTGATCCCTGCTTCAAATCAAATACTGCATGTCATTCGTCAGGTTCTCCAAGCGACAAACTCTCATTTCTTACTTTTTCGCTGCGAGAGAAAACTAGAGTTAAGTCCCAGCACAGAGGAGTGACCATATTTATCTTACCTTGCTGTTTACGGAATAATTGGTCCTGTAAGTGGGCATAAACAAATTCTTTCTTTCTTTTTTCAATACCACTATTAAAAACAGAGTCTTTTATATATATATATATATATATATATATATATATATATATATATATATATATATATATATATGCATATATGAGATATATGAATTACATTTCATATAGTTTGTAGAAACTACACCTCTATTTTAAAGCAATTTAGTGGCACACTACTCAAAATCTACTTAGATAAATAGACAAACAAATAATAAAAGTAATTATAAAATTTTAATTTAATCTAATATTTCTAACTCTTTCATCTTAATTATCAAAATAATTATAATAAAAATAAATTTCCAATATTCTTTAAACTAGTACATTTTTAAAAAAATTTAAAAATAAGTCATAATAATGTCAATAGAAAATACAATTTTATCAACTTCTTATTTATGCATTTTACCTTTAATATACATAATAAATATTTTTTTATATGACTCCCTAAAAATTAGGGGTGGGCATGGATGTTCGAATGTCCGTGTTTGACCGACGTCCAAAGCATGTCCAAGTGAATATATCAGACCAAATTTAACCAAATTAAAAAAAGTTAAATATGGATATTTTTTTGTCCGACCGAATGTCCAATATTTTATATTAATAAAATAATGCCTTTAACATTTTTAATACTAATATTATATTTTATGAAAATTAAAAAACATAATATACAATAAAATTGTGGTTGCAAGTTACATATTTTTTTCTCCTTTTCATAAATTCGAAAATAATCTCTTGTAATTGTTCTCCGAAAAACCATCAAACTATGGTTACAAGTTACTAACCCACCTTCTAAATCCATTATGTTTCACAATTGAAAATGAATACTTATATAAGATAATTGCCTCGGCCAACTATAATCTACTCTTTCTTTTATCAAATTTCCAAACTTCTATTTTATATTCTCTATTTTTTTCACTCTCATCTTGAAAATTTGTTGCCCAATATCACCACTTATGTTTTTTGTCCTCTTCATTTTGAAATTATGACATTTCCCTTCAACATGCCTCTATAAATAAGTAGTTCTATAACTTCCTGCTCCCTCAAAATTTTTTCACAGTAATGACAAATAACAGATGTTTCATTCTTCTCATATTTTCTATCAAAATAAGCTCATATATCGGATGACATTTTCCTCTTTTTGATAATGAACCATCCATAGATTCTCCTTTTTAGCAATCGATTTTTTTCTATCTTTTCCACCTCCACTTTGCTCATTTACATTTAGTAAAGAAATGTACATGATCCATCTCTAAAAAAATATCAATTTGCATTTAGTACCTATTCCCTCCAAGATGCAAGTTTCCTTCACCAAACAATTGCACAATTTTTTATAATTCAAATGCTACACAATTTTGCTAGCATAATTTTTTCATTATATTCAATTATAAATAATTATTAACTTAATAATTATTAACCTTATAAGTATTTTTAAAATATAAAATAATCAGCATTATGCATGGCGTCATCAAAATAATCAAGTATTACTTGTGTTGATTCAAAACAGAGGAGAAATCTTATACCTACGGCGGCAAAGAGCGGTGGTCTGGTGGAGGCAGAGCGCAGCGGTCCAATAGGGCAGGCGGCGGCAGAGTAGAGGCAGTGGCGGAGGGCAGGGTAGGGCGGCGACAGGAGGAAAGGGGAGGGCGGCAGAGGTGAGAGGAGGGCAGGGGAGGTCGGGGGAGGGCGGTGACAGTAGGAAGGGGGAGGGCGGCGGAGGGTGGGGGAGGGCGGGGGAGGGGAGGTGGAGGTCGGGGGAGGATGGCGAAGGGCAGAGGGAGGTTGAGGGAGGACAGGGAGGGCAGTGACAGAGGGTCGCGGGGAGTGCAGCGACAAAGGGCCGTGGTGTAACACCCCATTTCGGCTCACCCCTGAACCGACCCAGAAATGTCACCGGCAACGAAACCGTTCGCTAATCTACTGGATTCGGTTAAGCCGACCCGGATCTACCCTCGGTGTCTCAAGATGGAGATGCAAACATGAAATGCATGAATGAGAACAATTGGGTTCTAACAGAGTCATACATGCATGCCATGACATGCAAGTAAAGACAAGACAAAATAATAAATGAGAAATCAAAAGAATATATATATTACTACGAAAAAACGGATGAAATTTTCCCTAAAAGTGCAATAAGGGCCAACCTGTCCACGACAAGGGTATATAAACATTTTATCAAAATATGATAAATATAACAATCTACTGTGGCATTCTGTCATTATCTCATTTGTTTTCATCTGAGCCGAGTCTGAACTCCAAAGTTCCCTCCTCATTCACAATTATCCGCTCATCTCATAAGAAGCAATTTATCAAGGCAAACATTCTAATTATCATTCACACAGCATTAACACACCATCATTATACATTACAAGTGGCAGGTACATGTGTGTGCGGTTCTGTGCTGCTCCTCCACAGTCCCGATAGCTTTCATCCCTCGCATTTCCCACCTACATATATATAGAAAAACCGTCAGTAACGAGTGTTACCGGCCCGAAAAATAACTAATATCAATCTGGCACAGGAGAGCAAACTCTCCTGTTGAATGAAAACTATATACTTCCTTAAGAACTCTCATCAGGGCACATATGGGAGCCGTCGCCATCGGGTCGACAGTGTCCCCCTTTCTTTCTCATTCTCATACTTTGGCCATTTCTCTATCGCTTCTTGCATCAAATCTCATTCCTTTTTGCCCTCTACACCTTCCATATTACTCCTGGCCTTGAGCACGAAGGCCGAACACTCTCAGGCAGTCGCCTTTAGTACCTTTTAAACCACAAGTCTAGACATACGCTGCATTGCAGTACCCGTAAACCTCCACACTTCTCCAGGTTTGAGGAACTCAAAGGTGGAGTTGTCCGGATCTTTCGGGAACGAAGTGGGTTCTCCCTAGCTCCAGAGCCCGCTCTTCCGAGCACACGCCCTATCTGAAGGCGTGGCCGTCAGTAACCCTCATTCCATCTCTTACCAAAAATGCAAAAAACTATACATATATAGGCCTGGGTTGGGATTTATACATTAGGCCCGAAGGCAACTTGCGGTGGATCTTAATTTCGAAAACTGACTCGAGGGATCTCATCCTCGAGGGTTATTAATCCGAACAAAACTGTCGGCTAAATGGCCCAAGTCAAGTGCGATCCGATAAAATGCCACTTAACTCGTCCTGCACATAATAAATCAAATACACAATAGGATAGCGTAAAACAGAGAACAAGTCCTAAACGGACCTAGTAGAAGCTCCAAGCATGTCCTCGTGCCTAGGCGGCGAACTCTTACTCCGTATCTACACATCCAAACTAAATACTAACGCCCGCTCATGATGCAATCATACATCCTATATCACACATGCAACCATCACGCATCAATCAACACACATCAACCTATATTAATTCTAGCAAATCTACTTAGGCTAGTTTGCATTAGATCATGATCATTACCTAGTTACCCTAATTAGTTTCTTAGCCTCCATTTTTTAACACCACTTAATCAAACAAATTTCATATTTTATCCTTAATCAATTCTACATATATATATATATATATATATATATATATGTATATGTAATTATAATACGCAATTTACCAATCCTAGCAAGCAATTCTAATAATCAATACTTTTAAATAATTAAGTTAAAATAAATTATACCTCACGGGATTCATGGCTCGAATTCAGCACCGTATGACATCCGAAGTTCGATAGGGTTCAATCGGAGGGATTCGGTGGAAAATTAGGTGATTTCTAACAAATTTGGGTGAATCCAATTTTTCGGCGACTTTCGGCGGTTTTCCGACGACTGTCCCGGCGGTTTTCTGGTAATTATTTTAGCGGGGCAATCGGGGGTAAGGTTAGCACTGGCTCGGTGAGCTCATCCCAATGGTGGTGACGGCAAGGACAGCTGTGGCGGCGGCGTCGAGTTCAGTTGGTGCGGTTGGTCGCTCCGATCAGGCCCACGGCTGGCTT
Organism: Piper betle; assembly: GCA_033002965.1. Lineage (NCBI taxonomy): Eukaryota > Viridiplantae > Streptophyta > Magnoliopsida > Piperales > Piperaceae > Piper > Piper betle. Next base: position 147,299 of record JAURVB010012658.1, on the reverse strand, counting down.
CGACGGCGGCGCTAGGTAAGGGGGAAATGTCAGGGAGGTCAAGGGGGTGGTCATTGGGGTCACGGTGGTGGCGGCGCGTGTAAAATCCACGACTCGAGTCAGGGTTTTATAGTCGTTAGCCGGTTGGTTTGACCGTAGTTTGAGTCGGTTTAGCTTTCAGAACACATGTGCGGGGCCGAGGCCGACTGTGCGCACGTGCTATGAGGGTTTATGCATACCCAAGTATCGGTGATAGCGTCAGATATGCATCAGCAGACTGAGTTATCAGTAGATATGAGAGTATATAGTTGATAATTTTATTTTATTTTTATGTTGTGACCGTAGAATTAGTTTAGGCCGAATAACACCTTAGGACGCGTTAGATAGTATTCGTGTGGGTTATTAGTTATACGGTATGTCATTTGGATGTTGTGATATTTTGTTTGATTTTATGGGATTTTTCCCAATTTTTTTGGATTTTTCTAGGATTTATTCCGAGTCCGTTATCATTCTTGACTCGAGCCGGTGTCGAGTCAAGTCTTATTTACAACTTTGCCACCACCCTATACTTCTCATCTTCCTCCCCAAACCCCGACACTTTTCTTCACCTTGCCACCGCTGTCGACACCACCTGGCCGCCGATCGATGTCGCCCAGCCCGGCCGTGCCGTCGCCTTGCCGCCTCGACCACTCCCGGCCACCGTCCAGCCGTCGCGACGTCGGAAATCTCCCTCGATTTCCCTCAGTTCCCGACACGATTCCGCCACCGTCTCTGCCGGACTGCCGCCGCCATGACGTCGGAGCTTCTCCCCTCAACTTCCCCTACCTTTCCCCCTACTTAGCACCGCCGTCGAGGCCGACCGTGGGTCTAATTGGAGCGGCCGACCGCCCCAACCGCACTCGACGCCGCCGTCAGTGGCATCACCGCTGCGGCTACCTTTGTCGTCACCACCATTGGGTCCAGCTCACCGAGACGGTGCTAACCCCTACCTCCGATTGCCTTGCTGGAGCAGTCACCGGAAAACCACCGGAGCTGCCGGAAAACCACCGGCACAGTCACCGGAAAACCGCCAACTCGCCTTCACCGCCTTCGTCCATCGGCACCGATTTCAGTGCCGATCGCGAGGTGGTTCTTCCCTTTTTTTTAGAATTATTACATACATGTTGTGGTCATAGTAGCATATTAGAATTAATTTTATTAACTTCATGATTTTTGTTTAATTAATCGTGATTATGATAAACATGTGATGATTAGCGTAAATTGTGTTGTATGATGTGAATGCTTAGTAATGAAATTGTTAGTAAACCATTGAATAGTTAATTAAATGCTTGTTAACTAGTTAATTTATGAATTTGTGTGAATTAGGTTTTGCATGCTAGCATTAAGTTAAACAGATTAAATTGATTAAACCATTGTCACCTAATTAGAATAGGTATGCTTTGAAATTGGAATTAAAAGTGCTAGGTAATAAGTAACATATGAAATGATAAAATTATTAACTTGCTTGACAATTAGAGATTTAGTGTGATTGTTGAGATGATTGTCATGTTTGATTAGATGATTGTATGCATGTGGATATATTAGTGATATAGGTGTACATCATATATGTATGGGCGTTAGTAAATAGTTATGTTCATGTAGGTTCGTTGCAGGAGCTCGTCGTCTAGGCACGAGACTGCGCTTGGAGCTTCTGACAGGTTCGTTAGGACATGCTTCTTAGGTTTTATCGCTCTATTCTATCGGTGATTTGATTTATTGATTGTAGGACGTGTCAGGTGGATGATTTATTGGACCCCACCTAACACGGGTCACCTGGTCGATGGTTTTCGGAATTAATAACCCTAGAGGATGAGATCCCTCGAGTTTGTTTTCGAAAATAAGATCCACCACAAGTTGCCTTCGGGCCTATTATAATAAATCCCGACCCAACCCTATAAATAGTTTTATCGAGTTTTCAGTGAGACAAGAGAAGATGAGTCGACTGCACATACCATGAGCGGATGTCGTGCTAGTCAAAGTGGGCTCTGGATTAGTGCCAGCGGACTGTTCCATTCCCGAGGGATCCTGACAAATCCGCGTTTGAGTTCCTCACACCCGGAGGACGTGGAGGTTTACGGGTACTGTTTAGTACAGCGCATGTCCGGACTTGTGGTTCAAAGGGTACTAAAGGCGACTGCCTGAGAGTGCTCGGTCTACGTGCTTAAGGCCAGGAGTAATATGGAGGTTCGAAGAGGGCTTAGGATAAAAGTTTTACGTGAAGTACTGAAAAAGAAGTGTTGTGAGTGGCACAGTACCAGATAGATCGGGATGCTGTTGAGTCAGCTGCTCGACAGCTCGTCTGTAGTTGCCCTTATGAGAGTTCTTGAGGAAGATATATATGATGGTTTGCTTTCCATGAGAGTTTGCTCTCATGTTCTAGTTTTATATTAGTTATTTCCGGACCAGTGACACCCGTTGCTGACGTTTTTCTACTATATGTAGGTGAGAATGATGAATGGCGTATGCTGGCTTTGACGAAGGAGTAGCGCTTGCATTGCACACACATACCTGGTGCCGCGCCGACTTTTGCGTAAGATGTGATGTGATTGGCTTTTGTCGTAGATTTATATATTAGTATTTATGCATGTGTTTGTGAGGCTTGTATGCCTTATTTTAGAAATGCGTGGAAATGTTTTGAGAAAGGCTGTAATGATGTGCTATTCTGAAATGAAAAGAAATCAAATGGGCTGAGTATGAGATTGCAGGTGGGCTAGACCCAATTACAATATGTATGGATGATTTGAAGTCTATTGTGATATAAATTATTGTTTTATATATATATATTATATTGTGTCGTATTCTAATAGGTCATCCCCTTATTGCACTTTTAGGGGAGGTTCTGTCCGTTTATTTCCTAGTTTTATGAATTTTGTTGCTATGTTAATTATTTTGGTGTGTAGTTATTATCATGACATTTACGTAGTATCCTGTTAAGGTTTGTATCTCATTCATATATTGTTGCGCATTAGCGGCGTGCTCCATCTTGAGACGTCGAGAGGGTTATGTCGTAGTCGTTTAGGTTTTGGGTCAGCCAACTTAATCGGTTTACGATTAGTTCGATCCTTTGTAACAGTTCCGGTCCGGGTTGAGAGTAAACCGGATTGGGGTGTTACAACGCGGCTCGGACGGGGGCGAATCGATAAGGGGAGCATCACAGCTTGTGGGGCGATTCCAGCGTTGTGGCGGCAAGACGGTGGCCGGGGTGGGTCGTGGCGGTACGGCAATGGCACGGCGAGGCGGGGCAGCGTTGATCGGTGGCAGTGCGGCGTCGGCAGCGGCGGCGGCGACAACCACAGTGGGTGGCGAGGGTTTTAGGAGGGGGAAGTGTAAGGGGGAGAAAAACACCCCAATGGCAAACTTGTAAATAAGTATTGACTCGCTTCGTACTCAAGTCAAAATAATAACTAGTTCGTAATAAATCCTTAAAAAAATCTAGAAAAATATGAAAAAATCCCATAAAATAAAACAAACACAGCAACATCCAAATAGCATGCTCTATAACTAATAACCCACCCGAATATAATCCAATGCGTCCTAATTCGTTATTCGGTCTAAAACTATTTGTACGATCAAACATATAAAAAGAAAAAAATACTGCATACTTTCATATATTATGATAACTCATTCCTCACCATCTTCTCGACCTTATCATCATATATTTAGGTACACCTGACTCTCATCGCTCATAACTCACGGCTGGCCTCGACTCAGTACGCGGTTCATGAAACTGACTCGACTCGAACCAACGGTTGAACTGATTGGTTCGGTAACGTAAAACCCTGACTCAAGTCACGGGTTTTACACGCAGGGAGGTCAGGGGATGGCCGGGGAGGGTGAGGGAGGCCGGCGGCGGCAGCAGATTATGTTAGTAAGTAGGGTTAGGGTTAGTAATTAATGTATAATTTCGGACTGTCCACAAATATTATCTGAGCCCAATGGACAAGTCGGGCATTAACTTGGTTGGATAAGTTTTGTCTGACAAAATTTCGGATGGACGTAGACAATAACTTATTTGACGTCCGTTTGACTGATGCCCACCCTTACTAAAAATGTTCAAATTAAGTGTGCAACTCATGTAAGCTAACTAAAAAGGTTTACTTTAACTTTATTTCTCCCTTAAAAAATGATGGCACAATAACTTAGAACCGAAGCCATTCACACAATATGATGAAGTTAAACCACTAATTGAGCAATTCATGCCACGCAGAGTTGGAGACACCCAAGATGTGTATTAGTTTCAATGCCGAAGGTGAACAACAAAGCATTGATCATGATCATGATCATGCAAACGGGGGAGGGGGATTGATCCCAAAGCATATATAAGTAGGGTTGTTTATTTAATTGATTGAGCTAGCTCGTGAGCATAAATAAATTGAACTAACTTGTGAGCATTATTTGATGTTCAATTTATTTTAACGATATTTAAATGTTCGAACTCGAACTCGAATCCTCCGAGAGGAGTCGAGCTTGAGAAAGGCAATATATATAACTCGACTTGACTTAGTTATAATTCGAATTCGACTCAAAATCGATTTCTAACTTGACTAAAATTTGACTTGATAATATAATATAATAATATACATAATATTATTTATTTATTCAAAATATATTTAAAATTATAAATAAATATTATTATTGACTACGTATTAAAAAAATAGTGATGAGGGTATTTTATTTTTTATTTTTTTATTTTTTTTATTAAATCTGGATCGTTCTTATAATCAAACGATCAAAATCAAAGTTGAGACAAAAATATTATCTACCCACGACTAAGATAATAT
>JAURVB010012658.1:0-137500 GCA_033002965.1 Piper betle | reverse complement strand
AAAGAAAAAGTAGCAGCAATGTAACATGACATACTATATATCTTCCAGAAAGGAGATGGATAAATACACAAAGTGAAGCAAACTCTGTACAAACTTCACATCTGCTTCTCATTTACAAATATTTGGTAAGAACGACTACAATCAAGAGAAAACAACAGAACCTCAAGACGCTTCTCTAAATCTTTGAACAGGAGCCTAGAGTGAAAAAAGATAGGTAGCATCTTCCTTATCCATGCCATCAAAAAGATAACTGAATGGAGGCATTTTAATGTATCTTCCAGATCCAGGCTCAACCTTGAGTTGCCCATGTTCCCATACAATTCTACCAGCTGATATTGTTACCTCAACTTTGCCCTGGAGTGCAACCATCAGAAATAATGAAGAATTTTACACCATTCTACAGGCAATACTCATAACCAATTCCACAATGTGAATACATAAAGAACCAAATGAAATATTTGAGTGATCAGCACGAAATAATCTGATATGCTAAGAACTGATTTATTAGAATTGAGATTACCTTGCCCGTCAATCCCTCGAATACATTGGTGTCTAATCGAGAGTGATGCAATTTTGATGTTATTTCGAAGGTGGAATTAGGGTCGAGTATAATTATGTCAGCATCAGATCCAGCCATTATTGCACCCTTTCTTGGGTATATGTTGAATATACGCGCGCTGGCAATTCCAGAAAAAAATCAATATTATATAAAGATGATTTGCGATTTGACACTGTTTATAATGAAGAGAGTAAAAGGCAAGTCAACTACCATTCTGTGCTTGTTATGCGCACAAAGTCAGTTACAGAGATTTTTCCAGATTCCTAGAAACAAGAAGAAATGAGATCCCAGATATAAGTAAAAAAACTGGTCTCACAATCAATTTATCCTTAAATCGCACAAAAAACTAACCTCAGTTCAGGGGAAAGCAAAAAATGGTGAATAAGACACATATAGCATGAATCCAAGAGTAACAGGTATGAGGTAACCAAGGGCAGTTCTGCAACTGCTTACAGAAAGAAATACAAAGATTGACAAGAAGGTTGAGCTTACCACCAGTGTATCCCAGATAAGATGCATCCTCTCCTCAATACCTAATCAAGACTAGAAATATTAGCAATCCTCGCAAACCACAAAGTGATATCAGAGAAGAGTCTCCACAAAGTCGTTACTCTAGACCAGCAACTGAACCTACCATTGACTCCATTTGGAATTTTTCGAAAATCATCAATACCAAAAGCTTTTTGTGTAGAATTGAATGCGCAATGATCTGTTCCTACTAGCTGCATTAATCAAATGCAAAAACTTACAATTAACCATTTTTCATTTGGAATTTTGAATTGAATAGCAAGAGATCTCATTGTAACTTGTGACCCAAGAAGTTAAATGGCCATCAGAAAATGAAAAGCTACTAAATTGTCAGGTGTATTGGCTTGATAAACAAGCCACTGACACAACTCATGCCATCATCTTCACTAAACAGAAACTTGTATTAAGATATTAGATATGACACAAGAATAAAAAAAAATGACAATAGCCAGCTGTTGTTCAAGCATTAACTAGTTGTTGTTCTTCATAATAAAGTAAGTTGGGGAGAAAGATACCTGCAAAATTCCAGTGGAAAGGGCAGCTTGAAGAGCATTATTGTGTCCAGATTTTCTGATTGGAGGACTCATAACATACCTAAGAAAGCCAATGATTACAGCATGGACAAATGGCACCAGGATCGAGAAAATAGAAAGTAAATTCTTACTTGGCAGCTGTTGAAAAATCATGGTGCCAAAGCCAGGAATCATCAAGCACCAATCCAGACACAACAGGTTCTCCAATGACCCTCCGTCCTGCAAATTTTGAACATACAAATGGCCGCCATTTATTTTTGTTGACATTTTGTTTTCGACAGGCATATAGCTTATCACAGAATGAAATACATCACATTACCATTTGCATGCGTACTTCACACCAGACCTTTAGTCATCACAATTAATTATATTTCGCATGACCATAACATAAACAAAAAATCCACAGTTTAAGTATCACAGGACTTTTAATTGTTGAAGGCAATAATATATGAAAACAAATTTTAATGCTAATAATAATAAAAAAGAGCCACGTAGTATTTCCCATTGTGGAGAATATTTATTTAGAGGCATAAAAATAAAAGTGCAATTCCAGAGAATCTCAAAGCAGCTAATCCAGATAATATTTTTACTGGAAGCGGACATATGAACTCAGTTCATCGACATCCAAGACCAACTGATTTCCTTATTTTTAATTTACCAAGTAAATTTAAGGGTAAAAATTCTTAAAACTTTAATAATTAAACTATGTAACCAATAAATATTTAAGCTTACATCCACGTAGTCATGTCATTTTGTTGATTTAATGGTGCAAATCTCAAACTTCCGTAAATGCAGCGGTTCTTTGGTTGATCTAGAAGTCTTAGAACAAAGAAAGAATTTTCTTTTTTACCCAACATTCGTGCTTTTGCAATTTCCTCCATCGCATCAATGCTCATTACATGGACCACGTACAGTGGAGTGTTAACAAAACTAGCCAATCGAATTGCTCTAGCAGTTGCCTCCCCTTCTAACTGCACATGAGTCATATTTCCAATGAACAAAAGCCAAAAAGGTAACTGGATTTCTCCAAGCCACCACAGATTTTAATTGCAATTTGGTAAATATGCCAATGTATTATGAGGATGAAACTTTCATTCAACAAGAACAGAACATCCTGATTTCATACCACTGGAGGTCGTGACAGTGCATGCCCCTCTGGGCCAGTGATTCCTAGTTCTATCATCCTCTTCTGTCCGAATGCAACACCTTCCCCATTTTCCGCATGAACCATGGTTAGGGCCCCTAAAGACTTGCATCTGTCCATTCCTTGCAGCAGAAGCTCGTCATCAATCATTAAAGCTCCTTTGTATGCCATGAAAAATTTAAATGAGTTTATGCCTGTTTAAAACATTTGAGGAAGAAGGGATTAATTATAAGCTATAAGCAACGATCGAAATGGAAAAGACGTAAAGAACAAGCCAAACAGTAAGACAAAAGAAAACAGATTCTTGAACCTTTCTCCTTAACCATAACTTCCATTTCTTCTGCCACAACTTCATTCCATGTCGTTACAGCCATATGAAAGCCATAATCCATGCATGATTTTTGGGCCTTCTTCGCGTAGGCTTCAAATCCTGCAGTTAAGCTTCCATTGATAGGCAGCACGAAGTCAATATGCATCGTTGTTCCCCCAGCTAACGCGGCAGCCTGACCGCTGAAAAAGTCATCAACGGTCACTGCATCCATGAATGGCATTTCCAGGTGCGTATGAGGGTCAATCCCGCCTGCCAATGATACAAATATGCCTATTACTCAATATACTTGAACAATTTTTTTTCCAGCTATAGATCATCCGCAGTATGACAGCAGTTAACGGAGTCTACCTGGCATGACATACTTCCCAGTTGCATCAAGCACAGTTACATCATCATTCACCTATACATCAAGCAGTTATCAACACCAAGACGTTATCAGTAAGAAGCAGGGGAGGAGAAAAAAAGAGGATGCTTAAACCTTTCACCTTTTTTTATTATAATAACATATAGTAGCTTTTATTTTTATTTTTAAAAATAGCCTAATGCTATGCTGCCTTCCATTTTGATCGTCTGAAGAAGATGATACTGAATTTTTTTCAAAAATGAGAGATGTAAAAATTAAAATATCTGGAATGATGAAATCTTATAAATGAACACAATAACGCCTAGTTAAGAACACGATAATTGTCATCACACAACCAAAAAATGACAAATTGGTAAGATATAAGGGAATCAAAGACCTTCAAGTTACTGCCGACGGAAAGAACGACTCCATCCTCGATGTAAACATCGGCCACCTCTTTGTGATGTGCATTCACGACTGTGCCTCCCTTGATCAGTATCTTCGAAGAAGACGAGCAGCCGAACGAGTCCCCGTGTCCGGCCGCACAGAACTTGACAGAGCAAAGTCATCACAAGTCGGTACAACGTTGACCCACATCAAACAGTGGCAAATTCGACGCCAGAAAAAGAAAAGAAAAGAAAAAACCATCGAAAACAGGAGGCGAAACAGGAGGCGTGGTTACCTCGGGAAGGCCATGAGAAAGGGAGGTGGGCAGGTTGGCGGTGAGGAGAGGAAGAAGAAGGAAGATACGAAGTGAGAAGAGGGAGTGGAAAGGAGTCGTCTTGGCTGGGGCGGGGAGATGGCCGGCCATGGGAGAAGACGAGGTCCGGTGCAGATAGGAAATGAACGAACCAGGAAACTATGATATATAATAGATCGGTTTCAAAAGTTTTTTTTTTAAAATATCCAAACTTATAAAAATATATAAGATATAACCATTTTTTGAAATTTTTATGCCCATTGTGACCAAATATCAATCATTTTTTTATTTAACAACGAAAATAGAATAGTCATAAAATTTATTTTTATTAATACTAACTAAATAATAAATAAAAATTATAAATCTTATTAAATTTATATATATAAATAACAAAAAAACTAGTGAATAATAAATAGACTCAAAAATTATATTATTAATGAGCTAAAAAACAAAATACTTTTTGTTGAATTTTGGACCATCAAAAATAAAATAAAATATTTTTTTGGTATTTGAAATTGGTATATTTTATTTGAAACTAAAATTTTTGTTTTATCTAATATACATGTATGTATGTATATATATATAATTCATGTCTCTTCTACAAAACGTGTTAGTAATTTTAAAAGGTTACTTTGGAAATTGTGACGAAAAGAATGATGATTTTTTTCGTTTTAGTAAATTGACTCCAACAGTGACGCCAAATGAGTTATGTCAGTTCGGGCCCCTTCGTTTGACCCAAGCGAAAGGCCATAGAATAAAATTATTTGAGAGTTAATAGTCGATAAAGTTAAAATTATAAGTTCTTATATTTTATAAATAAATCGGAGCAAAGTAATAGCGAATATTAAGAAAATGATTTATAGTTACCAATAATTTATCCAAAAATGGTCGAATTTAATAAATTTGGGAGATAAAAGGTTTGACGTTCAAGAAAAATAAACGTATTTATTACCATACGGGAGATTAAGAAGAAAAAGCCCCTTCTGTCAAAATGATGTGCGTTAAATCATCACCTTTTTTGAGACCAAAATAATAAGCACTTCGACTAGTAATTTAATTGGCAAAAAAAGCTTATTGGGTAACATATTTGATCATTCATTAATCCCTGCAACTCTGCGCATATGCCCACAAAAACATTAAGGGGTCAAAACGCATAGATGCAAAACCGCATATTTTTCGCAAGAACAAATAGACTGCAAAAGAGCAGATACGCAACCCTCTAGGCATAATATATATATATATATCTCTCCGTTAAAGGATGAGGATCAACATGTCCGAGCATGTACACTGGCTTGATAACGCACTGAAAAAAGATGGCAACTTAGAGGCTAGAGCTCCCAATAGCGTTCCAATAACCAATATGAGCAACTGAGAAAGAGATGAATAGATATCTTAATATTGACGTCAAATAATCGAAAACTACTTCGCCTCCAAGCTAAATTACTTGATCCTTACCCAATAGCGTTCCATTGGTTCGGAGACAGCAGCCAAGCTCTTTTGCCGCCTTCATGCTTAAGAAGACTCCCGCTCAAAGTAGTTGCTGAGAGCCACCCTTGCAGCAGTCCAGTTACCAGAACCAACGAAGTACCTAACCTGCATTGGTCCAGACATAAGGATCATCCCCTGGTTGCTTTTTACCTCACCACTGGAGTCTGTTGGTTGAACCTTTTCCACGGTCTTCAAATGAGGGTTACATTGGAAAAAGGGTACAACAGGCTCCTTCGGACCGGGATAGTGATAATAGGGAATGGTAGAGCGAGTGAACACATTTTCGGGGCTATTTTGCCAAGATATTTTGTTTGTTATGCAGAGCCTGGAGCCCAGGAACATGAGATGGGTCAACAGGTAGGCAGTGTTCAAGGCATCATCCAGCCCACAGTGAGCGCGGCCCTCCACGTCAGGCCTGCACACTGCACTGCTTCCTTCAAGTTGCATCGAACTCCAAATGCCTCCTGAAATGGAACCTGCAAGTTGATCCACCTGAAACAGTTTGAAGACACTTAACAATGACCCATCAAAATCTACACGGTACAAAAAAAAACTACATGGTCAGGAATCCAAGGACAAAGTAAAAATAACATACACCTATCGATAATTTACAACGTCCTTTAAATAAATCAAAATATTTCCACTTGCCTCTTATTGAGTGGATCAATCGTTGGAAACCTTGTAGATTGTGTTTCTAAATGGCTGTGTTTATTCTACACAACTAACAAATTACTTTACATACCATATATATATATATATATATATATATATATATATATATATATACTGTAGATACCAAGGAGTAAGCTTCCACTACTAGATTGTTATTTTCCAACTACTACCAGTAGTAGCTCACTTCTATAGCAAGAAGATAAGAAAGATTAAAGAGTGAATTAGATCAGACAAATTCGGCTCGGTTCAGTTTTGTAGGTTCCAGGATCAACTTGGATTGCCTTTTGCTTTTACTTTTGATAAGCCAAACAGAAGCATAATAAATTGAACTAACCTAGTTAGCATAAAAAATGAACAATAACCTTAAAGAGTATCCAGATATATTTTTTTAAATTGACCAAGTCAAATAAAGTTTAACTTAAGCACTTAAAAGTTAGACATTACCCAATGTTACATATTTGTAGTGTTAGTTAATCATTCAAAATTAAGCCCAACCTCCCAAATTCTCAGTGATACGGGAGACACGATACTCTCATTAGTGATATTTAAGTTATGTTTTTAGTATGAAAAATTAACCTGAATGTTCACCCCGAAAAAGAACATTCATCATGAAGGCACACGTAAAACAGGCATTTTATGGAAATAAGTGTTATTCAAACAACAAAACATGCTGGTGGTTATAAATTTCATCTTCACAATAGTAAGATGATTCATGCAAATCAAATACATATTATATCCACCAGACCTGATAATAATAAGCACACCACCATTTTAAAAAATATCATTATTCAAGAGACTATTAAATGTGCATATGATAAATTACCACCCATCATTTTTTTTCCTTTTAAAAGAATTGCCATCAAGGAATATTACCTGTTAAAATAAGGAGGCTTTCTTATTTTCTTAAACTTGCATTCTGATTCCAAAATCACCCGGCAATCCCAGTTAGACCATGTTACAATGGCAAAGTTTTGGTGCTTGACTCCTTTCTCTTCCAGCCATCTATCATGCATAAGCAGTGCTTCACTCAGAGGTATGCCTGTGTCAACCTGTAATTGTATCACAACAAAACCAGGTTAGACTCTATGCATCCTATGCACTAAACATTTACAACGGCAAAGTGTGACAACACACTTTACTTGTTCAGCAATTCAAACTGTCATAACTTCAAATTTACATAAAAATTGGTCTAACTCAAGAAGTGCTTGCATTAACAAACTAATTGCGATACCACTACGAGACATAGAATTCCAAAGAAATCCTTCAGTGCTAAGCTAAAATTTTGGGTTAAAAATTAATATAATCTCGCAACAGAGAACATATTTAAGTCACTGAACAAAACATTACTAAAATGCTAACATTTAATCCAATATGGGGCATGAAGCAGTCGTGCACCATCGTAGGAAGTGGATCATATATGACAAAATGTATGAATTCATCAATACGTACTAATTTATGGAAATTCTACCCAAGGTCAAAACATCCTTAGACCAGATTCAGCAATTCCAAAAAGCTAAGATTTTGAGTTTCAGTCTAACTAAAAAAAGCAACTATTCTGAGCTTAATGCATTCTTGCAACAAGCGAAAAAAATTGTGTGGTACCCTCGAAAGCAAAGCGTGAAAGGGATTCAATAATCGGTTTTCTTTTTATAAGGGCTAAAAAAAAAAAATTTATTGTGATAACCCCAATTTAGTCTCACGTCTAATACTTACTTGGGTAACATTTGTTTATTAGTGAGAATAAGCAATGAATTTCCAATTTTGATTAACGACTTTTGAAAAGATGACTTGGCCCATTTGCACTTGGGCCGCGTCATTACATAAGGTACTAGAGCTAACCTAATTCCATGTTAGATGGTGGGCTAGACTAGGACGTCAGATAGGCTATTCGTCACAAGCTAGAGAAAAATGTGGGTTGGGGTAGCGATGGGCCAAATATAGGAATTTTAATGGTGAAATTTCCTAGGGTTTTTTTTTTTGGCAATTAAGAACAATACAACAACTTTTAAACAATTTAACCAAGGAACTCCAAATTCAGGAGGATTGTTATAAGCAGTGGAAAATAATAACACTCTCAGTGATAGATGAAACCTGAGATTGTTGAATGCCTGTGAGATCCTTGCAGAAGTCAGTCAAATGTTGATGATAATAAGGCCGGACATACTCACGAAAATGATCAACCACCTTCCCTGTTGCACTGTCCACTAATACTGATGGAAACTCAATTATTTCTTGTGGGAAAGGATTCCGTTCCTTATCACATGTAGCTTCAAAGTCGATTACCACAAAATATCGAAAATTTTCAAACTGAGCACCGTCACAGGGATATGCTTGGGAAAGCATATTAACGGGCATGTACTGGATATGATTATCCACAGAAATCTGCTGATTCTGCGTTATTGGGTAAAAGTGGTCTTCACATGTGTTCCAATGGACTGGTTGCTGATTCTGGTACTCAACACAAGGAAGAGGACACCACATACCAAAGGACGGATAGTAAGGATGACTATTTAAGCCTTGATTAGGAAGCGAAAAGGGACTATTTCCTATAAATTTCTCGGAATGAGCAACATCGCCCTGGTGTAGATTCTCACCTTCTTTGATCTCGGGCAAATCTTTCAAATGATTGTTTTGACCAAAAGTGAAGACCTTTGTCTGAAGGCATCGGGGAGATGCCTCGTCGTCCTTTGGCATAGCCACTGCAGGCAGAAAAGGCGCAGCTAATCAAGCCATTTTAGTTGTTATTATAAGTCATCATGATAAAAAAATATTTGTTATGTTGCCACTTAAAACTTCAAATGTTCCAAGCACAAACACCCACATTCAAGCTAGACCAAAAATTTTTCCCATGTAAAAATTAAAATACGAGATAATCGGATTGCACTTATGGATAACAATAGCAAAATCAGATGTCTTTCAAGAGATAAAAAAGAACCCAACGCACAAAATGTCTCCCATAATAATAATTAGGAATTGGCCATTAATCCATGCGCACAACATAATTTCGCACTAATACCGTGCATGCATCAAATCAGGATAACGCATAAATAAATCCACGCTGCCAACTAAACTGCAACGCAAACACAAAAGCCCTTCAATATCCATCCCGAAATTCCTCCTCGAGCATCCCAAAAGCCGTTAAAATCTACCAAATTCAAAGCATAACAAACAAACAAACAAAAAAAACTCCAGAACATCCCCAAATTGCGAGAAAACGGAAGCCGGGCCAGAAAAAAAAGCACCGACCTTTGAGCTCCTGATCAACCATGAGACCATACATCGTCATGATCGTCGGGCCGCAAGCGGATCAAACAAGCGACGCCATTCTCCAAACCTGCAACGATCCGGAAAACCAAAACAAAAATCAGGCTACGGAGAGGGGAGCACTGTGGGCGTTGGTGGTCGGACATCGGATGTACACGTCCCTTTACTTAACTTCAGAAAAAAACCCGCTGTTTAGTATTAAATTTTTTCGGTCACGGTCGAATACGATCAAAATTTACTTAATACATAAAATTATTTTTATCTCCTATTTATTTTATTATTTAATTATTTTTTTATTATAAATATTTTTTCTTGCAAACGATTAATATATTATTTATATAATTATTATCTTTTTTATTTTTCTTAATTTCTCTCACATCAATTAGCATAAAAATTTAAAAAAATTTAAAAATATTTGAATAAAAAATATTATATTATAACGAGAAAATTCAAAAAATAATATTAATTTGAAATCTATGATTAGATATGTATTAAATAAACTTTCAATTGAAATTGAAAATTCGTTAATTGTTCTTTTTATTGGAGGCTTAAACAGAAGATTGCAAGAAGTCAATAAGTTGATTATGAAATGCTCATTAAAGGAGTCAACGCAAACTATTTTAAATAATTATTTAGATGAACCAATTATTTCTTTTGTATATAGAGTAGATTAGTAATTTGATATATTATCATGATGGATATTAAACATAATAAAATATCTTATTTGAAGAAAAATTACTCAAGATGTTTTAATCATTCTTATGTCAACTGTCACTTCTGAATCAGCATTAGTATTGGACAACAAACAATAGGCTCTGTTGGGAATAATTTGAGCCCAAAACAAGTGAAGATTTGATATGTACTCAATATTAGTTGACAACTGAATATGAAGGTAATTCATATTTCATATCTATGCATTTTTTATTTTTGATATATTTTTTAACATATGTTATTTTTTTACTACTATATTTTTTACTTATAGAGAAATAATCAAGTTTATCATTAAATTTATTTGAAACTATGAATATTAAAGAATGAGAAGATATTGATGATTGTATTGATGAAGATATTATTCCAACATCTTCATGTCTGTAATGAGCACGGGAGAATGTTATATTTAATTTCTACGCTTCTAATATTTGTAAAATATTTTTACAAATAATTAACTCTTTTATATTCTTTTTCAGGTGGGTGAGCTACATTGGATAAAAAATCAACTACTATAATATTTTGTCTTTGAAATATATATAATATTTGACGACATTTTGATGCCAAATATTACTTTAAAGTTTTTATATATCGATTATCTTTTGTTTGAATTGAAAATGTGTATGAGTTATATTTTGAAAATTTATTAAACTATGGTATTAGTTGAGATATGATTGTTGATATGAATGTATTATTCTAAAATTTTAAATATAAGGATGACTTTTATCTTTTTTCTATGTAAATTATTTTTGGGTTATTTTAGATATTAAATATCAATTTTATGTATATAATTAATTAATTTTAATATATATCATAATTTAAATTTTTATAAAATATAATATTAGTCTCGTAAATGTTGAAAGTATTATATTATTGATATAAAATATCAGACACTTAGTCAGTTGGTCGATAATTCAAAAAAAAATCTATATTTAGTTTATTTTTTCGATTTGTCAAATTTAATTGTACATGATTCGAACTTTTGACGCATACCAAAAAACAGCAAAAGTTACATCTCCATGAAACTCCGACAAGGCAACAATGGCTTGTGTTGTTTGTCAAAGCGGGTGATGGGAAGGGAGTCTATTACTTACATGAGCTTCTTGTTTAGCTTTTTTTTAGTGAAGGGGTGAGGTAAAGAGAGTTGGGAGGGGCAGATTGGTTTTATGGAAAATCACTTACCCCGGCGTGATTTGGTCTAACTAGTAATAGCGTCCAAAATTTAATTCTAAAAAATATGTGTGATTTTTTTGGGAAAAATAATAAATGTTTATCTAGCTTGAAAAAAATATTTTCAATTCAATTTTAAAAAAAGTGCAAAAATGTTAATCAAGTAGTTATTAACAAGTAAAAGATTTAATTTTGAGTACAATTTTAACATTTAAATGAAATTTATACACTAGATTTATAACAATATATGAATCTTAAATTAACTAGAAACTATAAATTAAAAATGTGTAGAAATTTTCAATAAGTAAGCATGTATTATTAAGTAATAAACTTTAACAAAAATAATAAGTAATTATAAATATATAATAAGAACTAAAACATATTGAATGTAAAATAAAATAATGAATACTTTACGTAAGGAATTTAATTGCCATGAACAGTTTTCTTTGGTATAGTTAACTTTAAATTTACACTGGCATTAATTTATATAGGGCCCATATTTGATAAGTAGTAACGAAAAAAACAAGTATTTGCATTCCGTATTCCCTTACATAATAAAAGTTATTCCTCGTTAATATTCTTAACAAAAGAACTTGTTTTTTTGGAAGAAAAAATCAAATTAGGATGAATTTATTTACTTGTGCTTTTTTTGATATTTTACATTTAAAGTTTTTTTATTACAATTATTTTTCAACCAAAAAATAGTTATTTGCCTAAAAAGTAATAATATTAGTTGTAACTTTTTGTTTTCGACTAGCAAAAAAGATTTTGGATGCTATTTGTGTAAAAAGAAAATAAAATTAAGTGTAACTTTCATAAAACTAATACCATCTCTATATATGATAATCTTAATAAAACCTAGAAATTTCATTAAAAATATAATTTACTATTTGAAAACTTGCACAATATATATCAAGATTATATATATATATATATATATATATATATATATTAGTTTTAATTTTGATAGATTGAATTAATAGTAGTTAGATTGAGTCACATGCATTAGTTCATTATTATAACTAAAAATGTTTTTGTTAAATTTATATAGGAGAAGAGGAAAGTGATTGTTCTATGTACTGAGACAATAAAATCTGGTTTGAGGTGATAATTAAACCACGCTTCTCCTCTCACGTACTTTCTATCCGGAAACACTAAATAAGCGTTCTAATTGGATAAAAGATCAAGCGGGTCCCCCCGTATAGGGGTGATGATTTAGAGAGCCGAGTCGAGATCGGTTATTTCGTATTCGAATTAAGTTCAAGTTTATATATGAGGGTGGGGTGGCTGTACTGCAGTACAGCCAAGATGGCTGTACTCGCAGTTTCCAGCCGTTGGATTCAATCCAACGGCCGGAAATAAATCCCACCCACCACCACCATCCCCACCCCTCCCACATCGGCACCTCTGTTTTCCCTCCCACATCACGGTGTTGGGTAAGCACACGCAGATGGGTAGCCAATTGCACCGGCAATGGTGAGGTAATTGGCAAGCTGGGAGGTCATGAACAACTGGTTAGCCTGCTGTTGGTTGCAGACTTGGTTAGCTTGAAGTTGGCTAAAGAGGTGGTTGGCCTCGAGGTGGTTGGCCTCAAGCTGGTTGAAGACCTGGCTTGCTTGCTGCTGTTGGAAGAGCTGGTTGGCCTGCATCCCACCGGCTGGAGATGCTACCACTTGATTTCCCTCCCCCATCACGGTCGACCTCTCCCGCCACGACGGCCCGCTCTGGCCGGCACCTCTGTTTTCCAAATTATCTGTTTCACGCCGGATCTTCGCCGCACGGTGCACAAACAGGGGCTCTTGGCCCGGATATCGTCAACGATCGCGCGGATTTTGCTGTCGCCGCCAGGGGAGAGGAGGTCGAGGAGGTTGTCGACGTTGGCACCAACGGCGTCGGCAGTGGAGATGGAGCCGGCGGCCATGGAGAAGGCAGGGAGGTGGGAGAGGATACAGGAGGGGACGCCGGACTTGATGACAGTGGCGAGGCGACGACATCGCTGGCTAGCAGCGGGCCGCCGGCGGCAACGTCGCCGGCCAGAGCGAGCGCCGGCGGCAACGTCGCCGGCCAGAGCGGGCCGCCGGCAGTGGGTGCGGGCAAAACAGAGGTGGATGGCATATTCGTAATAAAAAATTGACTCGCTCTCGACCCGACTTAATTTTAAGATCTAAATTTTAAAAAAATTAATAAAATAATTTTGTAATAAAAACTTGACTCGCTTAGTCAATATTACGAAATAAATTTAAAAATATATATAAAAAATAATTTCGTTAAAAAAACTTAACTCTCAAATGGTCAATATTTTACGACTTGCTCTCGAAGTCGCCAGCGAGCGGCCGGCGGCGAGGTTGTTAGCGATTGGGTTGCACGGCAAAGGGTGGAAAAACAGAGTCGTCGGCAAAATAAAGTAGGGAGGAGGAAATTAGCAGGGGTAATTTCGTAATAAAAACTTGACTCGCTCTCGACTCTAGTTAATATTTTGAAATATATCTCAAAAAATATAAAAAATATAATAAAATACCATAAAATAATATAATTGACTTCTAATTGATTATTTTAACTTATGGTATATTTATTTATTTTTTCATTTTTTCTAGATTTATTTCATGATATTGACACAAGTTAGGAAAGAATGAGCAGGGGTAGTTTTGTAATAAAAACTTCACTCGTTCCGAACTCGTCCTACCCTATTGCCAAGGTCTCAAAGTTTGTGGATTGCGGGTATGCTGTTTGATATATTTTTGTTTATTTACATAATTACAACATCGCACATTTTTATTAAATATTCACTGAGTAGGATCTTGATGGATTCGAACCACCATCCCTCAAGAATTTCTTGAGTGCTCTACCAATTTTGAGCTAAAGATCCACAATAGTTAAAGTCATTGAAAAATATAAGCTGGCAATACCAATCATTAGTTCAAGACAACTTAACTGCAACATAGACTTTTTATCAACTGCTTGAAGGTCTCTCAGTTCCATCTGTAATTTATGCTAGCACAAGAGTAAGTTCTGATTTAGTACACTACAATCTTACCACAACAAAAGCAGAAATAGATAAAAGATTAGGCCTAACTACAAACAATATTGTATCTTCTTCAGCAGTACAGCTAGGAGGAAAACCAACATTTATGATCAACAAATAGATGCAATGGGGGTTCCTTTGCAGATCTGATTCATTTGCTCACCTTGCAGCTCTTTCCTTGGTCCCATTTCAGCTAGTGCAAAGAGTCCTACCTACTGAATTTCCAAGACAACATTTCACATATAAGCTCATAAACAATATTTTTCCAACAAATTGTCCAATCATACCCAGACTCTAAAGCTTGCAATTAAAGACAAAATTCAAACTGAGGCCCCATAATGTTCAGAAATGGAAGCATAAGAATCAAACAAAACCTTCATTTACCAAATAGTCAAATTTACCTCTTAAATTAGTTTTAATTTACATATAAGAAACAAAAGCTCTTTCAGATTAAATCTAGAATGTCTAATTGAATAATAACATAGAATGTCTAATTGATTAATAACAACCAAAAACAATAATGCTGACATCTGCTTTAAAAACAACACATTATTACAACGAACAAATAAACTAATTAAATAACAAAAGCTCATAAAAAATATGAAAGGAAAACAACATTTCAACACTTCAGGTGGAAAGTAATCAGTCAAAGGATCCAGATGCAGGATTTATAGCTGCAGTAAAACCTGAAAATTAAATAACTTAATCTATACCAGATGCAGGATTTTGACAAGCAGTTTTTAGTATTTCACCTTTGCAACGAGCCAGGGAAATATATTATATTGATATAAGAGAAATGTACATACGTGGAACCAAATAGTCCAATCTTCTGAATTTTGGTGGTGTCCTCTCCAGACTAATTGTCCTCAATAAAGATAGTCAAGGTGAAATCCATTTAATTGAATGAGAAAAATATTTGTTAAACAAAAACAAAGAGTACTATATAGCCTTACAAAGTCGTAGCTACGAACATTTTGGAACTTGACATACTTCAAGACAGTTGGCTTTCCCTGAAATGACATGCTTGTGGCAGAGACGGGAAACACTTTGATCATTAAAACTAATAATACAACATAAAAAATCCTGATTCGAATTAGGGTTGATCAACCTCATCATGCAGTGACTTCATTAACAGTGGCAACACTTAGCGAACCAACTTTATTTTCAAGTAAGCTGTACTAATGCCGCTCGTGCTGATTGCAATTGAACAATTCATATCTTAGAAGACAATCAACAAATGTGAATAACTCGCAGATACAAGCATGAACTCTTCAATGCTAAATGTAAAGATCTAGGCTTAAAATGCAATATTTAGCACTGTAAAGTATAATATTAATAACTTTCTGGTTAAGGCACATTGGAATGTAACGATTACATCATCCGGAACATAAATAATTTGCATTTCTTCCTAGACAAATGATAGGAACAAGTATGAACATTTCCGTCAACGAAGATTTCAACGAAAATGGCAACAGTCATCATCCCAAATAGTTTTTTTTTTGCTAATCTGAATGTAAATACAGATACCTTGAGGAACATTTCTAATGGGCAGTCAAAAATGGTGTCCACCTTGTCTTCATTCAAAATAGGATTTAACTTCTCCTTCGCATGGAGTATAACACAAACACAACCCCAAACAAAAAAAGCCAGCATCTTAGATTGCCATGGATTTGCAACAATACACAACCAATGATCCGAAAAAACACAGAATAATTAAATATTAATTTTTTTTAAAAAAAACAGCGTATACCTTAGAGAGAAAAGGTTGAAGATGAGTAATAACATTGACAAGCGAAGGATCCAAACCAATCTCCTCTTTAGCCTCTCTCGTAGCAATGTCGGCGTCATCCTTGTTGCCCTCCTCAGCCTTCCCACCCGGTAATGACACCTCGCCTGCACCATATGACAACCAATTTCAACAAAGATCGTATCTTTTCACCACTAGAACCCAAACGCACCCTGATCGACCGGAGATCCACCGGAGTGCGCGGAGAGGCGGGAAGAGCGCTTGGTGAAGAATACACGGATGTCTCCGGCGCCTCCCTCGAAGAGGTAGACGAGCACCGAGGCACGCTTGGGGGTGAGCTTGTGAAGGAGGCTGGTGGAGGAGGCGGCGAAGTTGCAGGGAAGATGAATTTCCATAGGCTCTCTGGCTAGTAGTTCATTTGGGATTGATATAATTTTTTGCCGTTGGATAGAATCCAACGGCTAAGAGGAAAGTGAAGCACAGCCAAGTTGGCTGTGCTGCAATACAGCTACCTTTTATCCTTTATATATATATATATATATATATATATATATATATAAAGTAATTTTTTGGGTTCATATTATTTAAAAATTATATAAATAAAATAAATTTATAAATAATAAGAGTAATTATAAATTTTTAATACAATCTAATATTTTTAACCCTTCATCTTAATGATCAGAATAATTATAATAAAATTAATTTTAAAATATTTATTAACGTATACATTTCTTAAAATTTTAAAAGTCGGTAATAAAAATATTAAAAAAAGATAAAATATTATCAACCTTTTCTTTATACACCGTACTTTTAATATATATAAATATGATTTTGTTAAACCCACTAAAAATGTTTAAATTAAATATATTTTTCATATAAACTATTTGAAGTCTGGCTTATATAAAATTGTCCATATATATATATTGATAACTTGAAATAAAATTAGTTATAAAAATTTAAATAGTTTAATTTTTATAATTTTTATTCAATTTCACGCCAAAATAGTTTGTTTGGAAGCCAAATCAATATATTATCGTGTAAAACTATGATTATAATGTATTTATATTTATGAATTTTTATACTTTATATGTAGATGGCTATATAAAAATTATATAAACTACTATATATATCCATCTTCAAGTCGAGTGGAGCAGAGATACCCTCCTACTAGGGTTAATTTGATACGAGTCAAACTTTAATTTGAATAAAATCTATATCTAATTTGGAGCAAATTCGATATCGATCGATCTGCTTGTGTGCACGATGTGTGACCAAGCCTTTCAGAGGGTGCAATTACTAACAGGCCATTTGGTTGGCGTTTACTCTTTTTCTTTGATTTTTTAAGAAATATTCAAAATTTTTATTTTTGATTTTCTGTAAAAACTGTTATAATTATGTTGGGCAAAAATTATTATCTTTTTTTAAAAGAAAATTAAGATGTTTGTTTTACAGCCCCCGCCATCTTCCCCCGCCCCGGCCATCTCTTCCCCTCACCCCGGCCATCTCGCCCTGCCCGCTCCCTCCTCCCCCCGCTTCCAGACAGTTCCTCCATCTCCCCCTTGTAGCGGGCCTCCGCCCAGTCTTTCCGCCACACCGTCGTTTCCTCCTGAGCGCTTCTACCTCTGCCCAGTTCACAAAGCCTCCCGCATTTTTTATTTGGCATATGCTCTACCAAGCACCTCTTAAGGTCTGATTCTTTTCTCCTCTCGCCTGTCGTGGGCCACTCTTGTGCTCCGCCGGCGGATTCTCCAGCTAAAAAGGCAGGTGTTTTCATAAATTTTCGTTGGATGGTAATGTAGTTGCGTATTCACTGCTATGGTTTCCGATCAGGTTTGTTTCAATTGGTATTGGTGATTTACATTGTTGTCATAGGGTTTGGTGGTTGGACGGGATGCAGGCATAGAAATCATAAGATTGTTGGGAAGGAGAAATGTCGCACAAGACAAGGCCGACGACAGCATTGCTGGTGTTTACGGGGTTGAATGTGGTGCTGGTGTCGACCATCACCCCAGTTTATGACTTCCTGTGCTTCCACCTCTACTGGGAAAGAAGGGTAATGTTTCTTCCCCAGTTTTTCGTTGTTTCGTTGAATTTCGAATTTTTATTTTAGCTTTTAGCTTCGGATAAAATCCATATCCCTCTGACGATAATATTCATGCACTATTAGATTAAAAGATGAAGACTTGAGGATGTTGGTATTATTACGATATAAGGAAATTCATGGACAGTTTAGAATTGAGAACTGATACTGTCTAGGGCAACGTGAAGTGAAGGCGAAACATATGTATTTCGGACCTCAATTATTTGAGATCCAGTGGATAACTAAAAAATCAAAAAGAAAAAGAAGATTGAGACTTTTCTGCTTAGTGCTTATTTCTTATGATATGTGAGTTAGAAAGTGTTGATAGTTGAGCTTATTGTTAAAGGGATAATGAATGGGTGTTGTGTGCTAGGTATTGAAAATTTTAATCATTTCTTTTTAAATCCTTTGAATGTTTATTTTTGACCCATGTCTATCGGTATTTAAATTTGTTGGGAAACATATCCAACGATCATCTTTTTTGAAATTTTCACCTTTTCACATCCTTTGCAAATTTGAAATGCGAGAATCAAAACCAAGTGGGGATTGATGGGATATCTAAGCTTGAATTTAGGTTTATAATGTGCTTGTCTGTATGAGAGGGAGGGAGAGTTGGTTTTGGCTTTTTTACTAATCAGAATTTTGTCTTTTTTACTAGAAACCATTGATGCTGTTATAGTAAAATGATCTGATAAATACCATGGCCTAAGGAAAATGCAGATGACAATGTACATATTCTTTAGTTATATGCATCCAAAATAAGGGCCACTAATGATGTATTTGTTAGTTATGCATATCGCATGTTCTTTCGCAACATTAGACTTTGCTAATCCAACATATAGTACCACAACGAGAATGCTCGCTAACTACACCGCAGGACTGGATAACTAGAACAAGCATCTTGTCAGAGCTTACTTGTAATTAGATAACTATTTCTCTTTTTCTCTCACGCGTATTCGTTTTTTGATTTTATGGTCACAACAGAAAGAACGCCGCTGTAAAGAAAGAGAAGCTTCTGGACCAGCTTGAAATTTTTCTAGTTTTGCAGAATTCCGTCTTCTGGCTTCTTTTATGCCATCAAATTTTGTTGATTAAAGTGTTTGCTTGGAGAGTCTTGATGGCTACCAATAAATTTTTATTTGTGCTCTGTGGTAATGATGTATTTAACCCTCTAGATTATGAGAGCTCGTCTTTTGGAGCTTGCCCATGTGCTCTCGCGATGTTATTTGCAAAAATATTCATGCTTGTAAGTATATTTGATATCTGCAGTTGAAAAGATATACTTGACATCATGGATGACCGATGAAGTTCTCATTTAAAAAAAAGTTGTATGTTTGGTTAAGTCATGTAATAATACATTTATTTGACAAAAAAGTTCATAGATGTTGACGCTGCAAACAAGGTGAATGCATATTTGAAACGCTTGAATGCATGGGTAAGCCTACTTGGCCGGAGTTGGGGCCGCGAAGCTCGGAGAGGTTGTATTGAGGCTGCAAACCAAGTGAATAATTATGCATTCTTTGCTAAAGAGTGGAGAACCTCTCAGAATTGTAACAGAGTTGTTCCGTTCCTGGGAATTCTTTGCTACTTTCTTGCTCTATCTGTGCACAATATTTGCTAGACATGTACACTTACTCTATTACCCACGCCAACATTCCAATCATTTAGACGCTTTGGCTGATATGATATAACAGTACAACACTGCACTTGTGAACTAGTTTTGTCCCAGACGTACAAATAGTGCGAAAAAAAGACCAACAAATAAAAGTAATAAAACTCTGAAAAAAAATGTATCCACTCTTTTTTCTCTTTCTCCAATGACGTAGCGAAAGGTTCAATGTTTATTTCCTCGTAAGTAAAGTTATAATTAATAGATGAATGCATGAACATGGATATTCATTAGTTCACACTTCCAGATCAGGCACACTGAAGGAGAAATGTGAATTGCTGCCTCCATATTCTGATCCTCTAACATGTACGCTAAAGCAGGCTGCAAGAAAGAAATCAATCAAAGAAATCTCAAAGAAACTTCAAACAAAGGATTTTCTATTAATGTCACTAAGAACATATATGTCTCATGTGGAGCGTAATAATGAATAATTCTTGGTAAACACTGCCAGCCATCACAAACATATCCCATTCATTATAAGTGAACTTCCACGTAAATTAAAAAATAGGACTCTACTTCTTTGAGCAGTTCGAAAAGGAAAGATAAGAAATGAACATAAGAAACTCTCCTTCGTCTAATTTCCTAAAGCTTGAAGCAATTCGACAAACCATCATTGACTTTTTTGTCATACTGACTATTATCCGTGAAGATGAAACATAAATCAGTCATAAAATTCTAATAATTAGCTGAGAGACTCATGTATCAAAGCACCATGAGCAAACAAGAAAAGAAACTACTAGAACTATTATCTGTATAAGATCCGTACAATCATGGAAATTTGGAAAACCAATGTAAGAATGTCTTATAAGCAAATAATGACAAGTAGGGCATGAATTTTGCCAGGTGATAAATTATAAAAAGCAGATTGCAGAACATACCGTTTTCTATTTTGACTAAGCTTTGAAGCATCGTTTCCATTTTTTCTTCATCTCAGAGTTGTCATCCATTAAAGGAGAAATAAGTGAAAGCTCCCTATACAAGTCGCGCACAAATTGGCATATTTTCTCAGCAAATTCTATCTCTCCATCCGATATCCGACCAATGGCTAGCCTCATCAGCTCTCCTGTCAAATCGCCAATCTAAACCAAAAAACACAAACTTCATTTCACACAGCCAACTAAATGGAAACGTACTTAAAATGCCCTTGTAAAAATTACCCCGAGGAGATAATCAAGAATATTTATCTGCAAGGGCTCCAAAGATGAATCACCAAGTGATTGCAGAGTTGTATTGAGCTCAGCAAGCTTCAAAAGAGTACCAGTCTTACAGAAGTTACAGAATGTTGCTGCTTCGACATATTCCTGAATCTGAGTATGTAAAACCCAATGCACACGTGTAAGGGAAAAAAAAATCTTGTTTAAAAGGAGGGGAAAAGGCCAACACTCTTACCCCAGGAGAATAAGCACGCCTGAGTTTCCAAAAATCTGTCCCTTGCAGCTCATTTACTAATTTGGACAGATATTGCCCTGTGACAGAAGCTAAATCTTTTTCAGCTTTCTCCAATACGTCCTCTCTGTTGTTCTTTCCTATTCTGTCATTGGACACAACAGGATAAATTAAATAATAAAGTGTTGAATGAACAAGTTACAGCAACCACTTTAAAAATGATGAATGCAATAAATTCCTAGCCAGCCCTACTCATTTTCCCCATGTCATAACAAAAGGAGATCAATGAAAGATTACCCTTGTTCACATAAAACTCTCATGTATATGAATGGGAAACCAGGAAAAACAATTTCCAACCAAAAAATGAATAGTAGGCATAAAAAATATGGCATGAAAAAAAGCAATTACATCAAGGGACCGAATACAAGGACAGTATGTCACTGAGTAACAAATAATGCGTACTCATAGGTTATAAAGAATGACATTTACTAGCAAGAAAATCGATTGAATTGACAAAAAGGAGAAAAAAAATTGGGTGGACTAACCTGTGCATTTGGAAAATAACCTTTTTACTGTTCATTGTCAAATCACGACTGGCCTTCACCACTCTCTCACGTTTATCATTCTGAACAAGAGATAAGTGCAAGCATCAAAAACTGCGTCCTCTCTTGGTGCAACATTGGTAGAACAACAAAGAGAAGATGAACAATATGAAAAATTTAGAAAGAATTACTCATGTTAATTAATAAAGTAACACAAGTAAACATCCTAGTAAAAATAAATAAATAAATGTACCTTATTTGCACAGTGGAATTAAGTGAAAAATTATTCTCTGTCAGGTCAAAATCACGCATGGAAATCGACCTCTGGCCACAGATCAGACCACTCCACACAATCTCTGACAATTTTTTACAACATCAGTACTGTTTCCATCTTTTCAGTGTCTCTTCCTTACTTTATGTAAGGAGGAAGATGATATTTAAATGTAACCACCATTTTTAATATTTTGAATTTCCCTCTCAGGGCCAATTAGGAAAATACAACTAACATGAAGATCAGGAGGCATCTGAGGCCTGAACTCAAGTTTTGAATCCACCATCACTGAATGGCAATGTTATTCAAAACTGTCGTGCAACCAAAACCTATGAGTCTTGGAAAAAGAATACTACCACGGCGCACATTACTTTACTCAATTCAATAGAGAATGACATCATGTGTCAATTTGAGCATTACAGGACGACTCATACAATGTGGATCGCACTGAAACAAAAGTTTGGTGCTACTTCGACTATCCAACTTAGGCAGCTTACCATCAAGTTTGACACTTTCAAGAAATGTACAAATGTATTTATGATTAAACATCTACATGAAATGTCAACCATGATTTTTAAGTTGAAGGATGTTGATCATATTTTAACTGATGAACAACAAGTGCAAGCCATCATCCGTTCCCTGCCAAACACTTGGGAACACATGAAAGTCCAAATGACCCATAATGAGAATATCACTACTTTTTGATGATATTTCTCATCATTCAGAACTAGAAGAGGAACATCTTGAAGCATCCAAGACTACCAAAGAAGCATTTGTTGTCGAATGTTCAAAAGTTGTGGCTTCTTCTTCCCAGAAGAAGAAAAGTTCTTATCCCAAGGGTAAAAAGAAATGGTTCAAAAACGAAGCAAGTGCTGAAAAGTGTCAATTTAAGAAGTGCTCAAGGAACAAAAAATATCAAATGCTTTAACTGCAAAAAAAAGGGACACTTCACTCGGGAATGCACCATGCTGAAGAAGGTTAGTTCATACCCTTTGTTTCAAATCTTTTTGTAATAGTTGCATTTTTCTTGTTGAATCTAACCCTGAGTGGATTGTTGATTCAGGTACAAACCACCATGTAACAAATGTTTTGGGAAGCATTTGTCAACTTTCGTCGAGTTCCATCGGGAACACAATGGATCTATGTAGGGAATAATTCAAAAGCTGAAGTTTGTGGCATTGGTACATGCAAACTAAAGCTTAATGGTGGACACAACCTTCTCCTACAAGACATACTTTATGCTCGTGATATTAGAAGGAATTTAGCTTCTGTTGTAGTGCTATTTGATTTTAGTTTTCATTTGAGTTTTCATGGTTAATGTTTAGCTATCTATTATGACAATGTATACTATGGCTGTGGATCTCTGTCTACTCGTTTCATGATACTAAACATGAATGTTGAATGCTTTAATGTATCAAATCGTTTTTCATTAACCGCTTCTTCTAGCAATTCTACTGTAGATGATACTACTTGGCATGCACGTTTGGGACACATTGGTCAGGATAAAATGACCATGTTAGCAAGAGACGACCTTTTAGTTCAACTAGCTAACATAAATTTACCAATGAGTGAATATTATCTAGCTAGAAAAAGTACGGGAACAACTTTTGGTAAAGCAACTAAAGCTGATTTTCCTTTCCAACTTGTTTATTCTGACATATGTAGACCAATGAATTTGAGGGCAAGGCATGGGGAATTATATTTCATCACTTTTATTAATGATTATTTGCGATATGACGTTATTTACTTGATTTCCTATAAATATGAAGCATTCAGTTGTTTTAAACGTTTTCTTTTGAATGTGAAAAATAAATTAAATCTCAAGTTAAAAACATTGAGAACAGACTGTGGTCGTGAATATTTATCTAGCCAATTTAAGGAATTATGTCAAAAGAAGGGTATTGCTTGACAATTAACTATTCTAAATACCCCGCAACAACATAGTATTGTCGAACGATGGAATAAAACTCTTCTCGAAATGGCTAGGTCTATGATAGCTCAAGCAAATCTCCCAATTTCTTTCTGGGGAAATGCCCTACTTACGGCAACCTATATACTTAAACCGTGTTCCCTCAAAATCCGTCACTCTCTCACCTAATTATAAACAAAATGACAACCTAAACTAGGTCATTTAAGACCTTGGGGTTCGACTGCTTATATCCATGATCCATGCCACAAACACGAAAAATTAAGTCTTTGTGAGAAGAAATATATTTTCATATGATATCCTGAACATTCTAAAGGATATTTTTTCATTGGTGAAAATATAGACATAAGCATTTTTGAAATTGAGTCTTGTGATGTCAATTTTCTTGAATATGATTTTCTAACGAGGGAGCACTTCAAAAGATTTCCAACTTATGAAAATGGATGATCCTGATAGTGAGAGCTATTAAGATAAATCACAAGTACATATTTCACCTTTAGAAACAGTTCGAGACTTGAGTGAGAGTCATTCTTCAAACACACTCCCTAATCAAGACTTGCATCGCAGTCTACAAGTCTACATGCAAATGTTCCTCGTCGACACTTTGATACTGAAGGAGATGCATTATTAATGGATTAATATATTTTCTTATCTTCCTCATCCGACGCTGATGAACCGAAAAATATAAAGATGCACTCTCTTTACCTACGAATGAAAATGGAAAATCGCATTGAAAGATGAAATGAAATCAATGCATGGCAACAATATTTGGACTTAAGTTGATAAACAATTGCGAACAAATGGATTTTTAGGATAAAACAAAAAGTTGATGGAATAGTTGAAAGGTATAAAGCTAGACTAGTACCAAAAGGCTACACTCAGCAAGAAAGAATAGACAACGAAAAGACATTTTCCCCCGTAATAAGGATCACTTCAATTCGATTCATTTTAGCAATTGTAACACATAAATTTAGAATTACATTAAATGGACGTAAAAACTACATTTCTCAATGGAGAATTACATGAGATTTATATACAACAATCGGCTGGTTTTGCGACCAGAAGCAAAAGTTTGCAAATTACAAAAATCCATATATTGCCTAAAATAATCCTCATGACAATGGTATTTGAAATTTCATCATTTTATCATATTGTATGATTTTATTATTATTAATGAAGACCATTGTATTAACGTTAAACGTGATGACAAGAACTTTATAATTTTATCTCTATATGTGGATGATATTTTATTAACATCCAACAATAAGGACTTTATTTCTGCCACTATAGAGTGATTATCCTCTCATTTTGAAATGAAGGATATGGATAAAGCTGAATTTATACTTGGTGTTGAAATTCATCGACATTGTCCAAAAAAATTGATTATTCTTTCTCAAGAGTCATACATTGATAAAATCCTAGAGCAATTCAATATGTTTAATTGTAAGCCTATGGACACTCCAATTGCTCAAGGTGAATCCCTAAAACTTTCAGTGTGCACATAAATACAAGAAACAAGAACAAATGTCCAAAATACCATATGTGAATGTTGTTAGTAGTCTAATATGTGCAATGATATGTACACGACCTGACATTGCATATGCCGTTAGATTAGTAAATAGATTTTAGTTAAATCAGGGTATGGCTCACTGAAAGGCTATCAAAAGGATTATAAGGTACTTGAAAAAAACTGCGCATCATTCTTTTGTTATCAAGGTAATGATTGCAATTAGCTTGCTATATGACGATTGGGCTAAAGACATTGATGGAAGAAAATCAACATCAGGATATGTATTCTTACTAAATGGATGAGTAATCTCGTGGGTAAGCAAGAAACAAACATGTGTTCCACGATCTACCATGGAAGCAGAGTTTGTGACGTCTGCAAGTGTAGTTTAAGAAGCTATTTGGTAAGAAGATTTTTGCAACATTTGAGAATTATCGCTACAGATAATGAAACTGTGAAAATATATTGTGATAATCAAGCAACAATTACTTACACAAGAAATCTCAAATACCAAGGTAAAACCAAACATATTGATATCAAGTACAATTATGTCAAGGACAAAATGTCACAAAAAGAGGTTGTCTTACAATATATTAGTACACATTGGAAGGTGGCCGACCCACTTACAAAACCAATAGGCCTAGATGTGTACAATTCTCATGTTCAGACTATGACATTAAATTTGATATAATTTTATATTGTTTGACTTATTAATGCAATTTTTGACCTTTCACCAATGTTGTTTATGCACATATTAATGTTATTAACATGCAAAGTATGCCTAAGGGAGACGATAATTTACCTATTATATTTATGGAATATAAGGAGATGAGACATATACAATTTATATGAAAACCGTAGGCATTTCCTTGATAAATCAAGATGAGATTGTTTTCTAATAATGATGGCAGGAAATATGTTCCTTCATGCATTATTGTTAGATTGAAATAAGATAGAATGAGTTTTGGTACATTTAATATGCTTTCGTTGTTCATATACTAGTATCTTAAGTCAATCTTTAAGTGAATAATGAAACTATATTCCATACGGTGGTCTTTACACATGTAAGGCATACGACCTAAAAGTAGATTTTCTCCCATAGCATATGATTCATATCATATGTGCTATTACGTCCATAATACGTAACAATAAAATTATCCATCTTTCTGTGTTGGTGTGAGACCTATTAAGTAAAATTCAAATTTTTGTCTTTAATATTTTATCTCAATATATAAAAATGTTTGCTACTTTATCATGTTATCTAATATCATGATAAATTTAGTCTAAAGGGGCATGCTAGGAAACCAAATTTGTATTAACAGGGAATAACTGAGTGTGAAAGAAAGACTAATGAAACTATGTCCAAAATGCACTCGTTATGAGCTATACCAGAACATAACGTGGACATAAGATGTGGAGTATGAATACAATAAGGGGTAAAATGACTCTACAATAGTTTAGGACATGTCAAACACATACTGTGTTATGTAATCCTTTACCGATATATAGTACTATATCCTTTGCGTCCTCAATTGTCACACCGAATAACCATGTATGAATAAATTACAATCGTGTAATCAGTGGAAGATGTGTCATTTTTAATGTACGCCCATGATACGTATTCAACCTATCATATGTGAGTGGGAGATATTAGCTATATTTTCCTAATTGCTCCTGGGAGGGAAATTCAAAATATTAAAAGTAACCACCATCTTCCTACTTACATGAAGCAAGGAAGAGCCGGTGAAAAGACAGGGAAACCGTAATGACATTGTCAGAAATTGGAGTGGTCTAATTTGTGGTCAGAGGTTGATTTTTGTGTGTGATTTTGACCCGACAAGAGGATAATTTTTTTTATTGTATAGTTAAAATATATTTATTTATTTATTTTACCTTTCTTCGGATGTTTATTTGGTTAATTTATTAATTGGCACGAGTAATTATTTCTACATAAAATATTTTCAAATGTGTTCTCTAACCACGTCGATTCCAGTAAGAACATGTTAAATCCGTCATAAGCGATCTAAAAAGAAGCTATTAAGTAATCGATTCCAATAAGACAAGGAAGACGAGTAGACATCGCAAAGAGCACAACGTAGCATTCATGAAATGCAAGTATATTAATCAAAGAGATAGTTCGTATGAAAATGAAAAAAAAAGTTCACCAGCTGATTAAGGTAGTCAGCGTATTTCCCAAAACTTTCACTCATGGCGGAAGCCTCCGTAGTCATCTTCCTCCGCCTCTTCGCCGCCGAGGACAGTGCCGTACCGTCTGCAGCAACTGCATCCAATATCGCAATCTTGGTCCAATCAAAATAGAGAAGAAAAACAAAAAAAGTTGGAAACCTAAAGGAGAAACAGATTTGAGCAAATATCAGGATAACAAATTGGAAAAGAGAGAGAGGGAAGGGTAGTATCTACGGGCATGGATGCGGGAAGGAGGGGACGCCATGAGGGAGAGCTTGTGGAGTGTGAAAGAGCAGAAGCAGCGCATATGTTCTTCTATCTCCCTACACTCTGTTAGGTTCCGTGATTGGAATTTAGCAGGGTCAACTATAAACTGTTTTTAAAATGTCTAATAACCTGAATACGAGTACATATAACAAATAATTATGTATGGAAACAAAATTATTTTGTGTTATTTCTATTTATCATGTCCGCATTTTATATAAGCGCTCTAGTTACCGGATTTTGATTTGCCATGCTTGTTTTGGGTCGAGTAGGGTTAGATAAGTGGGTTTGATGTCTGGTGAGACCAAATATAATTTAATTTATACTCAAGTTATTATGATTTGAAAACAATTAAATTTGAGCGAATTCGTCCATCAATACCTTTGATTATAAAAATTCAATATTTTGAGGGCACTAAAAATTATTTAATACGAAGTTATATTCTTCTCGGCAATTTAAGATTCAATAAATTTTAAATTTTAAGTGGACTCATGTAAGAAATGTTCAATTCATGTAATTGTGCCATAATTATTTCTACCAAAATTGATTGCAATAAGATGAAGTTTTGAGATGAGCTAAGCTCATCACTCACATGTTCATCAATCCTTTTTTGATGATTGTCAAACTATTAATTCAAAATCGAGCTTTTGAATTTAAGCCATAAAATAATGAATAAGAAGCATGAGTTCAATACCGATTTGCTTGATTTAATAATTAATTTGGTTATTACACGCCTTTTGCGTATTCAGTACTGCTCACAGTTGAGGGCAAAATGGGGATTTCGTGTTCCGTTTTAGGAGGGAGGGAAAAGACACGATAAAATGGAAAAAAGCCGCCCAATCCTTTCCACCTGCCCCTCCACCGCCGACGCCGTTCCCGGCCGGCGACTCTTCTGTCAAGCTCCCGCCTTTCCTCTTCCTCACCTCCTCCCAATTATCCATGGCTCTCCTTCGGCCTTCTTCCCTTTCCATCCGTCACTTCGCCGCTCGGGTTCTCGCTTCCTCTCTCTACCCAGCCACCGGCCTTCGCCTCCCCCGCTCCTATTCCAGGGGTCACTTCAGAATCAGGTCTGCATCTTGTTTTTGTTTCCATTATCGGTGGTTTTGAATGTCGAAGTTTTTTATTGTACTGTTGTTTTGTAGAAATGTGAGGCTGGTCGGAGCTACTCGGAGCGGTTTTAAGTTCGGCAACGGTGGGCTTGTCAGGTCTTTTATGTCGTCGGCTCTGGCCGCCGAGGCTTTCCAGGGCCAGGCCCCGTCCAAGACGTACGGCTCCGAGCAGATTCAGGTCGACGACTTGCGCTTCTTATTGTTCAATTGTTTTTTTGCTCAGCTCGATGAAGTGAAGCTTCTGTGTTGTTCAGGTTTTGGAAGGGTTGGATCCTGTGCGTAAAAGGCCGGGAATGTATATTGGGAGCACCGGCCCCCGGGGTCTGCATCACCTGGTATTTGCATTTCCTTTTTTCACTTTGGTATATAATTTGCAAGGAACGCTAGTTTGTGGGCTTGATAGTTGCTGTTTTCTTCTGACATAGGTATATGAGATATTGGACAATGCCATCGATGAAGGGCAAGCTGGATTTGCGACCAAGATAGATGTTGTACTGTGTGAAGATAATTCTGTGAGCATTACTGACAATGGCCGTGGAGTGAGTTCTTTATCCTTTTAACTCAATTTGGTCAGGATTGATGAGTTATTAGATACTATGCTTAAGTGTTTCCACCTCAACGAATTGATTGATTCCAGTCAATTGGATGAATGACATTTTTTGTCTTCTTTTATACTTGTTCTGTGAATGTAGCAGTTGTCTTCACGGGGCTATTTTTTTATCCTACTTGGTTGTCTAGCTAGAGTGTTAGTTTTTCTGTGTATACTATTTAGAAGAAGTTCCTTTTCCCTGTTAGCAAGGCAAAATCTTGGAGCAGCTCATGCGCATATGTTGTTGTCTGATTGCTAATTTTCACGATTCCATCACCTCTTTAATATTTGAATTTGTGAATGTTAATAGCCAGTTTTTCTATGCAGATTCCTATTGACTTGCACCCTATCACAAAGAAGTCTTCTCTGGAGACTGTTTTGACGGTATATAATTCTTTTTTTTTTTTTGCGTTTTTGTACCTGTATTTACTTCTTGGCTTTACTGGGGTATAAATATAGTTTGGTGTATCTTATGCATACAAAGTTAGTGAGATGGGTAGCTGTATTTTATATAACGTAGTTTATAAACACGTAACCATTTTATTCAGTTTGTATCCTGATATCTTGGATTTGAGCACATAGGCAGCAAACACCTGTACTTGATATGTACTAATCCATTTATAGAACTTGGTTGGAGATCCTAATAATCGTTTTTATCTCGGTTTATCTTCTATCATTGTGTAGGTCTTGCATGCTGGAGGCAAATTTGGTGGTTCAAGCAGTGGTTATAGTGTGTCAGGAGGGTTACATGGAGTTGGCTTGTCAGTCGTCAATGCATTATCCGAGGTATTTCACTTATATTTCTGTCTCACAGTTTATTTTATGTTTTAAATAGGGGGAGAGGCTATTTGCTTCAAGTTATAATGACTAGAGAGGAGAGAAATATTGGAATGCATTATGTAGCCAAATGACACTTCAAATGGAAATTAATTGTCTCATTTGTTCAGGAACTAGAAGTAACTGTTTGGCGAGATGGAAAGGAGTACCAGCAAAAATACTCACGTGGAAAACCTGTAACAACCTTGACTTGCCAGATTCTTCCTTCAGAAGCAACCTCTGTCCAAGGAACACGTATCAGATTCTGGCCTGATAAAGAAGGTTTTGAAAAGGCGTTTATGGGCAACCAAACTTATTCTGCCTAGTATTTTGTGTGATGTCACTTTAATTTCTTTCACATGTGCCCCTGAAATTGATGGAGGCAAAGTTTTTTTCTGAGAAATTGCAGAGTATTTGCTGCATATTTGCTCCGTGTTTTCATGTGTGTTGTTTATATCAGTTTAGTGCATATTATTGCAATTTTTTATGGTAATTGTTGATTCTTACTGCATTTTCTAATAGCAAACATATATGTATTTCCTTATGACATTATTTCTTCTGCAGTGTTCACCGCCACAATTCAATTTGATTACAACACGATAGCTAGTCGAATTAGGGAATTGGCTTTTTTGAATCCAGAGGTAAACTTGAGATGAGTTGCTTTTGAGTTAACCTTTTTGGTGATATGCTATTGTTTCTTTTTAGAGGCATATTTGGTGCTTGGTTAGCTCTGAATTGATTGATTTATTTATTTGGAGAAGGCTCTTCTCCGAAAGGATATTGATTTTAATTTTCCAATTTTTACATTCACCAAAGCTGAAGTATGGTCTAACACAATTATGCCACATAAATTGTGCAGCCCTGGTTTAATATGTGTCCCTTGGTGTGAGAAGTACTAATTTAGTTCGGTATTGATGGGAACAAAGGGAATGTAAAGGATAGTAGGTGGCTTAGATTTTTATGGGACAAAATTAAAGGAGAAGGGGATGAGCGGCTCCTCACAGACATGTCAAGCAAGGGGACAACCGGCTCCTCACCAACGTCAAGCTTTAGAATCACATGATTCTCTCAAGCACAAAGCTTAACTTTGTTCAATATCAATCAAAATCTATGTTCTCAAGGTCTATAACATGTAGTTATTGACTCAAGAGATGTACTAATAAGTAATCAACTATGATAAGGACTCAAAATAATAAGAAAGTTCCAAAAGTAAACTCCTACTAATAATAGAAGGCCTGAATTAAATAAACCATACTAAAATAAAACTTAACCAAAATAATATAAAATTCCTAATTCTTTCCTAATTTTTGTCCTACATCAGGTATTCTGTGCATGTTTTGTTTGGGTTGGTTTGATAATTGAATCAGTTTGGCAGATTGTTTTTCTTCTTTCTGTGACAATTATCTAGATTGTGATTTAACAAAATTATGTAGATTGCTGTTGCTGTCCGGTATACTTGTGTCTTCTATAGATTTTGGTGTTTTAAAGTTTTTTTATTTCATTTTTAACATTTTTGGTCACAGTTGTAAGTGTTTTTGCGCTTCTCTAGAAGTTTGGAAATAAAATTTGTTATCTCTCTTGTAGCTGACGATTACTCTCACAAAGGAGGATGCTGATCCAAGCAAAGTTCAATATAGTAAGCACTGTTATGGTGGTGGTTTGCTTGAGTATGTAAAATGGTTGAATTCTGATAAGGTAAATCTATTCAAAATAGTGCTTCGTAATTAGGAATTGAAGGTTTATTTTTGACTGAGAGATGAATGTTTTTAAGGTTATGATATGCTGGTGTGTCAAATGAATTTTTGAAAGCTTAGAAAAGTTTTAATTACATGATCATGTGTATTATTTAGTAAAGCAGTTGAAGCATTCTAGTTGCTTTGTAGTTTTGTATTAAGTTTTACAATTTTATTATCTTTTTCTTTCTTGTAGCTGGAACTAATTCTTCTTCTTCCTCCTTTCTTTTTAAAAAATTTTTTTAGAAACCTCTTCATGATACAGTATCATTTCATAAAGAAATGGATGGCGTCATTGTTGATGTTGCACTTCAATGGTAATACACTTTTTGATGTTGATTATATTTTAGAAAAAGGAAACACAAAAACCTATATACATTTTCATAAAGAAATTTATACCTCATTATGATTGTTATTATGCCAGTATGGTATGAAGTTAATGTATGGCATTTTATTTCATATTTTTAGGTGTGTAGATGCGTACACAGACATTTTGCTTGGTTATGCTAATAGTATTCGCACAATTGACGGGGGCACACATATTGATGGTCTGAA
Source organism: Piper betle (assembly GCA_033002965.1). Lineage (NCBI taxonomy): Eukaryota > Viridiplantae > Streptophyta > Magnoliopsida > Piperales > Piperaceae > Piper > Piper betle. Next base: position 104,656 of record JAURVB010012658.1, on the reverse strand, counting down.
GGCTTCCTTGACAAGAACGCTTAATAGCCTTGGCAAAAAGTCTAAAGCTATGAAGGCATATTCTATTTCACCAATATTCACATGCTTTATTTGAAATATTTAAGATGATCCTAAACTGGTCTCCTTTTTCAATCTTAATCTGATTTTCTTAAGCTATTTTTACCTTGATTCTCTTTCAGGAGAAAGATATTAATTTAAGTGGAGAACATGTGAGGGAGGGGCTAACTTGTGTTATCTCTGTGAAGATTTCAAATCCAGAGTTTGAAGGACAAACTAAGGTGATTTTTTTGCCATCAATGTGCTTTAGTTAAATATCAGTAGAAGCGCTATTTCAACAATTCATGTCATGTTAATGTTATGTTTTTACAATGGTATTACAATAACAGACACGATTAGGTAATCCAGAGGTCAGGAGAGTGGTTGATCAATGCATTCAAGAGCATCTAACTGAGTACCTTGAATTGCATCCTGATGTCCTAGATTCAGTTATTGCCAAGTCTCTCAATGCTCTGAAGGTGATTTTTTTGTATTTATTGGTGTTTTTTTAAACATAGTTCTACGGTTGATGCTGCATCTCACTTCAGGCCGCCCTAGCAGCAAAAAGGGCAAGAGAATTAGTGAGAACAAAGAGTGTGCTGAAATCTTCTTCTCTTCCTGGAAATTAGCTGATTGTGCATCTGCAAATCCAGAAGAATGTGGTATATCTGTTCCCCCATAAAATACATGTTTAATTTCATTTGCAAATGTTGTACGTCTGTATTTATTGATACAAATTACAAAGGTAGAGATTTTGACAAGGTTATAAATATTTGCCTAAGCTTTGTGTGTGTGTGTGAGAAAATTAATGAAGTATTTGACAGCAAAAAGCCCAGTGCTCTATTTACTTCCCCATTAAGCCTGGCCCTGTGAGAACTAAGGAATCAACTCAGAATGAATATGCTCCATGAAAGATGATGGAATTCTAGATGAAGATGGCGTAGAGTCAAGAATGATATGGGAAGTAATAGCAGTTGGAAAATCCACGATTGTTAAATTGGTCAAGTTAGAAGCTTTTCCTTTCTAGATGGGCGCAGCTTTGCTGAAACAAAGAAATTATTTTCAGCACATAAAACATGATGCAATGTAAATACAAAGATTCATCAGCATTGAGGAATTTGAGCAAAGCATTATTTCCTTTTTATTTTTAGAAGTTGCTTGAAGGAATTTAATGGGTATGTCATATGAATTTGCTGGGATTGGTGAGGCTTTAATGAGCTTATATTTTATGGTCCAAGTGGAAATTTTGATTTGAATTTATTTTTACTTTTGTTTTTTGACAGTTTATTGGCCATAAATAATGACTTTTGTTTTCTTAAAGGTCTTAATGGAGATAAAAGTTGTTTTTTTAATGGAGACTTTTTCCCCTTTCTTGTATTGAAAAAAATTGTTGACAGGATTGGCATCTTTTTTTTTATTGTACGAATTTCCAGAATTGAGGTGTTCATAGTTTTATTCGCTGATGTGGTTAGTGAACATATTTATTTGATTTTACAGCTATCATTTATTTATGTTATAATTGCAGAAATATTTATTGTTGAGGGTGACTCAGCTGGTGGCAGTGCAAAGCAAGGTCGTGACAGGCGCTTTCAGGTCAGCTGCCCTTGGCCACTTTTCCGTCCTTAAATTACATGATTAATTTATCATGTTGTATGCTCTTATCAAGTATACGAGGTTATGAGCATAGAAACTTTTTGATCAATTTTGGTATTCATTGGATTCTCAGATTGAACGCTCCTTATTGTGTTCAATTTAAGCTGAGTTGAAAGAATACTATCTGTATGTTTTAAAGCTGGTCAACATTGAAGGAGCGAACAACCAAGAAAGTCTTAGAGGAAAGTATGTCATATGTAGAGTATGATCAGGAGATGAGAGGTTGCAATGAATGTTCATGTGGAAAATTGAAGAAAAATAAGTCAAGCTTTAAATTTTTTCTGATGTGTTATTTAGACTTCATTGACAAAATACTTTTAATTCATACTTTAATGAAGCTACTGACGTGGCTGTTATTTGGGCAGGCAATTTTACCTTTAAGAGGTAAAATTCTCAACATTGAAAGGAGGGATGAAGCTGCTATGTATAAAAATGAAGAAATTCAAAATTTAATTCTTGCTCTTGGACTTGGTGTAAAGGTAGTTTCCTTCTTTTATTTTTGCAGTGTTCTGTTCTGTAATCAATGATTGCATTTTATGTGGCGTAAAAAAATTAGTTACTCCTATTCCTGTTTCAATTGTTCCTTTTAGGGTGAAGACTTTAAAAAAGATGCTCTTCGGTATCATAAGATAATTATTTTAACAGATGCTGATGTGGATGGTGCTCATATTAGAACTCTTCTCTTAACATTCTTCTTTAGATATCAGGTAAGTACAAGATGTTGCATTTTAAAAGACTATAAAATATCTATATTAGAAGTAATATACATTTGCTTGTCATGAGTCACGTGTACATGTCTCCCTGATGTTATTTTCTAACAGAAAGCACTTTTTGAAGAAGGCTGCATTTATGTGGGGGTTCCACCTCTGTATAAGGTGCGTTTTTGTCTTAACCCACTAGCCAGCATAAGGTTTTGAACTTTTTCATGTATCCAGTACCATTTGTCCTTTCTGTCAAATGTTTAGGTTGAGCGAGGTAAACAGGCACATTATTGTTACGACGAGACTGAACTTAAACACCTTCAAAGGACATTTCCTCCGAATGCTAACTATTCTATACAACGTTTTAAAGGTACTGGACATGTTACACCTCTTTATGCCAAGACTTCAACAGCTGTTATCTTATTTTTCATGAAGCATTAGGATGTAAGCTATGGAATATGTACTGCAGTAGACATAATATCAATATTTGGCAAGTTTTTAAACTGGGTTAATTTTTGAGAGAATGTGGGTGCACTCACTTGTTGGTATTTCAGTTATTATTAAGAATTTAGCTGAGCAGCTGAGCAGTCTTTGTTTAACAAAAATACAATAATAGTTCTTATCTTTGTATGCCACAGCTACTATGAGCAAAATGAGGTGTGGTTAACTAACTACGTAGTATTTTTCTATTGTCATTTTTGTGGGTTGGAAGGGCTTGGAGAAATGATGCCTGCACAACTATGGGAAACTACCATGGACCCTGAGAGAAGACTGCTTAAGCGCTTGGTAGTAGAAGATGCTGCAGAAGCAAATGTGGTCTTTTCATCTTTGATGGGTTCTCGAGTAAGTTTATTGACTCATCTTATTGTGTAACAACCTTAAACGTAGAAAAAGGAAGAGTATGCTAAGGGCTAAATGCGAACTGATATAATCGTAAGCATCAGGGTAAAAGGGTAACCTGCCTATATTTTTTTCTGATGCCAATGCAATGATTTAGTGATATGTTAATCCACAGATTTTATAGTGAAAATAATGTGTCTAAAGCTTAAGTTCACACTTGAATCGTACATATCCCAGGTAGATGGAAGGAAAGAACTTATCCAGAATTCTGCTGGTCTGATCGACATTGATCAGCTGGATATTTAGGACTCGAGGTTCATCAGTCTTAGGCATAGTGTGATCGACATGTTGAAATGGCTTGATTACCTTAAAGAGAAGGGACAGAACGTGAGATCCGTCAGTGCCCTCGGCATACCTTTCGAACATACAAGGTCTGGAGTGACATTTGCCCATGATAGATTGGAAAACAGGAATGGAAGCGATACAGAAATTTCTGTCAGGAAAATTGACATATTTTCACAAAATTCCAGATGTATATTTTGTCGGAAGAGCATACTTTTTTAGCTATTAGAGAAAATTGTGGCCATTTTGTTCAGCAGGGCCTGGCTGGCCTCCTAATCGTGTGATCACATGTGATGAACAAAACTTGTATGCCCAATGTGGGGTAGCATCTGTATTTCGTTAGCTTTATTTCTTCTAAATCTTGTACCACTTATCCATAGAATGCTTATTTCTTGTCAATCTTGGCTCCTGAGTGGCAGCCATATATTTCGAACCAAATTGCTGGCGCATTTTTGTTTTTTATTGTTTTTGTTTTTGTGTTTTTTTTGGTTTTTTTCTCAATTTAGATCTTTGAAACGTTGCTGAGAGAACCTGTATAATTCTTTTAGAGTGGTTGATCTCCATCTTAAACCTAGTGAAGAGGAATTCTTGATACAATATATCAGCTTAAATGTCGCCTGCCTTGGAAGATACATCATGTAGTTTTCTTTGATTATTAGTCTAATTTTCAGGCCTCAGGATTCTTAAACTGGGGAAGTGAATATTCTTGTACGTAGATCGTCGTTGACCATCAAACTTGGACAGTAACAGATTTAACTGCCATATCACAACCGTTATAATTCTTCCATATCCCTCTCAAAACTTCCTTGTCAGCAGGCTAAAAGATCATGTCTTGTTCTTGCTCATGCTCGTAGCCTCGAACCACTGGCTGTGGTAGAGCAGATAAGACTCCCTCTCTTCCTCTCAAAATAACAATGGCGTCTTTCCTCCACCCAATAAGCTGCCATGTCTGCATCCGCCGGCAGGCCGTCCTTCGGCCACAAAATTGATACGCCCATCAACACAACACGTCCCCATACACCACCGCCACCACCGTTGTTGTGCTTTCCACCTTCGACGTCCACTAATTGCCGGACATCAGCTCTCCGGTTGAATAGCTCGCCGGATATAGCAGCCGGCGACCGCAGCTCTGATGGGTCGCCTTTGGAGCCCTCCAGAAACAACTTGGTTGTGGAGGTTCTGGAGTCTATCAACTGGAATGAGCTTGACGAGTGCGCCGAAACGTATGCGTCCATTCTCCAGTACTGCCGCAGCTACAGTAATTTTGAGCTCGGCCTGCAGATTCATGGCCACTTGGTGGTCTCCGGGGTGGAGCTCTCGGCATTCTTGGGCAGCCAGTTGCTGGAGTTCTACTGCAAATTTGGTCTTGTGCATGATGCGCGTCGGTTGTTCGAAAATTTGCCTGTTCGGAACTTGTTTAGCTGGACCTCCATGATGGGGCTGCACTGCAAGCTCCGAGACTATGAAGAGACTATAAGGCTGTTCTATTTGATGATTGATGCTGGGATTCGACCCGACCACTTTGTGTTCCCCAAGGTTTTTAAAGCTTGCTCTGAGCTCAAGAACTACACGGTGGGCAAGGATGTTTATGATTACATGTTGAGTATCGGATTTGAAGGAAATCCTTTCGTCCATAAATCGATCATTGATATGTTCATCAAGTGTGGAAAGGTTGGTTTTGCTACTGAGTTGTTCAGAAAGGTGGAGTACAAGGATGTTGTGACGTGGAACATGATGATTTCGGCGTATGCGTCGAAGGGTGATTTCGAACGAGCGTTCAAGCTTTTTGAGGATATGAAGTCTGCTGGGGTGTGGCCAGACCAAGTCACATGGAATTCTATCATTGCAGGATATGCACAAAATGGGCAGTTTCAGAAAGCTGCTGAGTTGTTCCTTCGAATGCAGAACGCAGGGGAGTTCAAGCCGAATGTGGTGTCATGGACTGCCCTGATAGCCGGATCAGAGCAGAATGAATGCTCCTCCCAAGCATTGCATGTTTTCAGGCAGATGCTGATTGAAGGTGTGAAGCCTAATTCAATCACAATTGCAAGCGTCGTTTCAGCGTGCACTAATATGGATTTGGTTCTCCATGGCAAGGAAATTCATGGATACTGTCTGAAGGATGATATATTAGATTCAGATGTCCTAGTTGGAAACTCGCTGGTCGACTTCTACTCTAAATGCCAAGATGTGACTTTAGCTCGAAGAGTATTTGATCGAATAGGTAGAAAGGATTTGGTGTCTTGGAATGCAATGCTTGCTGGGTATTCTCTAAAAGGTTGCCAAGAGGAAGCCACTGAACTTCTTCGTGCAATGGAGGAACGGGGAGTACAGAGTGATGTAGTTACATGGAATGGTCTAATTACAGGTTTTACACAGTATGGTGACGGTGAGACAGCTCTCAAGTTCTTTCACAAAATGCGTAAATCTGGGTTTACTCCAGATACAATTACCATATCCGGCACTCTAGCAGCCTGTGCACAGGTGAACAATTTGCGATTGGGAGAGGCAATGCATACTTTTGTTCTTAGAAATTCAATAGAACTGTCAACAGGAGTTGGGAGTGCTTTCATAACCATGTATGCAGGATGTGGCCGGCTGGAAAATGCATGTTCTGTGTTCCGAATGCTTCCTCTCAAAGATGTAGTTGTGTGGAATTCAATGATTGCAGCTTCTGCTCAAAATTCATATGGAGCAAAAGCATTAAGCTTGCTTAGAGAAATGCAGCAGGTTGGTATGCTACCAAATGATGTGACAGTTGTTTCTGCTTTGCCTGCTTGTGCGAGGTTGTCTGCTTTACGTCAGGGCAAGGAGATTCATCAATACGTTCTTCGACAGGGGCTTGATACCTGTACCATGACTTGGAATGCACTGATAGACATGTACAGTAGGTGTGGAATGATCCGACAAGCACGAAGACTGTTCGATGTCATGCCTGTTAGAGATTTGGTTTCTTGGAATTCTTTGATTGCAGGATATGGGATGCATGGGTTTGGCATAGATGCAGTAAACCTGTTTGAGAGCTTAAGAGACTTGGGTTTGAAGCCAAACCATTGCACATTTACAAACATATTATCTGCCTGTAGTCATTCCGGGTTAATTGACGAAGGTCGGAAATATTTCAAGATGATGAAGTGTGAGTACAAGCTCGAACCTGCTGTAGAGCAATACGCTTGCATCGTAGACTTGATGGCTCGAGCAGGATTGTTTGATGAAGCCATGGAGTTCATCAAGAACATGCCAATTGAACCAAATGCAGCTGTTTGGGGGTCCTTGCTAGGTGCTTGTAGGATTCATAAGAAAATTGATCTGGCTGAGCATGCTGCGGAAAAACTCTTCCAGTTGGAGCCACACAATTCAGGAAATTATGTGCTTCTAGCAAACATTTATTCGGCAGCCGGGAGATGGCAGGACGCTGCTACAATGCGGCGTTTGATGAAGGATAAAGGAGTGACCAAACCTCCGGGATGCAGTTGGCTTGAGGTGGAGCGCAGGGTTCACAGCTTTGTAGTGGGAGATGTGTCCCACCCTATGACGGACAAGATCACCGCAAAGTTGGAGAGGTTGTACGCAGAGATAAAAGCAGAGGGTTATGTACTTGACACAGATTTTGTGCTCAAGAACGTGGAGGATGATGAGAAGGAAGACAGCCTCTGCGGGCACAGCGAGAAACTCGCAATTGCGTTTGGATTGATCAGTACTTCCCCAGGTACACCGTTAAGGATCATCAAGAACTTGAGTGTGTGGTGACTGTCACTCAGCTACCAAATTCATATCCCAAATTACTAACAGGGAGATTGTGATGAGGGATAGCAATCGGTTTCACCATTTCGTCGGAGGGGTTTGCTCATGTAAGGATTACTGGTGAATCACATATACTATATATTCCAGGACTAATTTTATTCAAACAAATGTAGCCTTGAGTGAATTAGAGTCGAAAGGCTTGAAAATCAAGATACTAAAAATTGGTCGCATGCCATGATCGATAGTGGTAGCAAGTATTGGCAGGTTGCAGACCTTATTGTCTAGTGAACTAGTGAATGCGCGTGCAGGCAGACGTAGATTGTAAGCACAAAACGGCTTTGGCATTGTTGATATTCAAAACTGTTGAATCCGTCCTCCATGCTCCATGCATGGAAACACTAAATATTGTTGCATCCTCACGGAATATATTATCAACTTTGGCAATAATGTAAGTAGACGTCCCAACTGCTCAATTACCACCATATAAATAGGAAGAGCTCAAAGTAATACCATTGCTGGGGGCTGCCTTCTCCATCCTGCATTGCTCTTTTCTGTACTAGGTTAAATAAACCCTGCACAAGCAGGTCCTCAAAAGAGAACACAAGTACATGGACAACGACAAATAGAGGGTAGCACCTTGTGAAATTTTACTTCAAATGATTTTAAAAATTTAAACCTACCATTTTTAAATCATTCAGTTCACCTTAAAGATTTCACATGGGAAATATGCTGCCCTTAATGCAAAATGCAACTCCGGAATTTGGACTTGTCTGATACTGACACACAGCAAAAATCATCTCCTCTGAGAATAAGTTGAATGTAGTCAGTCTAACATATCCAATATAGAAGTGTTTTTAAGTGCATCAGCTTCTGCTAGGAGAGAAGCTAGCGTCCTGTTTGGAAAAACATTATCAGCTTTCATTCTCTCTCTAAACCCATAAGCTGGAAGTTTTGCATTTATGTAGGCTTGAAGCAAAAGTTGATACTGCTGCATACGTCCCACATATCCCGATGTTCGCAGATTATTGAATATTTTTTCGGCGCTATGGATATCTCCTCGCTTGGCATAGTGGCTTAGCACTGCCATGTAAGTTGAGTAAAAGGGCTTCAACTTGTTCTGCCCTGCCTTCTCTAAGATTGAATCAGCCTTCTCTATTTCTCCAGACTGGAGATACAGATTAACAAGGGCATCCCATGTTTGGGGAACAATAGGAGACCCCTTATCTGAAATTTTCTTCATCAGGTCTTTTCCTTTTACGAGGAGCTTGTGATCACCATAAACTTTCAACAAGGTCGTGTACAGTTTTGGAACTGGCCTCTTCCGAATCTTCAGAGACCGCTCATATATTTCTTCAGCTTTCTCTACCTTGCCCAGCTTACCCCAAGCAGCAATGGCATTAGCAGCCTCAAGTACACGTGGAGATGCTTCACACACCTCCCATACTCGAGTGACCTCTTCTGAATTACCCAATGCTGCATATAAAGTAAGCAATAAAGCACATGCTTCGCGATTTTGCTTCAGAGTTTCACCCTCCATCTCCCTCATAATTAATACAGCTTTCTCTTTCTTTCCATTGTAAATGTAGTGTCTTGCAATGACTGATTTGAGATGCAAATCTGGTTCCAATTCTTCAGCTTTCATTGTTTCCAAAATTTGCTCCATGCCATCAATATCATTTGCTCGACCTTTGGTGTCAATCAGAAGTTTATAGGTAAATAAAGATGGCTTTACATTTTCCTTTTCCATCATCAGCAGAACATCGGCAATTTTTTTCCGGTCCACTTTCTTATATAAGAGAAGTAACTGATTACATGCAAATGCTGTCAGTGGGAAGTCAAAGTCCCGCATTCTATTAAAAATTTCTTCACCCTTCTTCACATTTCCAGCTGAACAACAGTTAGCTAGCAAAGTCCGATGAAGTACTTCTCCTCTAAAGCTTTTGGGGACATCGTTAATATACTTCTCTGCTCTACTAATGCCGTGAATTTTGGCTATCAAATCCAAGTGAGAAGCATAATCCCGTTCAGTGAAATCAAACTTTTTCTTTGCTTGCAACCATTCCATTAACTATTTTAAAAAAAACAAACAGAATATTTAGATAATTCATAACCTGAAACTTTATACTATAATAATATCCATAGGTTTCATAACATAAAATATATGACGTCAAAAATTCAGGAGAGAATTTATTATTGATATTATTTTGTTGTAAAGAACACACAATTTCATTTGAGAGGCACGCACAATTATTAAAAAACGCACAAAACAATGTTACCAGACACCCTATCGACTGTCCACAAAAAGAATTTCTAGTTTAAAGTTCTAAAAAAAACATATTTTTAAAACCTTAATCATTATCTTGCATGTTATCAATAAAAAATGACACAAACTTGAAAGAGTTACAGTTATGACTCAAACCTGTAAAGCCTTAGGATATTGCTTGAATTTTCGAAGACTCAGCAATGCAAAGGAAACTTGAGTTCGTTCTAGAGGCTTTTCTTCTTGAATCCATTTATCCAAAGTACTGTTAAGAGATGCCCGTGGCGTCTCAGAAATTGCTTTAAATAGACCAGACAGGTCATTCTTTTTGACATCAGAGGCTGGTCCAGTTTCATCTTCAGAATCAGCATTCTCACATTCATCCTCTGATACTTCCAGTTCAGAAACTGATTCTTCAGTATTCTCTTGAGTAGCACCTTTGCCATCACCATCGGCACAATTAGTCTCCTGAGAAGATTCTAACTCAGAAAATCCATCTTCTAAGCCGTCTTCTTCATCACTACTTTTGGAACCAGCCTGTGATGAAATGTGCTTTGATCCCACAACAGATGCACCAAAAATATATGTAAAAATAGCTTTGGGTGGTAAGATGCGTCCAGCAACAATCTTCTGGCGATTCACACATTGCTTGTCCAATCCACCAGCCAAATTATTATTTGTGATTCCAGATTTAACTGAAACATACCCACGGTTTCGAAGTCGAAAACCACAGTTCCTGTCAAGAGTAGGACTAAAGCCCATCAGCATGCATGGATTTATTTTAAATAAACAAGGCAAAATAAGCACAGAACATAGATTCACCAGCTTCTGGAGTATAATATCTTAGCAAATATAAGAGGTAGCCTTGTCTGTCACGATGCATTTCGTTCCTACGCAAAATGGCACATATGAAGTATACGTAGAGACTACAGTAAACCCGCACGCACAATCAAAAGGCATTTGGCATACAAAGCAATCAGCCGCAAAGAGGACGGGAAACATCACATTGAACAAGCACGAAGCATGAAGTAAATGGAAATGGTACAAGTTACTAGCTTGCTACTCACCAAAAAGCAATCAACTTTCTACCTCAAAATGGAACGAGAAAGAGTGATAGGAGTTTGCGATCATACCTAGCAGGATTAGCAGCTCTTCGGATAGCCCACATGGTTTCCTCCGATTTCACCGGGGGAGATGGAGAAGAAGACGACGAAAGGGTGAACTGCTTAAACCCTAAAAATCCTCAAAACCCTGCATTCGGAGGTAGGGATTAGTGGGAGACGAGTAAACTGTGAGAAGCCCATAAGAGCCCAAGTGAGTCATTGGGCCTAAGATGGTATATATGGGCCTACAGAGAGGCCCAACAAAATTGGGAGCTGCTTTTCTCGTCCAAATTTGTTGTTAACTTTCTCCCCGCCCCCCTCCCTGCCAAAAGAAAGATCTACACTGCAAAATTCTTGCCCCAATTAATTAATTCTTATTCCTTTAGTGTAAGGGACATGTTTTTTTCAAATATAAAATTTATTTCTCAATTTAATAAAATCTTTCGGTACTAATATTTATTTCTATTGCACCGAAATTAAAGTTAAAAACTGTTAATTTATAGCCGGGACACATGACAAATTATGTGGAGCTTCCTTGTGTGAGAGAATAATACAGAGGATCGATGAACTTAAGAATTTGTTCTATAATTATGAAAAAGTGAGATTTGGCCGCCACAATTTTATTCCCGTTGGATTTCAACTTATTCCTTCTTTTTTTTTAAAAAAAAAGGGCTTTAGAGCTTAAGTGTGGGAATGCCAGCCATCTAATCATTGAACTATGTCCTTCTCCTTCATTGCATGCATGCATTTCTTTTGCGGAAATAACCGAACCTACGTGATATGGTCTAGGATTGTCACTACATAATTGATTCTTTAGAGACAAACCGGCAAGATATTCTTTTGGGTAGCTAGGAACTCAAAGTTCAAAGACCGGCAAAGCGAATTGGGATAGTTTCATTTTCATGTACTTTTTGTACCCATATCCAAACTTCGAAGAAATCTTTTAATTATGTATGTGGAGCAAATTTAATATGATCAATGCATCATCTTTAATCAGAAAGGGAAAACAATCAGCTTATCCGAAAGGTTTTTATTCTATTTCTTGCTTGTTTTTTTATATTCAAGGAAGTGGCTACAACTTTTTATCCTTGTGTATTCTTTTCCAATATTCTTTTCAATGTGGTCTCCCAGATTCTACCACCAGAAAGCAAGATAGGCACGTCCACTCGATCCGCCATCTCCAGCACTTGCAATGTTCGGTACATTAGTATCCCACCATGAACTTAGTTGTGAGGCTTAGAACATATATCTCATGTCAAAGGGAATCTTGAGTTAAGATCAATATACAAGTGGAAGGGCAAACTTTTCTAGGTGACTGGTCATTTAGGATAAAAGAAGCGTATGCCCACCCTTTAACACAGCTTCCATGCTGCAGAGCCCCGGCTATCTATTTGAAACGAGTCTGGGACTGGCTAGCATTGGACAAATTAAGTTCAATTTATCTTAATAAGAATTATTTTTTGTAGTTGAGTGAGGAATGTCGCAAGAACTATGCATGTGTAGTGATCGCCATTTTGCCTACTAGAGATGGTCGATTTTATTTTATTTTACCAGTAGATCATGGTCGGTTTGACAACATGGTTGGCCTGCATAGAGCTGTATTTTATGCAAACGTATCAGTTGGTCTCTGAAAAAATAAACTTTCACATGTTTGCAAATAAATTTGTACAATATTTCTAGTAGTTAAATAGAAAATTAGATGCACCAGCTTAGAGTGATGTTTCTGAGAAGGGTGATGAACCCTATTATCGTTTTCAACTGTCATAGCTTGTATTATGTATGTGAAGAACTTGATGGTTGATGCGCACAGTCGTCTTGGCCCTTGATACATGTTGACAAAAAAGGTCATTTGGCCATGTGAAGTATGATCTGTGTGAACTGTACATGGCAGTCTGTAGATGTTCAACATCTGCAACACCTGTGCAAAATGTGGAATAGAATTTTCTTTGATGTTGAAAACATCTTTCGGTTTTTACTGCTTATCTACCATCGTGTTCAGCTTCATTGATGCACATCAGTTGGCTCCTCTCAATCTACCTTCTTCCAATTCTCATTATTTGAATTGATTTAGGCTAGACCAAACCATTAAAAGTTAAATTCTTGCCACACTTTCTCCTCCTATCTAAGGACAATTACTTTGAACTCACCACTTCCTATGCTATGTGGAAAAACTTCAGAAAATATACGCGTCAAACTCTCTAATGCGTATTCATCAACTCAAATTCGAATTGCAGACTATCCAACATAAAAATCTTACAATGACCGAAGATTTTGGGAAAATCAAATCTCTATATGAAAACCTTTCAATAGTTGGTCATCTTATTAAGGAGACGGATCTAGTTTTCTATAACCTTAGCGATTTAAGGTTAAATTTTGAACCGTTTGTAATGTTTGCCACTTCTTAAAAAGATATCATTACAATGAAAGATTTGCACCACTTTCTTCTCACCCAAGAGCATCGTATATGTAAAACCCACGATTCGAGTTAGGGTTTTATATTCAGAACCGGTCGGGTCGACCATTATTTTTCGAGCTGAGTCAGTTTCAGGACACGCGTACCGAGCCGACACCGGTCACGTGTATGAGCTATGAGGGTCATGCGTACCCAAGTATATGATGATAACGTCATGAACACAGCAGAACAGAATGAGTTATCAGAATATATGAGAGTATGCCAGTGATTTTTATTTTTATATATAGTGGATCGTAGAATTAGTTTTAGGCCGTTTACCGCGTTAGGACGCGTTACGGGCAGTTTGGGTGGGTTGATAGTTCTAGAGCATGTCATTATAATTTTTTTTGGTGTTGTTTGATTTTACGGGATTTTTCCCGATTTTTATGAAATTTTTTAGGATTTAATACGAGTTAGTTATGATACTTGACTCGAGCCGGAGACGAGTCAAGTATTATTTACGAGTTTGCCACCACACACACCCCCGACGTTTTCTCCCCCACGCCCAAACCCTCGTGCCGCGCCGCCCCCGTTCGCGCGCCACCGCCGCCGCTGTCGGCACCGCCCGGCCATCGACCGACGCCGCCCAGCTCGGCGACGCCGTCGCCATGCTGCCCCGACCAAGCCCGGCCGCCATCGGGCCGCCGCGACGCGAGGAAGCCACGCCGCGATGCCGCGCCCGCGTTGCGCTCCCGTCGCCGATTCCGCCGCCGGCGACCAACGCCGCCGTGATCGATCGGTCGCCACAGCACCTTCGACCCCTAGCAGCCTTCCCCGACCGGAGCGGAGGCCATCGCCGCCGTGGCCGGCTGGATCTAGCGACCCATCGCCGCCGGCCCTGTTTTAGCCAATTTCCGGCGAGCCACTGCCTCGGCCGACCACGTCGACCTCATAGATGAGTCGGGCTCATCGAGCCGGTTCCGAGGGTACCCAACACGACCCCTTTCCGGCTAGTAGACGCCATCGGCAATAGTCGCCGGAAAACCACCGGAAGTCGCCGGAAAACCGCCCGCAACTGCCGGGAAACCGCCGGAAATCAGAATTTCTGGAATTCGCCGGAATTCACCGGATCTTCCGCGGGGCTCACCCGGTGGAGCCCGATTGAGCTTCGGACGCCGAGGAGCGCCGAATTCGAGCTTCGAGGCGCGCGACGGAACCCTAACCGTCGCCGATTGCCGACGACGTGAGGTATAATTACCTCCGATTTGATTATTTAAAGTTGATAATGATTGTTAGCACAGCATGCTAGGATTTATGATGTGATTGATAGTGAATGGAGGTTAAGTGATTTAATGAAGTAAGTAAATTGAGCATGATAATCGAGTAATGTAACTTAGGAAAAATACAATAAAATTGGTAGGAATAAGATGAGTAGAATTATTTTCATAGTTATGATTAGTGATGTGATTAATGTTTAATGATGGATGAAACGATGAGTTGCATGATGAGATTAAGTGTGAGTGAAGAGTAAGCGACCTAATGAAGTAGATCAAGTCAGAGCACGATAAGTGACCACAACATAAGTTACAGACACGTAATAAAAATTTGTATGAATAGGATGAGCTAGGATTAATTAATTTTTATGATTTTTTGATTGTTATGTTGATGGATGTTATTCGTATTGTGTGATGTTTGTTGAGTTTGATGCATCATTTAGTTAGCGGGCGTTAGTATCTAGTTTTGATGTGTAGGTACGAAGTAGGAGCTCGCCGCCTAGGCGCGATGACACGCTTGGAGCTTCCACCAGGTCCGTTTAGGACTCGTCTTATTTTACGCTTTTCTATTGCATGTTTATGTTATTATTTGCAGGACGGGTTAAGTGGTGTTTTATTGGATCCCACTTAACTCGGGTCATTTAATCGAATATTTCCGGATTAATAACCCCTCGAGGATGAGATCCCTCGAGGTTGATTTCGAAAACAAGATCCACCACAAGTTGCCTTCGGGCCTATTATATGAATCCCTTCCCAGGCCTATATATATAGTTTTATCGAGTTTTCAGTGAGACGAGAGATGGAGAAATCGACTGCACGTACCATGCAGAGGATGCCGTGACAGTCAAAGCGGGCTCTGGATTAGTGCCAGCGGACTGTTCCATTCCCGAGGGATCCTGACAACTCCGCGTTTGAGTTCCTCACACCCGGAGAACGTGGAGGTTTACGGGTACTGTTTAGTACAGCGCATGTCCGGACTTGTGGTTCAAAGGGTACTAAAGGCGACTGCCTGAGAGTACTCGGCCTTCGTGCTCAAGGCCAGGAGAAATATGGAGGTAAGGAGAGGGCTTAGGATAAAGTTTCACGAGAAGTACTGAAAAAGAAGTGCTGAGAGTAGCACAGTACCAGCAGCAGTAAGTTCGGGATGCTACCGGGTCTGCAGCCCAGTGGCTCCTCAGTAGTGCCCTTCAGAGTGTTCTTGAGGAAGTATATGGTTTTCTTTCAGATGAGAGTTTGCTCTCATAGCCAGTTTGTTATAGTTATTTTATTTTCCGGACCAGTAACGCTTGTTACTGACGTTTTTCTTATATATATGTAGGTGATAAGCACGAGATGGATGAGCCAGCTTGGACGGAGGAGCAATGAGGTCTTGTACACACACACATGTTAGATTTCTGAATGTTTAATATTGTATTATTATGTTATTATATTGTGAATGACATGAGTAAATGTTTGAGCATGATCATATGATGTGAATGAAACGCTGAGACATGATAATAGAATGCAAAATATGATCAGAGTTGAGCAGTGGAAGCGTAGTGGGTTGAGACCCGAGCTTCAGAATGAATATGTTATAAATGAGATTTTGTGTGATTGTTAATGCATGCCGATATATTTGTATATATATTATTTATTTTGACAGGGTGGGCCCATAATTGCACTTTTAGGGGAGACCCTGTTAGTTTTACTTCAGAATTTTCATCGATTTTGGTCGTAATTGTGATGGTGTGAAATTTAATTTGCATGTCATTCATGTAGTACCATCTTAGGGTTTTGTGCATGCATTCGTTCATGACAGATCGTATCTTCATCTTAAGACGCCGAGATTGGATCCGCACGAGTTAGGTTCGCGTTAGCCGACCTAACCGGGGCCTGTAACATGCCGGTTTGGTTCACGAATGTGAACCGGATTTGGGGTGTTACAACATTGGTATCAGAGCCACTCTCGGCCGATTAAGATGTATGATACTTTTATAGGTGATGTGTGTGCAAAGACTGCTCCGAGTCCAGCTGGCAGGTATGTTTTCGTATGTTTTCTTTAGATGCAGATTTTCTTCACAAGTTGTTTGGATAACAGTGTATTCAGACTGGGTCAGAATTATGTGGAACTGACCTTAGTTGAGTTGACAGGTCATTTCTATGGGATGATATCAGACAGTTGGTAAGTTAGATGTGAGCAAGGTATGTGTAGTGCTAGTAGGGGTAGAATGGGTATAAGTTCCAATCTTATACCAGATTCGGATGTCAGCAAGAATTTGACAGGCTTGTCATGATGGGCTTAGAGACCCACTAATTCTGTCCATCGCATAAGTGAATTAGATGATTGACCAGATGTTAGTGTCTTGCATGTCACCACATTAGTCCTGTTTCCATGGGACATGGTGTACATGATAGGAATGAGTTAAAAAGAAAATGGGTAATAATAAGGAGCTTGAAGTATAGAGATATTAGCAAGCTAGTTGATACATGACATGGACCACTTCCAGAAGATAGTGATGAATGAGGATGAGTAGCGAGGTGGATCGGCAGTCCAATGGGTACTTCACCACATCCCCTCCTCCATTAATTTATGACCTGCTGGTAGCAGTTTTGGCTTCACTTTACCAGACAGAGGTCTCGATATGATGAGGAAAAGATCAGGATTACTATTGAAGGCCAGTCAGCACTGATGAAAGTAGCCACTCCAGATTTGAAGAGATTATAGTGAGTTCAGCATAGATTTACCATCATATGCGTCAGCACATGATCCAAACCCCTCTGGATTAGACACGTATGGTTGGACAACCTGAGCCTAGTTGTTAGCAGCCAAGATATGTTAGAGATAGTAGAGTGGATTTATGATGTATATGATCCAGATCAGAATTTAGCATCTAGATAGAATTATCACCGACAGAGTTGCACAACCGCCGACCGAGTGCACAACCGCCGACCGAGTGCACAACCACCGACCGAGTGCACAACCACCGACCGAGTGCACAGCCACCGACCGAGTGCACAACCACCGACCGAGTGCACAACCACCGACCGAGGTGCACAACCGCCGACCGAGTTGCACAACCACCGCCCACGGCGCACCACCACCGTCCGAGATTCACTACCACTGATCGCAAACGCACTACCGCCGTCCGTGTATTGCTCATCCACCGACCGAGTAGATTAGTTAAGGTTTAGTAGGACTAGAGTTGAGGAACAAGGAACAGTTACAGTGAAGTCAGCAGAATAGAAAAGAGTTAAGGAAAACGGAGGTTATTTGGATGAGATGGCATAGGATCCCACTTCTCAGTTCTCTTGCAATCATTGTCTTGACCTAACACCATTGGGTCAGATGAATATTGTAAGATGTCCCCATCAGACACTGTTAGTTACAGTCTCATAGGGATGCGTATGGACAGAGTCAGGGAACATGACAGAGTGACCTCCAGATGAGACGGTCACAATGATCAGATTGTGTAGACTGCATGATCCATGGGTCACAACCAGCATATATAGATCAGATGGTTAGTAGATGATCATACGCGTAGTTTAACCCATTTAGCGATTGGCCAGCCAGCGATAGGAGGTTGACTTAGTATGGGGCATGGATAGAGGGTTAGTGAGGAAGGGTCTTTCAGAGAGAGATTGATTTCCTTGTGTTTCGCCAGCACGATTAGGTTCTCACCTTGAACCATAGGATTGAGCCTTGCCCGAGTATAGAGGTACCTCTATGGTACTGATTAGGGTTTACAGCATAGGTAGATGTTTGCAGATCGATCTTCCGAGGAGGATTTCACCCCAACATGAGAGTGGACCAGATGGAGTATATCAGTGTATGCTCATCTTTATTTATAGCCTTGCTTGAGAGTCTACCACAGCGGTAGTAGTCATGTGAGTTGAGATTAGTACTACAAATCGGTACGGGACGGCAGGTCACACACCACTGAAGAGCGGACGAGACACGCGTCAAACCTCACTATAAGTCCCCGTAGACTTGAGGGGAGACAGTGGTTCTTTGGGTCGTTTGAGCCCCGCCCGTTTAGAAGTGCGTGACTAGTACGGTATCGAGAAACACGTGCCTACTGTTAGCTGATTAAACTAGAGCTAATTAGGAGCCGTTTTTGAGATTCGTCATTGATTGACTGTTCCACAGACTGATCACCTGTGGCATGGTAAATCATGGCGATATTAGAGACAAGTCCACAGACCTACCAAGATTTTGGCCACCCAACATGTTACATAGGGATTTTATCTCCCCTACTATTTGCATGAGACCTTAACCTTACCATAGATGAGAGTCGCGCAGCGGAAGAGTGTGAGCCCATAACCCACAGGTCCCAGGATTCCCCGTTTACCTAGCGTCAGATACCACATGTGAGGACGAGATACCACTTATTGAGAGCTCTTGAGTAGTGAGACTAGATTTCCATGAGATTCAGCCTCCCTTCTTATAACCCAGAGATATCAGACAGAGTGGAGTTTTCACTTGAGGATTTCCACTCACCCTTTTGTAGCAGTTTTACCATCAGTTTACCCAGAGGATTGAGATGAGTATACATTGACCAGAGCACAGAGCACATGCCACAGACCAGATGCAGACTCCACAGTCCCATACAGAGTATGTTATCATACTCCTTGAGACACGCTGTGTATGTACAGGTGTTCTCGCCTCCTTTCAGAAGTAGTTAGTAGTTGTATAGATAGTCACCGGAGCCATAGTATACATTAGAGTCATAGCAGCTACCCTTGTTCTCTTATGGAACAGAGTGAGATACATGACTCAGGACCGAGTCAACTAGAACCAAGTGAGCGGTCCAGTTCCTTGTATAGGGACACCTGAGAGTTGGACCTAGACTGGCGACAATGAGCCGTGCAGCTCATTAGGGTATCTACCGTACTTAGCAAGAGACTCATAGCAGGCCTTGAGGTGATTGTAGGACTTAGGAATAGAGTTTCCTACGAGTATATGTAGGTGATTTTTCACAGATGAGGATTAGAGAGACATGGGTAGATGTTAGCAAGTAGGTCTTACCCTCGACGTAGTTTTCCCAGGCATAGCCCAGATTAGAACCTTGCAATACTCTGGAGTATTTGCTTGACCAACCCAGTAGGCCCTTAGGGGTGATCTAGGTTTTCCGCCGAGTTAGTAGTAGGGATCAGAACAGACACAGGAAGTATAGAATCCAGAATGTTTGAGATGGTCAGCATCACTAGCATGACTCGCCACGTCGGCACCACTACAGTCAGTGAGGATGGATATGGCTATCGACGAGTAGAGGATACAACAGGTGTGTATCTAGCTTCCAGGTAGTAGTTCAGCAGAACCTCCTTGAGTTAAAATTTCGAGGACGAAATTTTTATAAGGAGGGAAGATTGTAAAACCCACGATTCGAGTTAGGGTTTTATATTCAGAACCGGTCGGGTCGACCATTATTTTTCGAGCTGAGTCAGTTTCAGGACACGCGTACCGAGCCGACGCCGGTCACGTGTATGAGCTATGAGGGTCATGCGTACCCAAGTATATGATGATAACGTCATGAACACAGCAGAACAGAATGAGTTATCAGAATATATGAGAGTATGCCAGTGATTTTTTTTATTTTTATATATAGTGGATCGTAGAATTAGTTTTAGGCCGTTTACCGCGTTAGGACGCGTTACGGGCAGTTTGGGTGGGTTGATAGTTCTAGAGCATGTCATTATAATTTTTTTGGTGTTGTTTGATTTTACGGGATTTTTCCCGATTTTTATGAAATTTTTTAGGATTTAATACGAGTTAGTTATGATACTTGACTCGAGCCGGAGACGAGTCAAGTATTATTTACGAGTTTGCCACCACACACACCCCCGACGTTTTCTTCCCCACGCCCAAACCCTCGTGCCGCGCCGCCCCCGTTCGCGCGCCACCGCCGCCGCTGTCGGCGCCGCTCGGCCGTCGACCGACGCCGCCCAGCTCGGCGACGCCGTCGCCATGCTGCCCCGACCAAGCCCGGCCGCCATCGGGCCGCCGCGACGCGAGGAAGCCACGCCGCGACGCCGCGCCCGCGTTGCGCTCCCGTCGCCGATTCCGCCGCCGGCGACCAACGCCGCCGTGATCGATCGGTCGCCACAGCACCTTCGACCCCCTAGCAGCCTTCCCCGACCGGAGCGGAGGCCATCGCCGCCGTGGCCGGCCGGATCTAGCGACCCATCGCCGCCGGCCCTGTTTTAGCCAATTTCCGGCGAGCCACTGCCTCGGCCGACCACGTCGACCTCATAGATGAGTCGGGCTCGTCGAGCCGGTTCCGAGGGTACCCAACACGACCCCTTTCCGGCTAGTAGACGCCACCGGCAATAGTCGCCGGAAAACCACCGGAAGTCGCCGGAAAACCGCCCGCAACTGCCGGGAAACCGCCGGAAATCGGAATTTCTGGAATTCGCCGGAATTCACCGGATCTTCCGCGGGGCTCACCCGGTGGAGCCCGATCGAGCTTCGGACGCCGAGGAGCGCCGATCCGAGCTTCGAGGCGCGCGACGGAACCCTAACCGTCGCCGATTGCCGACGACGTGAGGTATAATTACCTCCGATTTGATTATTTAAAGTTGATAATGATTGTTAGCACAGCATGCTAGGATTTATGATGTGATTGATAGTGAATGGAGGTTAAGTGATTTAATGAAGTAAGTAAATTGAGCATGATAATCGAGTAATGTAACTTAGGAAAAATACAATAAAATTGGTAGGAATAAGATGAGTAGAATTATTTTCATAGTTATGATTAGTGATGTGATTAATGTTTAATGATGGATGAAACGATGAGTTGCATGATGAGATTAAGTGTGAGTGAAGAGTAAGCGACCTAATGAAGTAGATCAAGTCAGAGCACGATAAGTGACCACAACATAAGTTACAGACACGTAATAAAAATTTGTATGAATAGGATGAGCTAGGATTAATTAATTTTTATGATTTTTTGATTGTTATGTTGATGGATGTTATTCGTATTGTGTGATGTTTGTTGAGTTTGATGCATCATTTAGTTAGCGGGCGTTAGTATCTAGTTTTGATGTGTAGGTACGAAGTAGGAGCTCGCCGCCTAGGCGCGATGACACGCTTGGAGCTTCCACCAGGTCCGTTTAGGACTCGTCTTATTTTACGCTTTTCTATTGCATGTTTATGTTATTATTTGCAGGACGGGTTAAGTGGTGTTTTATTGGATCCCACTTAACTCGGGTCATTTAATCGAATATTTCCGGATTAATAACCCCTCGAGGATGAGATCCCTCGAGGTTGATTTCGAAAACAAGATCCACCACAAGTTGCCTTCGGGCCTATTATATGAATCCCTTCCCAGGCCTATATATATAGTTTTATCGAGTTTTCAGTGAGACGAGAGATGGAGAAATCGACTGCACGTACCATGCAGAGGATGCCGTGACAGTCAAAGCGGGCTCTGGATTAGTGCCAGCGGACTGTTCCATTCCCGAGGGATCCTGACAACTCCGCGTTTGAGTTCCTCACACCCGGAGAACGTGGAGGTTTACGGGTACTGTTTAGTACAGCGCATGTCCGGACTTGTGGTTCAAAGGGTACTAAAGGCGACTGCCTGAGAGTACTCGGCCTTCGTGCTCAAGGCCAGGAGAAATATGGAGGTAAGGAGAGGGCTTAGGATAAAGTTTCACGAGAAGTACTGAAAAGAAGTGCTGAGAGTAGCACAGTACCAGCAGCAGTAAGTTCGGGATGCTACCGGGTCTGCAGCCCAGTGGCTCCTCAGTAGTGCCCTTCAGAGTGTTCTTGAGGAAGTATATGGTTTTCTTTCAGATGAGAGTTTGCTCTCATAGCCAGTTTGTTATAGTTATTTTATTTTCCGGACCAGTAACGCTTGTTACTGACGTTTTTCTTATATATATGTAGGTGATAAGCACGAGATGGATGAGCCAGCTTGGACGGAGGAGCAATGAGGTCTTGTACACACACACATGTTAGATTTCTGAATGTTTAATATTGTATTATTATGTTATTATATTGTGAATGACATGAGTAAATGTTTGAGCATGATCATATGATGTGAATGAAACGCTGAGACATGATAATAGAATGCAAAATATGATCAGAGTTGAGCAGTGGAAGCGTAGTGGGTTGAGACCCGAGCTTCAGAATGAATATGTTATAAATGAGATTTTGTGTGATTGTTAATGCATGCCGATATATTTGTATATATATTATTTATTTTGACAGGGTGGGCCCATAATTGCACTTTTAGGGGAGACCCTGTTAGTTTTACTTCAGAATTTTCATCGATTTTGGTCGTAATTGTGATGGTGTGAAATTTAATTTGCATGTCATTCATGTAGTACCATCTTAGGGTTTTGTGCATGCATTCGTTCATGACAGATCGTATCTTCATCTTAAGACGCCGAGATTGGATCCGCACGAGTTAGGTTCGCGTTAGCCGACCTAACCGGGGCCTGTAACATGCCGGTTTGGTTCACGAATGTGAACCGGATTTGGGGTGTTACAGTATAACTCTCACCGCTCAATTGTTTTCCTTAGACATCTCCTCCACACCAACAGTTAATGTTGTAAATCAAACTATTGACAAGCCCTTTCCTTTCAACAATGCTAGTCGTAGTTCCTCTAACCGTGGTCAAGGTCAAGACCATGGTTGTGAAAGTGACAATGGCTCCTACAATTAACATGTTACTTGAAATAGTTTATCTTCTAACAATGGTCATCCACAATGCTAGATTTATAACAAGTGTGGTCACACCACACTCCAGTGTTATAATGGGTTTAACAAAGCATATCAGCCACTATTTCCTCCAATTTATAATCTTACATATTTGGGTAACTCATACACATCCAAATGGTACCTAAACTTCGGAGCCACTCATCACATCACTGGTAATTCTAATCTACTTATTGGACAACGATTTTATCATGAATGTGATCAAGTTATGCTTGGCAATGACAAATGTTTGCGCATTAGTTATACCAGTTCTGCTCAAATTTCTCATAGTATCAATCTTAAAAATGTCTTGCATGTTCCTAACTTTGTCAAAAACTTATTTTTTGTATCTCAACTTATAAGGGACCACAAGTGTTTTGTTGAATTTTTTAACTCAAAGTTTAATGTTCCAGGGCACATCCTCTTGTGGGGTTGGAGTAATGATGAACTTTATGTTATTAACCGAAGATCACCACCTCCTCGAGCATTACTCACAATTCATGCTGGATTGGATGAACGACATAATTGTATTGGTCATCCCACTCAAGTTGTCCTTCAACGAGCTTTGTAGTCTTCATTTATCAAGGTCTTTAGACTAAATAAGGATTTGCTCATATGTTCATCATGCTAATTAGATAAAAATCGATCTCTTCCTTTCCAACCCAATTTTTTGACTTTACATTTGTAAATAATTTTAGCCGCTATATGAGGCCCTTTTCTTGTTGGTTTTAATCAAAGTTTTTGCTGCTATATCTCTTTTATCAATCATTTTAGCCGTCACATATGGATTTACTTTTTAAAACCAAAAAGTGACACCTTTAATGCTTTTGTTAATTTCAAAACCTTCATTGAAAATTTGGTCCTTCATAAAATACAATATTTTCAAAGTGATGGTGAATCTGAATTTATAAGTCATAAGTTTCAAAATCTTTTACGTCAAAATAGTATAATTCATTTTGTGTCTTGCCCTTACACACCATAATAAAATGGTACTATAGAATGCAAACACCGTCACATTGTAGAAATATGACTTACCCTCTTGGCTCATGCTTCAATTCCAACTTCCTATTGGGATTTTGCATTTCAAACGGTTGTCCATCTCACCAGCCTACTTCCGCATGCAATAAGTCTATGTGAATCTCCATAAGAGGTGCTCTTTTATAAAATTTGGGATTATACATCTCG
Source organism: Piper betle (assembly GCA_033002965.1). Taxonomy (NCBI): domain Eukaryota; kingdom Viridiplantae; phylum Streptophyta; class Magnoliopsida; order Piperales; family Piperaceae; genus Piper; species Piper betle. The sequence goes on along the minus strand of JAURVB010012658.1, from coordinate 80,445 downwards.
TCTAGTCTTTGGTTGTCTATGTTTTCCATACCTAAGATCATACTCTACAAATAAACTTGATTTTCATTCATTTCCTTGTGTATTTTTAGGATATCATCTTAATTACAAGGCTACAAGTGTTTTTATATTCCTAGTGATTGTGTTTTTCTCTCTAGAAGAGTTGTATTTAACGAGTTTATCTTTCCCCTTGTACTTGCTGTACAACCATCCACACATCCATCCAACCCATCTATGGAGGCAAACTCCTTGATCCCCCTCCTTCCCTTGCCACCACCAGCTATGCGCTCCAACCTTGAGTATCAAAATATTTCTCGAGAGTCAACACTACCACCTTCCTTCCGTGGCACTGAAATGCTTACTACTGTTCTTCTCATACCAGTTTCAATGTTGCCACCTTTGATTCCAACTAATAAGGTACTCGAGCCCAATCTTGACAATTAGCTTTATTCATCAAATGATCACATTCAAAATATACTAGTTCAACAAGAATCTTCCACTATTATACCTTTGTCTAGTCACCCTATAGTCAGTCATTATAAAATGAACTCCCTTAAACCCAAAGTCTTTACTTCTACATATCATTGCCTCTTGTTGAAACTATGCCCACTTGTTATTGTCAAGTCATTAAACAATGGCATTAGTATCAAGCTATGTTTGAGGAGTTCAATGCCCTAATCTCTAACAACTCTTGGTCTCTTGTTCCCCTTCCCACAAATAATAGAGATATTGGGTGTAAATGAGTACATTGATAGGTACAAAGCACAACTTGTAACTAAATGGTTCAACTAATGGGAAGACATTGGATATTTTGAGACATTTAATCTAGTAGTTAAACCTATTACAATTCAGACAATCATGAGTATTGCCATCAACCGTGGCTGGCTCATCCGACAATTAAATGTTCAGAATGCATTTTTAAATGTTTGTCTCACTGAAGAAATCTTTATGGTTTGTCCTCCTGAATTTATTGATGACCAACAATCTACATATGTGTGTCACCTTAATCAGTCACTTTATAGACTCGAATAAAGTCCACGAGCATTGTTTACTCGTTTGTCCAACTTATTGTATGATTTGGGATTCAAGGACTCTAAGGTTGAGTCTTCCCTCTTCTACTTGTTTACATCTAACATAACTATATTGATATTAGTTTATGTAGGTGATATCATAGTCACAAGAAGTTCTCTATCAACCATTTCTTCTCTTATTAAGGATCTTAGCACTCATTTCACAATGAAGGATCTTGGTTTCTTGCACTATTTTCTTGGAATTGAGGTTGCCAAGTATGTATCTAGCCTCCACATATCTCAGGCTAATTATGTCTGTGATCTTCTCCAACGTCTTCATCTTGATGGATTCAAACCTATCTCCACACTGGTCGTAGTAAGGTAAAAAATGTTTAAGTACACTGGCTCTCCTCTTTCAGACCCACCTATTTATCATACTGATGTTGGTGCACTACAATACTCGACCCTTACTCAGCCAGATATACAATATGGTGTCACCTAGGCTTGTTCGTTTCAACATGCTCCAACCAACGAACATTGGTCAACTATCAAATGAATTCGAAGGCATCATAAGGGTGTTCTTGATCATGGAATCTGTTGTTTCTAATTTGAGAATTTAATTTGATCACTTACTCTGATGCTAATTGGACCAAAAATTCAAACGATTGTCATTCAACTATTGGGTTTGCCATTTTTTTGTGGGAGATAACCTTCTTTCATAGTCTTCCAAGAAGTAGCCACTAGTGGATTGATCTAGTGTTCAGGCTTTAGCCACTACAACTTCTGAAATCTCTTGGATCATTCATTTCTTTCACGAACTATACATTTCAATTTTTACTCTACCAACAACTTGGTGTGATAATATATCAGCCAATCCTGTCTTTCATGGATGAACTAAACACGTGAAACTTGATTACCACTTTGTTACTTAAATGTTCAACTTATTCCAACCTGTGACTAAGTAGTAGATATTTTGACTAAGGGCCTGGGTTGTGTTCAACATGATCGTCTAATAATCAAACTCATTGTTTGTCCACTTATCATGAGTTTGCCCGGAAGTGTTAGATAAATATCTAAAAACCTTTAATGTTAAGTTAAATTGAGTCAAATTTTACAACTCCCGTGTGTAATATACTATAAATTAGGTTAATGTAATGTAGTCAATACATGTAATCAATGCATAATCAATATGAAATTATAAATTTATCAAATGTAATAACGTCTATATGTACGTGAATGAGAATATTATTCCTTTTAAGAACTACCAATGGATGAAATAAATAGATAATAATATTCAAATGAGCATTCCTTCAGAGCCAAAGCTGATTCCAATATAATATTATTATTTAGCGGTCTGGGCAGTTCCACGAATAAATGAATCATAAGCTTGCAGAAAAGCGATCCTTTAGCTACTGCAGCCACAAAGATAAGTTCCTAGATGCTGTGATTTAATGCAAGGAGCTGTCAACTATACAGAAAGAAAATGCTATTCAAAAATAATTTCATTAGAAAAACCTGTGGCACCTCAAATTAACTGATCGAAGAGAACTTTTGTGAAGTCATCTACACATAAACAGGAACTGTAAACTTCAAACATCCATTCCAGTTCCATAATATTATATATATAACTTTGAGAAGGCTTATATATACATCACTACTGCTATGTGATCAAAAAGCAAGACATGTAGAAAGAAGGAGACGGGTCGAGAACTTAATAAAATAAAGAGTTTTATATGAGCTTTTGCTTGGTTATATATTAATGGGGAGGCCATAGGCTAATTCTTATATATTAATGGCTTCCTTGGTGGAGAGGTGTGAGGAGATGGTAGAGTACTCCTCTCATGTGGAATGTCACAAGTCGGTGCCTGCTCCTTTCTTGAGCAAAACTTACCAGCTGGTGGATGACCCAGGTACAGACCTCATTGTGTCATGGGGTGAAGATGGCAACACCTTTGTGGTGTGGAAGCCTTCTGAGTTTGCTAGAGATGTCCTCCCAAACTACTTCAAACACAGGAATCTCTCCAGCTTTGTCAGGCAGCTTAACATCTATGTATGATCCTATATGTTTCTTCTAATTCATGTCTATGTTTTATTTGTTTGTCTATACCATGACATGTTATATACTGTTTATGTTTTGAAGTATTATGAACTCGGTGGCGACATGTTTTTGCTTTTGCTACAGCATCTAAAATGTTTTAGTACGTAAAAGATCATCGACTAAATGTGCAGGGATTTAGAAAGATTGCTGCGGAAAGGTGGGAGTTTGCAAATGAGTACTTCAGAAGAGGAAAGAAGTATTTGCTAACACAGATCCACAGAAGGCCCCCGAATCCGCAGATTCATCACCACCAGTATTACAATCACTACCATAATCAAGCTGTAGGAACACCACTTGTCACCACCAGTACTACTGCTCCTGTTGAACTAAGTTGTTGGGTCCAGACTCCATTGCCATCATCAGCTGTAGAAAGCCGTGCTCTGTCAGCTATAACAGAGGACAACCAGAGACTTAGGAGGAGGAACAGCTTCCTCTTATCAGAGCTCAACCACACGAAAAAGCTCTACAATGACATAATCTTCTTCCTTCACAACCATGTGGTTCCAGTGGACACCACCATGGACATGGAATATAGATTCGGCACCACTACCCAAGAGCATACTCTAATTGCCCTGGAGCCAAAACACTCCAAGAAGCCAATGAATTTGAAGCTATTTGGCGTGCCTCTGTAAAAACCTTATAGTTATTAATGTATGGATGCATTGTTCGTGTATCCAACTATCAAATAACTTCGATTATTTCATCTTATTAATCGACTAGCACAGAAATGTTAATTGCGAAGAGTAAAGACCTCCTTCACCATGCGTCGCATTCGACTGGAACATGAATGTTATTGTATGATTATCTCGTTTTAATTTCTTGTTAAAAAAATAAAATGTTTGCCAGTAGCCCAGATAAAGGTGCGCTAGCAACATGACAAACATATCAACGAAAGCCACTTCATAGCAGACGTTTTATTTGAATCTAAGCCGATTTTTTCAACTTTCTGGCTAATCGGACTTCTACCACCGATCCGAATTATGTTCCATCATGTCCAAGACCTTGCACGGACGGCATCGCAAGTTACTCTCTATGGATTTCCGGCAACAATTACTATAGTAAATTCGCTATAATAATCATTGGATTAGTCCAAATCTCCACAATTAGTGGAGTACGAAGGATATAATTATAAAATTGTATTTTTAAACGATTAATTGTGAAGATTTGAACTAATCATGTGACTGTTCGGCAAGGTCGCTGTAATGCCTACGGCAAATCCTCAGCCCTCTCCAGAGTATGTGGCCGACGCCCACTCATATTCGGACAAAGAATATGCTAAGCTCGGGCCCGCTATTCCCGTCCGGATTCATCATGTAATAGGTCTCGGAGTCCCTGGACCCAACTACGCGCTCAAAGGGCGCCCTCATATACGTCATCTCGCCGTCCGGCGAGTCCTCGGCGTCGCTGGGGACGACACCGGCGCCCATGGAGACGGCTTGGAGGATCTGCACGATGCGGAGGTCGTCGTCGGTGGCCTCCCTCTTGGTCGCATACCCGGTCTTCCTCCCACTGCAGTACATAGTCCACACCGGCTCCTCCATGAGCCGCACCTTGTTGTCGGACCTCTTCTCACACTCCAGAGCGATCCTCACCAGACTCGACCCCATCTCTTGAAGCAGCTCGGTGGTGGGCATTGCCAGCTCCAGCAACAGCAGAGGGAGGCAACGCGAGTTGTCTTGCAAGGCCAGGCTGATTCGGGCTCTCCGGTAGCCGAACAGGGTGCCCGTCATCCGAACCCCGCTCTGGATGTGGCCGTCGAGGCGGCAGTTGCCGGGGAGGGCCTGCGGCAGCCTGCATGCCGGGTTGAACACCGGGAAGGATTGGAAGACGGATCGGAATATGTTGAAGAGCCGCAGCGACCGCTTGAGTTTCTTCTTCTTGGAGGGTTGGAGGAGGCTGACGGGCGGCTGGAGCTGCTGCAGGCTGTCGTTGGAGGAGGAGGTGGTCGGCGGCGATGGTGGCCGTGATGATGGCGGTGGTAGGGGTGGAGGGGAGGAGGCGGGGGGGCCGATGGTGCTGGTGTGTCTGGGGCGTGGTAGCACGGCCGGTTGAGGTCTCATACGCATATGCATGTGACGGTGAAGATGATCGAGCAGAAGATATATAATCTTCGGAGATTAAGCTAATTGCATGATAGAAAAAAGATGAATTTGATGAGGTTGGTAATATGCAGGTCGATGAGAAGAAGAATTATGGTTTTTTTATTTTATTTTATCAAGATCAGTTTGAGGACCAATATTGATGATCATGGGTAAGATGATGATGATTAAAAAAGAAGCAAACAATGGTTTCCATGCGGGATTCAACTTCAAACTGCGGTCTTCTAATTCAAATAATGCTTGAAAGAGAGATGTATGAAATGGCGGTCAGGGTTTGTTTTCTGTTTGTGAGGTGAAATCTTTGGGATTTGGCTATGGAGGCCGCGGGTTGAAGAGCTGGGAATTGGTTTCAATCTTGGCTATTAATAGGAAATATATGTATGTGTGTTAACTCACTATATTGGAATTAGAGGTGCTTTTTGTTATTGAATTTGGAGGGGTCTTGTGGCCGATGGTTGGAGTGTTACACGTTCTTATCCCACCACCATTTTAGAATTTGTGAGCATGGCTCTTGCCTAGCCTGTTCTTGCAAGCAACTGTGACAAAAGAACGCCTTCCTATTTATTTGTCACCTTCCAATTAAGTTCTAACTACCATGCATGTCAATATGAACTATAAATTACATAATTGGTTCGGGGCTTTGAAAAAAAAGGTTTATATCACTACTCATGATCTATGGTCGTAGTAGCTAATTAATCATCAATATTTCATATTGGTTGATTTGTGATGAAAAGGTGAAAATAGTCAAGCCTACTAATTACTAATGACGTTCATGCATGATTAAGCTAGTGGGTATTCTTGTATATGTACATGAGTGATGACTATATTCCTCTTAATCAATTTATCATCTTGTCAGGTGGACAACGGGTATTCTAGTTGCTGTGGCCAATTGCATGCTGGACACGTGAAGGACTCTGATCAAGTGATATAACAGTTGGATTGATCAAATATGCTTGGTTTATAAATTGAAATACCCTAACTTGCTGGATATATGTATTATCGAGGGATAGATATTAATAAAGTAAATAAAATCTGATAAATATCTTGATCGTCAGGGAAATATCTCTTAAATATCACGGGATACTTATCTTAAGCACGATACTAAAAAACATACGACGAGCGATCTTCAGATAGGATTCTTGTCTTTGGGAAGCAAACAATCAAAGCAGGCTCATACTGGTATCATGTGAAGTACAGCCGTATGTGTATGTCGTCTAAGGAAGTAGAAGAAGAAGTTAAAGCTAAATTCATTGGTAGAGTCAAATACCCCCATTAATTATTCTGATCATCTTATATATTATACAGCCACTGCATTAATCTGCATTTATTAATTAATACACATTAAGCACCTGAAAATATATGCATTCTAATGACTTCACGTCGCCCAAATCTTCTAGATGAATGCTTCCAATATTGTTTATATATTTTCAAAAAGGAAATTACCTGTCAGATGAGGAGACCGGTACTCATGCGTACCCTTTACGTGTCGTCCCAGTCGCTTGTTAGCTGAGTCCACTAATACTATGGTTTCCTTCCAGGTCAGACATTTGAAAAGTAAGCTGATCATCCATACTCATCCTCGTCTACGGCGTAAGTTTCCATGGGCAACCGAGCATTTCGGCATCGAAAGGTGATTGCATCTTTTCATTCATTTGTGCATTCATCCTTCTTATTTTCGATAATTTCCATGTTGTTTTTGTCTAAATCAGCTGCATGGTGAAAGTTCAATACTTATTGGCAGTCGTGGACAGAGAGCTGTGTACAATGGTCTCCAATTGGGTCATACTTGGTTACTTAACATAGGCAGGGGTGCAAGAATCTGGGGTGATGCTTCAGGGTTCAAGTGTCTCAATCAGTTCATTTACCGCGAGGTTATTTCTTACACATGTTTTTGTCTCTGTTTCTTAATCCTCCTTTGTTATTTATGCTTGTCTCAATATTCCAGGTTCAACTTGTTGGAGAAATATTTGGTCACTTACAATAAAGAAGGGCCTAGGTAGTAAACCTCGTGAATCAAATGTTTGATCTTCAGAATATTAATATGCTCTTAAAAAATTTTAGTATGAAAATTTGGTGTTAATTTTTGACGTGCATTTTTAATCTTAATACATGTATTGATTCTCACGACTTATACTTGCTCGCTGTTTTCTTTCTTATAGTTTGGCGTTCTCATCCACTGCATCAATACATGTGCTACCATGATCTAATAATCTTAAGACAATAAATTTTTTGTTCAACATTTATAATGTCCGGAAATAAGCATTTAGACGGGTGATGTATATATTTCAGATGGGGAGGTGTTAAGGAAGACAAATACTTTGCTAGAATTTGGGAAAATGAGCTCTATGTTTACAATACATAAGATTTTTCTTTAGTTGACAAGAAGCCCCGCCGATTCAATTCTTACACTCTTTGTTCCAGAGCTCTATGAAGGAAATCGGCCACCAAGAGTAAGATCACCTTTTTTTTTCAAGGTAAAAAGGTAAGATCAAGGTTTTAATTTTTTCAAGGTAAAAGGGTAAGATCAAGTTACGGGTAGAGCTATGCTTACAAAGTGTCATCTACTTGTTTCATGATTTTTTTCCCCAACAACAGGTCAGCCTCGTTCAAATTCCTGGCAAAGAAGAACCGAGACATAAAAGCCTATTCAGTGACACTAGCTGCAAAATGTACTGGCAAAGCAATGGGGGAGTATCTTGCTGTGCAAGTTAATCGCTACTGTAAAACTAGAAAGAATACATATGCAGCATTTGAGGTTTTCCTTGTCAAAAACGAGGCATTCCCATAGTATGATAATGTTCTAGCTTTTGCATGGGCCTAAAGGTCAAAGGTTTGCAATTATTCACATACCAGATGGCCCGAGCATAGATACAAGTATTCATGCAATGAAAACTACTAGAAATGCTGGCGGCCAGTTGACAAAGCTCATGACTGATCTCAAAGGCAAACAAGCCGACGCCTTGTACTGGTCCCCAGCTGGTCGGTTTGTTCTCCTTGCCGGAATGAAGGGTTATAACGGGCAACTGGTGTTATTAGATTTAGATGAACTTAATTCATACAATGGCAACTGTCGATCATTTCGTCATGGCCAAACGTCGTTTGAGCACTTGTGTGGTTGGCATTTGTATTTTCGTTTTACATTTAGAAGCTGGGTCTCGCAAATTTAAAGGGTATTGAAACTATCAAGAATCAACCCAACTTAGTGTGCCAAAACTGCCGGTTGCAATGTTATTTGTAGTGTGAGTTGGTCACGATAAAATCTTCTAACAAATTTATATGAGATTGGATAGCGTATCCCTCAGGCTAGGGAAAAATTCCTACCCTTATATCAATACGGTATGTCTAATTTTGAGGGCTTAGATTTAATCATTTTTTTAAAAAAGCCAAAATAAGCCGAATTTGGCCACCATTGGCCAGAGTGCACTGCCTTCAACCAGCTAGACTTGGCCGATGATGGCTGGAGCTTGCCTGGCGGCCAACAAATCTAGCCGCAATTAAATCTGGCTAGCCGCCATGGCCAGATCCGATCGCATCGGCCGGGTCTAGTCGACCTCTAGGTGATGTGGCCAGCAAGCCCATAAGAATGGGGTGAATTTTTTTAAAGGTACAATCAATAGGATCCCTCCTTGTAATTAGATAGACAAAATTGATTTGGGTTTCATGCCCGTTCTGAGGTAAATTTTCCTTAATTTATATTTATTAATAACATTATTTATAATTTTTTTAATAATATTGGTCATATTATTTTTTACTAATATAATAATATATATTATCAACTATTCATTAGTTTGCCATGCTAAATTCGAAGGAGATTAGCGATGGTATTTTTTTAATCAAGGGAGTCTTGAGTGACAATACCTCTTCATCGATACCACAAGTGATAAATAAGAGAGAAAAGAAATGATAAACCCGTCTAAATTGTACGTGGACAACTGTTCATACTCGCACGAGACAAGAAGGGAGAAGATGTTGTGTATTTAACTTAACCAAATTATACAGAAAAAACATCACAATAAAACTTTATTCTTCTTCTTCATATTAAATCATTAAGAAAATAGAATTTTATAACGAAAGTGTACCCGAATCCATAAAAGCAAAATAATTTTTGACTTCTTTAAGTTTTAATCTTCTAAATTTAACATTGGTTTTCAAAAACTGGAGTTTCTAGATGATAGGATACTAGAAAGCAAAACTACCAGCGAATTTGGAGACCATAAACATATTTATCCTTATTTTTCATAATTCCAATTTAATCCATCATAAATTAGAAATTATGAAAATAATATCTATACATATTTATCCAAACTTATCTTAAATATTAATTTTTCATTAATCTTAACTTTAATAGATCAATTTAATTTAGGCCAAATCTTAACAATAACATATGATACAAGACTATTATTGTTACATATATCATAATTAAATCTATTCATGGTCACATACATCAACATAATTAAATGACATAGATCAAATATAGATGTGTAGTATGAAATTACATATAATTTGATCTAAACATGCCTATTTTTAACTGGTCTATCTTTATTAGATCACCAAAATAGAGTGAAACATAAACCAAATACTACATTTTACATAAAAACAAAAAACAAACAAAACAAATTACCACTAAAGTAACATATTATCAAATGATACAATACCTAGATGAGCAACATGTAAACTTTTATTAAGTGGATTTGTAACAATGAAGTCTGTCTCAATATGTTGTGTAGAAATTTTACCAATCTGAACTCTTTATTTCACAATAAGGAACCTGATCTCTATATGTTTTGATTTAGATGAGCTTCTATTATTATTTGAATATAATACTGTAGATTGACTATCACAAAATAACTTAAGTAGTCTTTCAATATTATTAATAATGTGAAACCCTGTAATAAAATTTCGCAACCATATTCCATGATTGGATGCCTCATAACAAGCTATGAATTCAGCTCCCATAGTGGAAGAAACTATGAGTGTCTGTTTAGTAATCCTCTGAGAAATAACTCCTCCAGCAAATAAGTAGACATAGTCAGAAGTGGATGAACGATTATCTTGGCATCCAACAAAATCGGATTCAGAATACCCAATGATCTCAAGTTGTTCTAATTTCCGATATGTAAGTATGTAATGTTTTGTTCTCTAAAGATACGTCATGACTCTTTTGACTGCTATCCAATGATCCAATCCCCGATTACTTAAATATCTACCCAACATTCTAATAATATATACAATATCTAGACTCATACATACTTGAGGTTATATAAGATTTATCACTGCTGAAGCATATGGAATCTTCTGTATTTCCTTTCCTTTTATGTCATTTTTAGGGCATTGATTGAGAGTGAATTTGTCTCCTTTAGAAAAATGGTATCTCCTGGTTTACAACCTTATGTCAAATCTCTTAAGCACTTTTTTTATATAGGTCTTTTGTGATAATCTGAGTATACATCAAAAGCGATCCCGATGTATTTAAATTCCTAATACAAAACACGCATTTACAAGATCTTTCATTTCAAATTTCTTTGATAAAAGCTCTTGGTTTTGTATAGAAAACCTATATCATTGCTGAAAAGTAATATGTCATCAACATATAAAATCAGAAAAATATACTTGCTTCAACTAAACTTATGATATATACACTTATTAATCACATTCATCTCAAAACCAAACGAGAGAATAACTTGATGAAATTGGTGATACCATTGAAGAGAATCCTGCTTAAGTCCATATATGAATTTCTTTAATTTACAAACTATATTCTTTGAATCTCTCAGCTACAAAATTTTCTGGTTGCACCATATAAATTATTTCATCAATGTCAGAGTTTAGAAACATAGTCTTTACATCCATCTGATGTAACTCAAGATCAAAATGTACCACTAATGCCATGCTTATTCTAAATGAGTCCTTTGATGAAACTGGAGAGAAAGTCTTATTACAATTGATGTCTTCCTTTTGAGTAAAGTCTTTTGCAATAATACGAGTCTTATATCTTTCTACATTATCTTTCGAATCCCTTTTAGTTTTAAATATTCATTTACAACCACTAGGTTTTGCACCATCATGCAATGGGACAGGATAACTACTAACTATTTTTAAGTCCAGTTTCTTTTCATTTAGCCTATAAGGCCTTACCTCAGCTGGAAAACCCAAATGCATAATACTAAGCTTTTTCTAGTCTGTAATTCATAAAGGGTCTTAACTATTGCTTTTGTTGGTACTCTATTAAGAAGATATACTATTGTCTTTAGCGCCTCACCTGAGAGTAATTCAGGTAAAGTAATATGAGGAATCATACTTCTCACCGTATCTTTTAATGTTCGATTTCGTCGTTTAGCAACACCATTCATGTTAGGAGTATCTGACATTGTATATCGTGGGACGATTCCGTACTCTTTTAAAAATTTGGCAAATGGCCCTTAACGTTGTATACCTGATCCATCATATCTATCATAATATTCATCATCGCGGTCAGATCTGAAATCCTTAACAATTTTGTCAAGTTGGTTCTCAATTTCACCCTTATATGCATTAAACATGTTCAATGTTTGAGAGTTTTCATCAATGAGGTAAAGGTAACCATAATGAGAATAATCATCTATAAACGTAATAAAATATTATTGACTATTTCAAGAAGTTGTAGGAAAAGCCCTATAAATATCGGTATCTATTACTTCTAAGACGCTTGAAGATCTATTAGCACCTAGTCTCCTTATATTTATTTATTTTCCTTGATGCACTCAACACAGACTTTAAAATCTAATAAATTAAGAGAATCAATAATTCCATCTGACATAAGTCGTTTAATTCTTTGTTTAGAAATGTATCCTAAATGCTTATGCCACAATAAAACAAAATTCTCATTGGTTAATTTTCTTTTCGTATCACATAAACTCACATGCAAAGTTTTATTAAAAAATGAAATAGTATCAAGTAAATATAGATTATTATAAAAAGACAAGGAACACGTACCCACAATATTTGAATTTAGAAAAAGACTAAACTTATTATTTCTAAATGAACAAGAGTACCCTAATTTGTCAAATATAGAAATAGAAACCAAATTTTGTCTAAAAGACGGTAGTACATATATCTCTTTCAAATCCCAATAATATCCTGACTTCAATAATAATCTAAAAGTCTTTATTGCTTCAACTACAACTGATTTGTCATCACCCATATAGATGAATCTTTCAGCATCATTTGGCTTTCGACAACTTAGGCAACTTTGCATTGACATACTTATGTGAATAGTAGCTCTCGAATCTAGCCACCAAGTGTGTATTGACACTGAAGCTAAATTTACCTCAAAACAAACAAAATTAAGAAATGGACCTTTCTTTGCATGCCAAGCGTAATATTTAGTGTGTTCCTTCTTCAATGTTTAGGTTTACCATAAAAGAAACACCAAGAAGCCTAATTTTATTTATTTTGTTGTTGCTTGTGAAAACCATTACCAGCTTCTTCAGCCCTCTTTCTTTTCTTATTTTTGTCCTGATAGATACAAGTCAAGTGAGCATTTTCAGCCAGTTTTTGTTTCAACCTTTCTTCTTCTTGGACACAATAAGAACTGAGTTCATTAAGAGTCCATTTGTCCATTTAGCACTTGTAAGTTACCTTGAATTGACTAAATTATGCTAGAAGAGAAATTAAAACTAAATGCACAAGCAAATTCTTAGATAGCTCTAACTTTAGTACTTTTAGTTTTAAAGTAATATTTGGCATCTCTAAGATGTACTCTTTTATGCTTGTTTTACTTTTAAACTTCATTGTTCGATAAAAGCATATTTGTTTCAGCGTTATCATTTTTTACAAAATACTTTTTAATTTTTTTCAGAAACTCAGTGGCTGTAGTAACCTTCTCAGACACATCGCCTCTAAAGGTCTCCGGAATCCCGTGCTTCGTGATCCTAAATTCATACGATTTGAACGTTCTCACTTCTCAATGTCCCGTTTTTCCTCGATGGAACTTTTGTTCGTAAAAGAAACAAGTTGTTTAGTCCTTAACGCAATGCCAAGATCCATGCAGCCGAGAACGATTATTACGCTCTCTTTCCAATTCTTAAAATGATCTTTAAGCATTGAAATTGAATTGGTGTTCGCAGAAATCATAGAAGCATATTGATTAATTGAAAATAGAACAGAATAACATACACATAATAATATTAATATTAATATTTAGTCTTTGGACAAAAATATTAATTTATAAATTGTACTCTTAGTGTAGTAATGGAATATTGACAATAGATCCTGTCAAATAATAAATCTATTTTTGAACTAATTTATTATTCACATGATAGTTATCTCATATTTATTACCACAAATGTAACACCCCGTTTCGGCTCACCCATGACCAACCCGGAAATGTCACCGGCGACCGAACCATTCGCTAATCTACTGGGTTCGGTTAAGCCAACCCGGATCTGCCCTCGGCGTCTCAAGATGGAGATGCAAACATGAAATGCATGAATGGGAACAATTGGGTTCTAACGCAGTCCTACATGCATGCTATAATGTACAAGCAAAAATAAGACAAAGCAATAAATGAGAACCAAAAGAAAATATATACTACGTAAAAACGGGCAGAATTTCCCCTAAAAGTGCCATAAGGGCCAACCTGTCCACCACAAAGGTATATAAATATTTTATCAAAATACGACAAAACATAACAATCTACCGCGGCATTCCATTATTATCTCATTTGTTTTCATCTAAGCCGACGCTAAACTCAAGGCTCCCTGCTCATTCACATCTAAATTATCATTCACATAGCATTAACACATCATCATTATACGTTACATGCGGCAGGTACATGTGTGCGCGGTTCCGTACTGCTCCTTTACAGTCCCGACAGCTTTCATTGCTCGCATTCCTCACCTACATATATATAGAAAAACCGTCAGTAATGAGTGTTACCGGCCCGGAAAATAACTAATATCAATCTGGCACAGGAGAGCAAACTCTCCGGTTGAACGAAAAAGCATATACTTCCTCAAGAACTCTCATCAGGGCACATATGGGAGCCATCGCCCTTGGGTCGACAACGTCCCCCTTTCTTTCTCATTCTCATACCTTGGCCATTTCTCTATCACTTCTCGCATCAAATCTCATTCCTTTCCACCCTCTGCACCTTCCATATTACTCCTGGCCTTGAGTACGAAGGTCGAGCACTCTCAGGCAGTCGCCTTTAGTACCCTTTAAAACCACAAGTCTAGACATGCGCTGCATTGCAGTACCCGTGAACCTCCACACTTCTCCGGGTTTGAGGAAAGGTGGAGTTGTCAGGATCCCTCGGGAATGAAACTGCTCGTACACCATTCCAGAGCCCACTATCGACTCACACGTGCCCGCTCGTGTAGCACGGTAATCGGATTTCCCTGATTCAATCTCTCACAAAAATGCGAAAACTATACATATATATAGGTCTGGGTTGGGATTTATACAATAGGCCCGAAGGCAACGTGAGCTGAATCTGAAGTTCGAAAACAAACTCGAGGGATCTCATCCTCGAGGGTTATTAATCCAGAAAAAGAACTATTGGTTAAACGGCCCGAGTTAAGTGGGATCCGATAAAACGCCACTTAACTCGTCCTACACATGATAAATCAAATACACAATGGAATAGCGTAAAACAGAGAACGAGTCCTAAACGGACCTGGTAGAAGCTCCAAACGGGTCCACGCGCCTAGGCGGCGAGCTCCTACACCGTACCTACACAATCAAGCTAAAACTAACGCCTGCATGATGAATCACACATCCTATAGCATGCACACACAATCAACACAATCACGCATCAATCAACACACATCAACCTATATCAATTCTAGCAAGTCTATTTAGGCTAGTTTGCATTAGATCATGATCATTACCTAGTTACCCTAATTAGTTTCTTAGCCTCTATTTTTAACACCACTCAATCAAACAAATTTCATATTTTATCCTTAATCAATTCTACATGTATACATATAATTATAACACGCAATTCACCAATCCTAGCATGCAATTCTAATAATTAATACTTTTAAATAATTAAGTTAAAATAAATTATACCTCGCGTCGTAAAAAATCGGTGACGGCTAGGGTTTCCGTTTCGTAGCTCGAAACTCGAATTCGGCACCTAGCGGCGTCCGAAGTCTGATCAGATTGGACCGGGTGCGTTCGGCAGATGATCCGGTGAATTTCCCACGAATCCAATTTTCTGGCGGTTCTGGCGGTTTTCCGGCGAGTGTCGGCAGTTTTTCGGTGGATTGTGACGGTTTTCCGGCGATGATTCGGGACGGGGCAATCATGGGGTCTATCGGCACCAGCTCAACGAGCTTGGTCCAATGGTGGTGTCAAACAAGGTAGCCGGGGCAGCGATGGCTATCGGCGGCGGCGTCGAAAATGGGTGGCGGCGGCAGCGTGCTCCGATCGGGGCTGCGGCCGGCCTCGACGGTGGTCGGGATGATGGGGGAAACGTTGGCGACGGCGAGAGGGTGAGACAGGTGGTCACAGCGGCCGCAACAGCGACCGAACGGCGGTGGAATCCGGCTCGGAGTGGCGACGGATGAGGTAGCTTCGTGGCATCGAGGCGGCGCACCGGCAGGCGATCGGTGGCCGGGGGTCGGTCGTGGCGGCACGGCGACGGCACGGCAAGGCGGAGTGGCGTCGATCGGCGGCAGTGCGGCGTCGGCGGCGGCAGCACACAACGGCGAGGGTTTGGGTGAAGAAGGGTCGGGAGGGAGAAGAAATGCTCTAGTGGCAATTTCGTAAATAAGTATTGACTCGATTCCTACTCGAGTCAAAATAATAACTAGTTCGTAATAAATTGTAAAAAAAATCTAGAAAAATATGGAAAAATTCCATAAAATAAAACAAACACAACAACATCCAAATGGCATGCTCTATAACTAATAGCCCACCCGAATATAATCCAGCGCGTCCTAACGCGTTATTCGGCCTAAAATTATTTCTACAATCAAACATATAAAAAGAAAAAAATACTGCATACTTTCATATATTCTAATAACTCATATCTCACCATCTTTTCGACGTTATTATCATATATTCAGGTACACCTGACTTTCATCGCTCATAACTCACGGTTGGCCTCAACTCAGTACGCGGTTCATGAAACTGACTCGACTTGAACCAACGGTTGAACCGACTGGTTCGGTAACCTAAAACCCTGACTCGAGTCACAGGTTTTACAACAAATGTGCATATAACTCTTGTCAAATATTATCATTCCTTTGGGCTAATTACTATTCACATAAATCATATACCCACAACCTTCTTAATATTTAAAAATTAATTAATTTCTATAAAAGAGACTACTTTGGTAGTATATTGTTATAATTAATAAATTCTAAAATATTAATTATAACTGAATCATAATTTGAATTTAATAATCCTAAATATAAATAACATAAAACTGAAAAAAGTTATAAAAATATTTTTATTTGGAAATTTCTAAAATTATAACATTTTTCCTTTTGTAATTTTATTTTCCTCATTTGAAATTTTACCAAAAGAGGACCTTGATTTGAAAATAAATATATCATATACAAATTTTGTGTATTTTTGTTTCCTACATTTGTGAAAATGACAATAACTAATACCGAATTTATGGGTAATCCTAATGGGTAGAAGACTATATTAATTTGATCTCTCTTATAAATTGGTATTATTTTAAGATCCTGAATCACTAGATCAAGTTTTAACAATATTTTATTTTGGGATCTACTTTTTTTTGAATCTTGATCCAAAATTAAATACAAATCTAATTAATCCTCAATAATCTAATATGATGATACACTTGTTGTATATTTAACTCAACCAAATTATATAGAAAAAAACATCACAATAAAACTTTATTATTCTTCTTTATATTAAATCATCAAAAAAATAGAATTTGATAATAAAAGTGTACCTAAATTCATAAAATCAAAATAATTCTTGACTACTTTAGGTTTTGATCTTCTAAATTTATTATTGGTTGTGCAAAATTAGAATTTATAGATGATGAAATACAAGAAAGAAAAACTATACACAAATTTTGTGACCATAACCATATTTATATTTTTTTATAATTTTAATTTAACCATTATAAATTAAAAATTATAAAAATAATATTTATACATATTTATTTATATTTATTTTAAATATTAATGACTCATTACTTTTAACTTTAATAATTTAATTTAATTTAATCCAAACTTTAATAATAATACGATACAATTATATTTACGTGTATATATACCCGAAGAGTCTTCATCCCCGCCAGAAAAGATCGAAGCCAAAAAGCAGTAGCCTTTCGTCGTCGTCGCCGGTCAACTTTGGGATCGTCGATCGTGTTTCTCGCCGGCGATAAGCATGAACGGAGGACCATCTGGTTTTCGTATGGATCCACCTACTTCTTCTTTCCCGAATTCCAACATTTGTTTTTTGCTTGTTTGTTTTCTCTTTTGGTGAATTTCAGGAGCAAGTTTCCATGTTTTAGGTTGAAATCTTTTTGTGTTGCCGATTTGCAGATAATGCTCCCGTGACGCGGGCCTTCATAATCGCCTCGGCCGCTCTCTCCGTCCTCGCCGGAATCCGGGGCCGCGTCGCTTCTCTTGGCTTGTCGTACGAGGTGATTGAAACTGTCTCTCTCTTCTTGTTTGGTTGATTCGCTTTGGTTTATGGTGGTAGGCTCGCTTCTGGGCAACGAAATTGGTTGTTGTGAGGGGATTTGTACTCGTACTGTGTGCCGTGTGTGGAGTTATTGGCGGAGTATTTGTGGATTGACTTCGTGAAAATAATAATTTAGAGATTGGTTGGGAACTTATTATTCGTGTTATTGTCTGTTTTTAGGTTTTTTCGCGGCGTTATGTTCGCATATTTCAGTTTGTGAACAATTTGGTCGACGTCTTAGTCGATAAGATTGTTTTTATGTGCACTTACATGATATTGGACAATTAACTGCTCCCAGATTTAGTTTGTGCCTAAAATGTGTCATTTTGGAAATCCAAGCTATCTGTGTTACTATTTTAAATATCCATTCCAAATTTAGAATTTTTGGAGTTGATCATTGATGTGTTCTAGAGAAGGTTAAAGTGTAGGGAAAGAATGGACTGACCTCAATTATTTGGGATCTGATGATGAAATGAAGAGGAAGAAGAAGAATAAGACATATGAATGCTCATACTTTTTTAATTTGCCACGATTGTTCATGATTGGATTGGATGTCATATGCTGTAAACAGTTTGACAGAATGATTATTTTTTTATTGGATATCTCTGGAGAAATGACAAAATGATTATTTGAATTAATGGTTTTTCTTTCTATGGCAGGATATCTCTAGGAATTTTCCTTTATGGAGGTTCATCAATTCTGCTTTTTCATTCTCCTCTACACCAGAAATGATGTTTGGTCTTTATCTTCTATATTACTTTAGGGTGTTTGAGAGACAGATTGGTTCCAATAAGCACTCGGTAATGACGCTCTTCCCCCTTTTTCCTTAAATAACTCTCTCTTGAAAGATATGCGGCTTTTTCAAAAAAATTTTAAGCTATCAGTTATGATCTAACCTAGGTTGGTTCTAATTTGACTTTGCTTTTTGTTCATGTTATTTTTGTCATTCAGGTTTTTATATTATTTTCCATGATTAGTACAACTTTGCTTGAAGTTTTTGCATTGGCACAACTGAAAGGTAACCTAGGCTTCAATGAAGCGAAATTTTAAGTAGATCAACATATTTCAAGTTTTTTGGAACTTTTTTGTTTTTTGATGTGGGGAAGTTAATATTTTCCATTCATTGTTGTTTATTTATTCTACACATTAGTCATTGCAACTTTAAACTTATTGTCTACAGACTCCTCGGTTAAGGTTGCATCAGGGCCCTATGGACTTATTTTTTCTTCATTTGTACCCTTCTTCTTTGACATTCCTGTCTCGACACGATTCCATGTACTCAGTTTTAGCTTCTCTGACAAGTCATTTATTTATCTTGCTGGACTTCAGGTAAAATGTTTTTTTATCAGTTTCTTGTGGGGTTAGAGTAGTTATATCTTGCAGTGATGCATTAAAGAAAAGAATTTTTTATGCAGCTTCTATTGTCATCTTGGAAGAGATCCATTCTTCCTGGAATATGTGGTATAATTGCAGGCTTTCTGTATCGTTTAAATGTTTTCTACATTCGGAGGGTAAAGGTGAATGACTATCAGCTTTTTTGTATTTGTCTTTTGTGTTAGACAGTTACCTTTTTGTACCTTTATTTTTTCTTTTTGATGAGTTATAATTCATAACTTTTGATGTAATATACCTTTTTTATATTAACTTATGAATTTGATATTTTGGCAGTTCCCAGAATCTATAGGAGCCTTTTTCTCAAGGCTGTCTTTGCCATCATCTGGGGGCTCACAATCTACTACACCTGACAGAAATTTTATTGGAAACATGCGGTCTGTTGCGGGGCGTCACTTTGAGGCACGTGTTCCCCCTGTTTATAGTTCTTGCTCAATTGAATTTTTTTTTTTATTCCTTGCCATTTTTTGATCGATTAAGAAAGCTATCTGAGATTGTGATAGGACAAAAACAATTATTAGCATCGAACAGGAGATATAGTGGGCATCCTATTTGGTTTCATGACATGGAAAAGGATGTTGTAATTCAAGCTTATTGTTTGTGTAAAACATCCTTGCCCTGAGTTTATTATTAGAAACACAAAAGACACATTTTCACTGGCCTTTTTGTGGCCCCCAGTAGGCTCACATGGACTTCAACATGGAAATGCCAGAATGGAAGTAAAAATTGAAGGTTTAAATATGTAATTGCTTCAGTGTTAACTCACATCTCAAGTTAGAATGTGGACCTGTCTTTCTGCAGCACGTCTTTGTGATGCTTTGCCTCTATGATCCATAAATCATATAATGTTGGTAGGAGATTTGATTTTATGTAATTTCTACATTCCTATTCACTTTTGTAGTACTCGTTATGGTTCAGGTTCCACGTAATTATCCTGCCTCTGCGCCACCTCTTGTTTCTGAGCCGCCGGAGGATTCCATTTCTACGCTAGTGTCAATGGGGTTTGATAGAAATTCAGCACGGCAAGCGCTTATGCAGGCTAGAAATGACGTCAATGCAGCCACAAACATACTTCTTGAATCACAATCTCATTGATTTAGAGGAAATAGTTATTTTTTTCCCGATATCCTCAAGAACTACCAAATGCGGGTTTGACATATGAGGCAATATCGTCCTACAATTCTTCATCCTTTTGTGATTTAACATCTAACTTCACTGCCAATATAGTTTCTATGACCTGATCGTGAAAAGGATGATTACTGTTGAACATCAGTAAAATACTTCCTCTGTACTATACACAGCAGCAGAATGATTCACCGAGGTTAGCAAGTATGAATCAGGTTTTCCATTTGGTGACTGTAGTTTTTAAAATTTTAATTATGGAAAAATATTTTGATATGTTTATTATAAATTAATATTAGCACTTAGTTTCACTTTTACAAACTAGACGAATAGATGCTTTGTCATGTGTTACTCGACAGTGCCCAAAAGCAGTTTGCTGTAGTTTCTTTTGGTAATTTTGAGTTTTCATATTTGAAGCGCTCAATACTTGCAGCGATGCAGAGAGTATCTTAATTATTTAGAGGAACGCAGTAATTAAAATTCAATCATTTGGCATTGACGATTTTAAAGAGGAGATGCGGGTTGTACATGCAACAATGTTATTTAAGGCATCGAGGATTTAGACCTTTTAGAATAGAGTTAATATCAACTAGCGTCCTATACCCTTTCACAATACAACATTATCTCTTGCAAGCTGCAGCCCTTCTGATAAAAAACCAGCTCTTGTACCCTGAGATTTAACACCACTTGAAAAGCTGATTATGTTTTGTAATTGATGACAGTATTTTGCGCATATTGCTAATGTAAGGGAATGCTTATGCAAGTGGCCCGTGTTTGTGCCATGAATCGCCAAAGCGTTTACTCGAACTTCTATTTCTTCCAAATCTAACCTAAACACCCTTCTATACAATAACTTTTGAACCGAACAAAAATGTTATATAATAATAATAAAATTGTTATATCTTCATGCAATTGCATTGAAGATATCACCCACCAAACCACTTAAGATCTTAAGCCTACTTTGACTTCTTATAACGAAAGGCAATCACTACCCGTGAACAGTGATGTATAAATCAGTAAATTTTATTCGGATTCGGCCGATTTAAATTGGATCGGTGGCAATCCGATTTAAAAATCACATGAATCGGCCGATTTCAGAATCGGCTGATTCCGGCCGGCGGCAGTGAGGTGGCGAGGGCGGCGACAGGTGACTGGGGTGGCGCTGGGGGCAATGGCATAAGGGACGGGGTGGCGAGGGCGAGCAGCGAGGGAAGCTACAGGCGAGGGGGGACGATAGGGCAATTGGGCTGCGAGGAGGGCGGGAGGCGAGGAAGGGGGGCGACGGGGCAACAAGGCGGTGAGGGCAATGGGACGGGATAGGGGGCGAGGGGGGCGACAAGGCGACGGGGCAACCACAAGGCGAGGCGGGCCGGCAGCAGTGACAACGGCAATCGGGGGAGAATGAAGGATGAAATATAAGTGACATTCTCGTAATTAAAAGTTGACTCGACTCCGACTTAAGTCAAAAATAATAACTAACTCCAAATAATTTTTAAAAAATTTTAAAAAATATGAAAAAAATATCATAAAATATAATACACATTATAACATAAAAATTACATCAAAATAATATATTTTATATTAATAACCCACTAATTTTGACTAAGTTAAAATTTTTATATAAGACCGATTTAAGCCGATTCAACTGAACCGATTCCTATCCAATTTAGACCACTGTCCGATTTAAACCAATTTCGATTCCAGTTCCGACTCCCTCAAAAACTGATTCTAATTTCGATTTTTGCAACCATGCCCGTAAACACGCAACAAACACAGGAACATCAGAAGCAAAAGAGAGAAATACCACTTTAAATTATAAGTTGCCGAAAGATTACTTCCCAACCATGGGGTCCTTACAACAGTTAAACCTATTCGAAGGTATATAAGTTTAATAATGATAGAAAAAAACAACCTGTACACACGTACTCCCGTCGCGCTGTCGCCTGTTATGTTTTATTTTATCAGTACAAAATCAACTCTACTTTCAAGCTAATTGCACTGTTGACTACTCAAAATACCCTGTCCATAGTACTCTTGGTCATAAAACTGAATAACACCGTATCTTCTCCTGGACTTGGAAAGTGTGGATAGTGATCAACCTGTGGCTTGCCACTGTAGTGAATGAGGATCACTGACCATTATCTAGCTGAATAGGAGGATTGTGACTGTAGTATCAATCACCGAAGTCGGGGAATTTGAAGATTTTACTATTCGGCTTGCCCTATAACAAATAATGTTGAGTTGAAAAGGTGTGAGGCAATTTCTGAGCAACAAAATTCAATGGAATGAAATTTCAAGATAATCGGATATCAGTACCAGGGGTTTTGACCTCTCTTTTGCAGATGATGAAATATCCATGGTAAAATCATCCAATCTCGCATCTTTTTCTTCTGGATTTTGCATCGAACTTTTAGCAAGGCGGTACATGGCATCCCGAAAGCTGATTCGCGTCTCCTTGCTCAACTGCTTGAAGCAAAAACTCAATTAATGTAATTTTCAGGACGTGATGTGATCAATCCAATACCCTTCAATTGGGAATCCAAGTATAATATGTTGGAAACGTTTATACCATCACTTCACTTGTTGGTTCTGACCTGTTTCAATACAAATTGAAGATTATGGAGTGCAGATTCCTCTGAGCTTGATTCGCCGTCACCCAGTGTTGAGAGCATTGGAACCTGAAATACATAAAAAACCTGCATCATCGTATAAAAAGATGATTGGTCCGTTGATCCCCATAGGACCTGCTATGTTGTCAAGCGTTTCATCGCTACAATCAACAAAGGATATTTAGCAGCTTATATTTGGAATTCCACAATATCACAAACCTGTAAGTACTCTGCCTTTTCTGTAAACTGAGTTTCTTCTTTCTTTGAATTCCGTGGTATGTCTGTGCTCCAGTTCATTGATTCATCATTCCAGATATCTGTTGTTTCAATTGTAGAGAATGGAAGCTTAACTACCTTTGTGTTATTACTCTCTAGGTCAGACAATTACTCAATTGAAGTAGAAGGACTAGCTTCAAATATAGGCGACGAGAGATTTCAAAAAGAACCTGAAAAACTTTGAATTCCAAGGCTCAAGTCTTCAAGGTATACTTGATGTGGTTTCTCTATGTCATGTGGGACTTCTTGAGGGAACGAGTCACTGACAAATAGGAGAGAAATACGAGATTATGAACATGTGAACTGGAGCAAATTAGTGAAGAAAATTGGGGTAATTTTTGTTTCTGTTGGCTGCATAATCACTACATGTTCCAAACCAAGATCATAATGTCCCCAGAAGTTATCTTTTACAAGGTGTTTTCATTGGACCAAGGTTGGCACAATTGTTGAGGAAGGTAATCAGGCTGATCCCATAGATTTTGTTGTTTGATTGATGAATCTCTCACCATGACTGCATTCAAGTTCAAAATGAAATTCAACTTCTATGATTCTAGGCACAATTTAACAGGATTGAAAAGGCTCACTTAAAACCAGCTACCTCCACAGTTTTCCATTGAAGGCGTCAATTTTTCGATGGTTGAAAACTCGTGTTGGGGCCAAAAATCCATGTACAAGGCATCCTCATCACATAATTCTTCCGATGCTAGCTGATATGTTGGGACAAGTCCATCGTTTCCATACCTTGTGAGATACCAATCCATAGGATCACTCTGCAGAAAAGGGTGGTGAATGTTCAGGCTCCAATACCGTGTTCATGAGGTGAAGATTTTGCTTTCACCCGTTTTCTTATTGTTTTCTAATCACAAATACACGCACAAAAATAAAAGGAAGTTGATGATCCAGCTCAAACAAATCTTCAGTTGCATTGGTAGGACAGGATGTAAACAAAAATGACACGAAAACCCCGAAAATAAAAAATAAAAAATATATGTGAACATAAATTTTGCATCATACCCAGAACGAAACGAAGAAAACTGTGGTGATCAGAATACTTCAATTGTATCTCTGAGATGGGGCAGATCCTTCTTGCTGGGGGAGGAATTCAACGTGCCAATGAGCCGTGGCTATGTGCGGGTCTTTACTTTTCTCTGAAGCTATACTAGAAAAAGATGGATAAGCAACAAAGACGATCACGATGACAAAGCCTTGGTAAAGTATGTGGTTGAGAACTGGCCGGAACAAAAAAATTCACAAAAGAACTAGTGGCAGGGAAAGGGTGACTGTATCAAAACCGTTTCCTCATTGGTCCGTCTTCTACGTAGCGTGTCTGATAGTTCCTTTGTTTATGTGTGGCCATGAATCTTGTGGTCTTAAACGCTGCCCTTGCTGTGGGGCTTGACCCAACTCGTTGGGAGCAAGTCATGCATTTTGTCTTGTGAAAAATAAGTATGGACTCGTCTTTTTGTACCCACTTGCCTTTCCTTCTCTCCCTTTCCATCGTCCAATTCATTATGGCATGAAGGGAAAGCACTAAAACTCGTAAATGCACTGGTGTACATGTTATGTTTGTAAATTTGTACTCACCTCTAGCTCAATTTGATTCAGTTTGAGCTCACCATATATTTATTAAACAAGTAATTATAACAAGAAACTTTAAAAGAAATTAACTTGTTAAGACGGGTTGCATTAGGTCTAGATACCCGAAAAAGGGCAGGTTCAAGTGCTTCTAATTTTAATACTCTTTTAACTTTTTGAGACCGTCCCAACCAAACTGCTCATTCCAAAAAACAATTAATTATTTTTTGAGCCAACCCCTAGGAGCGAATAATAATGGTTTTTGTGTTGGTTAACTTTTTAATCAAGATTTTTTACATGATGGTGGTAAAATTATGCATGATTAAATGAGTTTAATTAAGGAGTTTATTGAGATTTTTGAAAGGGTCGCTTGCAGGTGAAATTGGGCCAGGCCGAGCCCGAGAGCAACTAAATGGGCCCAAAACTTTATCAGGCCCGAATAGATGCCGATTTATTCCAATCGCTAGTGGCCCATTAACCTTCTTTCTTCCCGCCAGAAAAGGAGCGGCAAAATTTGGGATTTAGGGTTTGCGATCATCTGATCTTGTTGGAATTCAAATTCTTCGATCTCTGTAAAGTTCTTAACTTTTCCCTTTTTATTTTGATATTGATGGTTCTTTTGTTTTTTAGCCTATTCTTAGTTATTGTAAGGTTTCTGATTTATTTATATTTATGATGATTCTAGAGCTAGGATCAATGGTGGTTTTGTTTTGTGATTAATTTGGTTGGGAAAACTATTTATCTATTGATTTGTGTCACGATGAAACTGCAACACTTTTAGCTTTACTGAGTAGAACCTCTACGATTAGATTTTAGCTATCTTGTTACAATTGTTGGGGTTGTCTCTTTCTGCGTATTGCCCATTAGGTGTATATATTTTTAAACTTCTGATATTTATGTAATTTTTTTGGATATAGTGCCTGCTTAATGTGTATGATTATCCACGAGATATGATGTTTAATGCGGTTGTTACTTTTGCCTCCCATGAAGATTAACAATTTTTTTGTTCTTGGCAGTTGTAAGATGTTCAAGAACACCTTTCAATCCGGGTTCTTGTCTATTTTGTACAGTCTTGGGTATGTACTTCGTCCATCGAATTTTCAAACAAATTGAGGTCATAAATCAATGACTAGTGATTTATCTATGTTGTGTGTTTTCTTTATGTCACGGGAGCAAGCCTCTGCAGATATGGGATAAAGAAGGTAGAAGTTCACTTTCTTTGACATTTATAAACTGTTTGTTACTACTACTGCATTTTTATCCTTATGCGATAGGTTGAATGTTATCTTTGGTAAAATATTTATTAAGAGACAAATTGGTCTTTCCAAACTGTATTTGGTTTGTTGCTTTACGTGTGATTTTTTGGTATCTTTTGTTTGTTATCATCATTGGAAATGTTTCTTTTCTTCATCCATATTGTTCCTATGTTTGTGCAGTCGTTAATGGCCATATCAAACGACCACAGGATGAAGACATACAGTCCAATTTTCTTGAGATAATTGGCCCAAATGTTCAGTCCACATACATTACCTGCCCGGCGGGTCCTAATGCAACTCTTGACATAAAGCTCCTTTTTGTGGTTATAGTGAAAAATATCAAAAATGTTTCACTTTCGAGGTTCAAGTGCTGGATGATAAAAATGTTAGAAGAGCGCTTCAGGGCTTCCAATTTTCAAGTGTGTAAGTTTGTTATTTTTTTAGTTAGTTATTCATTAATGAGTAATGCCGATTAAAATTGCCCTGATGTTTTCTTTTTCATTTTTTTATAGCCTTCAATCTCGACTTATATCTTGTGACTGAGTGCATGGGAATGTCTTTGTTCACCAATTATTATATCTATTTTGCAGTCCATTACACGTGTGAAACCATATATCTGCACCATGCCCCTGAAATTGGATGAAGGCTGGAATCGGATTCAATTAAATCTTGCTGATTTAACTCGGAGGGCAAATGGTACTAATTACGTTGAAACCCTGCGTGTTCAGGTTCATGCAAATTGTCGATTGAGGCGAATTTATTTCTCTGATCAACTCTATTCCGAGGAGGAACTCCCACCGGAATTCAAATTGTACCTCCCAATGCAGGTATTATGGTTTTCAATTGAAGTACTTCCAAATTAAAGTTGCTTTTTGGAATTAATTTCTTCTGACCGCTGCATGCTACAGAAGTTTTAGAGATGAGCGTGGCTTAAACAATTGGAGCATGATTGTTATAAGAAAAAGCCTACTGGGGTTTCTATTCGGGCCATCGTTAGGTGCCTTTTATCTTTTGATTTGTTAAAAGAATTTTCTCTCCTTTGTGGATTAACAGAAACACAATGGTGGTATATACAAAATGGTGTAGTGGATGTCAGTGACTCAATATGTTACATAGAGTGGTTATCATCAAATGATTTTAGTCTTTCTTATCCATAAAATGCCTTAGGTCAACTTCATTGTGAAAATGATGTTGGTGGCCGTCTTTTATTACAAGGTGAAATTTAGTTCACTCTGCCCTTACAAAATTGAAAGGCTGTATAGAGACAAAATTGAAAAGCAGTATAGAGACACGCTGCCATAGCAATGCTCAACTTACCCCTTAGTGCAAGAAAAAACAAAATTTAACTGGTATATAACTTAGCATTTTACAACCTTAATTTACATGCACAAAATTTTCGTCATTTTCATTTTGTAACAAGTGAACATACTTCTACACTACGAGGAAAATTGCGCAAGTCATAAACCGTCCTTTAGATTGCCTTCAGCCATCCATTATGTAAAACAGGAATTTGCCAATTCTTAGTGTTCTTTTTGGGGTCGTCGGTCAGGCTAAGGCCTGTATCATCTTCCTTGAAGGTTCGGACAAATGTTTTTGCTCCAGCCAAGATCAATCTTTCAACCATAAAAAGCTGATAGTTGTTCTCAATTACAGGATCCAAAATGCTGCTATAATTGGACGAGTATGCCAATTTATACCTGTAACGAAAAACCCCACAGAAATTAATTCACTAGTTGAAGCAGAAACTTTGCAATAGCATGAAAATGGGCAAATTATACATGTTTTACGATGTCAGGTATTGGTACCGGTTTGTTTTCTTGAACACAACATATTTACAGGCTTAGAGGTAAAAAGTAGCCAATTCAAGGAACGAAAACATTTATTCTCCATTATAACAAAAACAAGAAGATGAAAAAACTTCTTTTATTCCAACCAGCAACTAATTTTCTTATTGCAACTAATTATACCTGCTAGAAAGAGGAGAAAAGAAGCCTGGTGTGCGCTCATTGGAAGCAATAAATAGAGTTCTTCCCTGAGGAATCCACTTCGCTATCCTCATAGCAATGAACTCTGCACGGGTATCACGGTCTAGATGAGGATGGAGCGACCGATCAACCCCAAACCTATCTTTCCTGGTTTTGATTTTGTCCCCTCGGCGAACATGAATAGCGTCATAACTGCCAAGATTCCACTTGATCTGAAAAATTATTTGTCAATTACTCATAAGATAATAACCATAACCAATATTTCTCTCTCTCGTTTTCAAAAAAAAAACTTGATATTTTGATGGGAAAGATGGCTACATGTAGAATCCCAGACTACCTATTTATCCCCCAACTTCTGCTAGTTACTTCACTATATGCTAACAAGCATGTACTGTGAAATCAAAATACACAAATCCTACACTTCAAGGTTGATTAAAATTATGCCAGATTAATCATAATTTGGAACATAGCGGATATATATCAACCTTATTTGCTGCATCTCTTAATTTCTTTGCTGCCATCATTGGAAGAAACGAATAAGGCAGAGTAATTACACCTCGATCATTACGATCCTTGCATTCCATAAACCTACGAGAAAGTTGGAGGAATCTATTCAAGGATCAGCTCTCAAATAGAAAATATATTTACGAACAAAAATCATATCAAATCGCTTTTGCTGAATAATTTAAGCACAAACTACGCTTCTAGTCAATGATCAAGAGGGTGAGCACATAGATGCAACCTATTCGATTACACTTTAGCATTCAGATAAACCCTTTGCAAAAAGTAACACCATTAAAGATCAAAGGTTGCTGTTTTATTGCTACCATAAGCCAGAAAGGCACACACCCATATGTTTGTTGTTTCTTGAATGCACAACATATATACAAACCGCAAGAGAAAAAAAAGGGAATCAAAAGAAATGAAAATAATATTTTCGAACTTTTACCACGACAAGGGGCTTGCAGTACGGTTTATCAGTAGCAGATTTAGGTATTTTCCATTATCATCGAGATCCAACCGGCTGACTCCTTGGACATTAGCTATGCCACGATCACCAAGCTTCATGCTTGTTGACAGGATTTCGTACCATGTCTTCGAGTTGTCCAGAATTACAGGCACAGTTTTGGATATGAGGTCTATATCATAAAGAGAATCCATAGAGCACGAGCTTGCTGACCATCTATCGAAAACGAAAAAGGATGGCACAATGAATACCCAAAACAAAAAGAAATCATAAATATAGCAAAGAATGGCTACAAGAACAACTTCTTTCTTTAATTTAGGCAACTGAAAAAGAAAAATACTACAAGGGAACAAGTAGCTAGCATGAAGATCAGGGAAGCTGGCTTACTGCTCCTCTGACGTATCACTGGTGGACTGATGGAGGATTCCTTTCTTGTTGTGTACCGAGCTTATGCACATTCTAGCCGGCATAACAAAAGTTCTGGAGGGAAAAAAACCACATAAATGAATATAAATTAGAGGAGCCTACTATGAAGTGCAAATTTACTTAACATGAGTAATAATAAACATTCGTTTTCTTGAAATCAAATGTTAAATCCATTCTAGAATCAACTGTTTCAGCAGGATGCATTTCCCAGTACTATAACAACTTCCAACTAAATCAATCATCCTTCAAATAAAACAGCTAAAATCTAGCAAAGTATCCTCTAACAATATTTCAAGTGGAATACAAAAAATCATTTCAATAAAACAGGACCCAAGCAAACATTTAGTCAACCAATTTGTCACACGTTGACTAAAATTTATCTCTTCGTCAAATTGGTTTTCCTCACAAAGGTCTGAGCTCAAATGATCCAACCGGAGAAAAACAACAGCCAATACACATAGAAACACAACAAACAAGCAAAAAAATTGATGAACATGAAGGAAATGAATTAATGTCCTTAGTGCCAACCTATGCAAAATCATAGCTTCTTCAAGGGCGCATCGAAGGCTCGATTCCTGATGGCCCAGCCCCTCACAAGAATCACAATGCTTACCAGGGCAATCAATCCTATCCCCCCAGTACAAGTACTTGTGCTCATACGCATCACTCTCCCTCCTCTCCCCCACCCGGCAGCCGCAAACCTGTAGCTAGCCATAGACGGCAGAGAGAACCCATAACCAGAAACCGCCAACAAGTAAATGCAGAGGAAGGCAATAGCGAGAACGGCGACGGAGAACAAACAAATCCGAGATCTGAAGCTCCGCTTGTTCTTCGAGCTGATGTAGATCGCCATGTCCACCACACACGGATCAGAAACCACGACGGAAACTATAAAGACTCCACCTTTATCAACCGAAGAAGCAAGCTAGGGATTGTCCATGCCACGCCGGCGGTTATTTCGCCGGGAAAACGCTGGCTCCGGCCATCGTCGACGGCACCGGCGAGGTGTTCAATGGAGATCCTTCCACGAGCAAACTATCTACGTATTTTTATTTGTTGACTCAAACGGGCTCATATTCGGATCCAGATCCGAATATGAGATGCACGTGGCCCATATAGTTTAACCATCACTTGGGATATAGGGTAAGCAATTATTTTTCTATATATATATATATATATAACATGTCCCCAATATAATTAGGTAATTGTACATTTTCGGTCTTAAGTTTAATTAATACAAAGAAAGAATTAAGTGCCATGAAAGACATGACAGGAAAAAATAAAATGCCAAATTTTTATTTTTTCCCGCACGGCTTTGTATGCTGTATAGGTTTATTAAAGTGTAAATATATATAAAAAAAGATTTAGTATTAAGCAAGACAGCCGGTTAAAAATGAATGCATTTTTTCTACATGAATTTTATATAACTTTGAAGGAAGAAGAAAAAATAATTTTGTAATTAGCTTAATATTGTGTCAGATGTTTTATTAATTAAACGTCGTTACTGAGCTAATTATCTCATTTCTACATTTTAATCAATTTTTTCCCCAAAGGCACTTAAATTATTTGATTGACAAATGAAGTAAGACGGAAGCTACATAATTCTCAAGGCATGATTGGACTTGGGCCAGCCCAGTCGCCTTCTCCATGTTTGGATTTGGCATTGGAGCTCAGTGGGTCAGCTCAACGCCAGGATATTGGAGAATGATGATGTTACAAGAACACTTCGTATGTTTGGATTTTTAAAACGGGTCAGCCCAGGCGCCAGGAAGTTGTCTTTCTTACCAAACAAAGCACGGCATGATTGCCTTCTACTTCACTTCTCTTTTTTCTGGCCACAATTGCTGTTGCCTTCATAGGTCTCGGTAACTAATTTGCAAAACCAAGTTATAATGTCAATGAGCCAAAGATGAATCTTCACATGTAAAAACCTGTGAACTCATCACGAATACAAAAGATATCTTTCTCAATATAAACACTAGATATGTAGAACCCAGTATTCTAAGGTGAAAAACTGACAGGTTACAGAGATTGAAAAAGGAAGCTTTAATTTTATTGAACTGAAGAAAATGTGCGCACAGAATACAAAAAACTGGCTTAACCTAAGCCTTCATCTTGAAGCAACACCAGAGTAGCTTCATTATCTGTACATCTCTTTAGAGGCAAAGCATGACACATTGAGGGCATGATTTGAAGGCATTCTGTAGCTGTGGCGACTGGTGAATGAAGTATACCATCCCCAAGATGGGATTGGGTAGGGGGTGGGATGGTGGGTGGGTGTCTTGTGGCTCGGTTATACATGGTCCAAACCAACATCAGCACAAATCCCCTTGTTGCTCATAGTGATAAATGAAATCCATGTGTATGAATTACAATGCTTACTCAATTTCATGGTGGTCCTTGAGCCTTTGGCATGGTCCGTGAGGACATTCCATGCAACAGTCTGACAAATCCCAAGAAACTAAGCTTCCCATCTTCATGTCTTATCCACTCCTGAAGAACAACTTGAACTGGGACAGATGGACTAAGCCCAAGCTCCTGATAACATTATAAAAAAAGTCGCCCACATGAATTTGTTTTTCAACTCAAATTTATGCTACTTAAGTAAACAAGGCATCTGAACCAATAGAATTTTGATTGTAGATACTAAATATAGGCAGTATATAAAAACCTAAACAATAAGAGGTTTGTTATATGCCCTGCAAGTAGAAGTGTTTACCAGCTTCAAACGTAAAGATAATATAAAAAAAGACAGTTTTGCATCAACTTCAAAACGCCTATGAATAAGTTGATCAACAGATAGAGGTGAGTGAGATCAGGGCAATCCAGACCAAAGGACTAGCCAATATATATTGCAATTGGTATGCATTCTCTCTTATAAGCAACAGCCAATTAAATTATTCATCACCAGAAAATCACATCAGCAAGAATAAAGTTCTTTCAGACAATTCATGTCTAGAACATGGAGAGTTTATCCCCTCTTTATGACTTTTGGAATAGTATTTAGTGACGATTGACAGATACCAGGCTTCTCCATTTGCATAGAAAACAAGATTTGACATGAGAGGATAATGGAATAATACCGATGCAAGTTCCTCAATCATTATTGCTCTGTTTCCATGCTTCTCAAAGAGTTCATAAGCACGGCACGCATGTTGTTCCCAATTATCAAGCCCTTCCATGTGATGAACACTAATTGCAGCTGCAGAAAATTCTTCAAAGTCCAGTTTCTTGTACTGAAGAGAAGCTACCTGTAAAGGATGAGAGTAAAATTCCTTCAACAACAATTTTATTATAAAAATCACATTCAGACGAGGCCCATGTTATTGAATACCATATTAACGTAATCTATCACTCGCGAGTCTCTCATGGCATTGGTTGAGTACTTGAGTAAGGCCTGACAAGAAATCGTCATGTCAGAATTCAAGTACTAATAAAACCAATAGCTGGAAGACTTGTAAATAGGTAACCAACCGCCTTGAAGTTATGCATAGAGATGCACCCGTTCTTGTTTGGCCCTAGTAAAGCAAACTGCTCGTGCAAATAGAAGAGTTGTGGGATGTGTAATGTCTTTGCCAAAGCCTATCACATTTAGAAGCCATCTATTAATTTTCTTGTATATCTTGAGAAAGGGCTATGCCACATTGTAATATGCTTATGAAAAGTGTATATCCAGTATAAGTGTCATAATAAGTAATTAGATATGGGCATTGAGTTGTAGTAGATAATCCAGCTTGTGTTTTGAGGTAGATGAAAAAGGAGATTGATAAATGCAGTGAAAACACTATTTTGCTTCAAGTGAAAAATACCATACCATTAAAGCAGCCTTTCGAAGAGATGTAGAGCATATATAATTCTTTACATGCCTGTATACCACAATGTCCAAGGGAATCTTGATGTCATGGCAATCCCGTAACCAAGGATGACCTGAGAAATTTTTTTGTAAAAGAAGATACTGAGTTTACTCAAGAAATTTTTCTATACACACAATAAGTCCTATACAGGCTGCCTGAATGGTTCCAAAAGGAGTCTATTACAAAACTACGTCCCAGTAGAAACAATTTTGCCATTTCCACAACCTAATGATATTAACTAATTCAGTAGCTTACCGAGGTATAATAATTGTTTACTTTAAGAAGATCATGATTTGATAATGGGCTTACAATCAAACAACTTGAAAACTTACTGAGAGCTTGAGAAGCGGTCATTCTTTTACGATAGTCTTTATTCAACAGTCTCTTAACAAAATCTTTTGCCTCAAAAGATAACAATGGCCAAGGCTCCTCATCAAAACTTGGATCTGCCTTTAAGACAGAACGGAAAATGCCAGACTCTGTTCGTGCCCAGAAAGGACGACTGCCACAGAGGAGAATGTATGCTATCACACCAATACTCCACATGTCTGCTTCAGTACCATAGGCTCTGTGTAACACTTCTGGAGCTACATAGTATGCACTTCCGACTATATCATTCAACCTTTCATCTGCAAATGAATCAGTCTCATTATACTCTAGCCAATCAAGATTTTCTTCTCAACATCCAGTTTTCCAGTTCAATTAGTAAGATCAAGATAATTGACTCAGATAAACTGACCTGGTTTTACATAATCTGACAAACCAAAATCTATGGCCTTCAAGACAGAATTCTCATCTTTTGTACTGAAAAGGAAATTCTGAAGCAGAAAAATAAATATTTAGGAATATAAAACATACATAGGGAAATGCGACATAGATGCAATTGTATCAAAGTCGCATACACAAGAAAAACGCATATAGCCTTTTTACTCCAATGTTGTTGTCACCCATAACATACAACATACAAAGTGTGAAAGAAGTTAATTTCGTCAAGAAAAAATGCATATAGCCTTTTTACTCCAATATTGTTGTCACCCATAACATACAACACACAAAATGTGGAAGAAGTTAATTTCGTCAATAACTTATTACCTCAGGCTTTAGATCCCGGTGAACTACTCCTTGTAGATGACAGTATGAAACGACACTTAAAATCTGGACCAATACAACTTTAGCATCTTCTTCTGAGTATTTTCCACCTCTAGGGAAATGCAAAGAGGCAGGAAACAGGAGCAAGTTAGAATATGGTTTCCCATTAGTGAACAGAAATTGGAAGTGGATTGGTACCTAGAAAGGATCCTATCCAAAAGCTCTCCTCCTTTACACAACCTTAAGACAAAATAAACAAATTAAGCCTTCAAAAAATTGCAATTAAAAATAGTTCTATTTACTTTACTGAAAAAACAATTAATCTCATTAAAGAAAAGCCAAAGTTCTCTGTATTGCTGCCTCGGAGCCAAGAGGTGTAAAACACTCACTCCATCACCATGTAAACATTGTCATCATCTTCATAAGCATCATAAAATTGGACAAGGTTCTTATGTCCAGTCAAAGCACTCATGATTTTTACTTCACGTCTCACATCATCAACAGCAATAGCCGTTGTCATCTGCCAAACAAAAAGGCCATGAGATCAATTAAAAAATATACATGTTAATTCATCTGATTATTAGGAATACTTGCAGTTTAAATGCATGTCAACAAATAAAAGCAGCTTTGACACCATCGCAGAGAAAACGGTTTCGGCTCGTGAGGATAATTACTTTATCCAATTTTTTTGAATTGTAAGCGTAGCATCTATACCATAGCCTAACAATATACTACCATTGAATCTGGAAAAAATTATTCAAAAGATAAAGGCAAAAGGTTGATTGGAACATCCAATGAGAAATGACTTATGAAGTAACAGATTTGCAATTGATTCTCGCGGAAAAAAAGGACTGCAGGCTTAAGTAAAAGAAGCTCGTGTGGAAAGCAAATAAGCATAATAGCAAGAATCATTGAGAAAAAGAGCTTCTAAAGGGCGGGAAAAAAATACCGCAAAAGAAGCTTTACCACAATACTTTTTCCTTGAAACCCACATTTTACATTTAAAAAAAACACCTTAAAAGAGATCTCATGAACTCTATGACAGCATCATCTTCCCAGAGAAGAGTTCGCAAGTTGAGCCGATCACCGTCAATAAAGCAATACATATGCAAAATACATTGGTTGAAGGAGCACATAAGGTCATATGCAGGTATACAACAAATATATGAAGGGAATAGGATTAAAGAGAAATTTGAATAGCAAGCTCAACTAAACTAAGGACATGGAATGGTAATGAACAGATTAGCACAATTTTAATGCACAATATTTAGCACCGATCGAACAGGCTCACCTTCGACTTGGGAATAACCTTAACCGCAACATCTTGTCCCTTGAGCTCCCCCTTCTTAGCTCTGGCAGAGCAGGTGTATCCAAAATGGCCACGCCCAACCTCATCCCCCAACTCGTACTTGGAGAAGAAGCTCTTCGAGAACCCGAAACTCTTATCGAGTCCAACTTCACACTCCTCACCTTCCGGTATCGAAGCCTCGTTAGGCTTTATCGATCCGTGGCGCCTCGCGAGCAGCGCCTTGATGTGCTTCGCCGGCGACGGGGGAGGGAAGGGCCGCTTGAAGATCTGGAGAGGGGTTGAAATCCGGCTAGAATTGGCAGGGGAGTTCCTGAAGGCGCTGGGGAGTGGGCTTGGGCTCAAGAAGGAGAAGTAGGACGAAGGCTTCGCAGATTCGGAGCGTACAGAGATGTTGGCGGAGTCGGGTACGATGGGCTTCTCCGTTTGTTCCCCTTGAACGCTCTTCCCATGGCACATGCCCATGGCAATCCACCTCTAAACCAAGACTGTTGTTGCGGATAGAAAGTAAGCAAATTTACACAAGCTACACCAATTTGAATTGCGACAAAAGAGATCGGAGCAAGGCAAGAGAAAAGAGGAGATGATTGAAAACTGCGTTTTTTTTGACGAAGTTTAAGACAAATCATGAATGAGCCTCGAAATCTCTACTTCTCATGCACAAAACTCCACCATGGAAGCAGGCTCTAATCTATGGAACTGTGAGAGCTCGTTGAAATGCTGGAAACCGAATTTGAGGAGCAGAAGACTTGTAGAAACCATCCAGAACAGGCAAACAGAGTAAAACAACAGTGAAGTTGAGCAGTCGTGGCAGTTTATTACCAACAACAAGGGAACGGTGATTAGTAGCAGGCCAGGTTGAGGGTGATGAGGAGAAGAGAAGCGACCACCACCACCTTGGCCGGCCTTACTAGAGCCAAACAAGGATTCCTTGAAGCTTCCAACAAGAAAAGAAGCTCTGTGACTGTGAAGATAGAGAGAGAGAGAGAGAGAGCGCGGGAGAGTGATGGAGGGAAGGAACCAATAAAGCTAAAAGATGGTTGGAAGAGTCAGCAAGACAGAGTCTTTTCAAGCTTTCCTTAACTTGGTATCAGAGTCTGTGGGGAAGAAAGGTGGGAGCTTTGAGAGTTTCCTCTCAAGGAAGACAATAGCAAGGAGATTTTGTTGAGCTCCCTTCCAGCCTGTCCATTTGGTACCCAACAACAGCACTCTCCTTGTGCTCTCTAAAATACTCCATCCCCAAGATGCACATTATCAAACATTTTACAGTTACTACTCCTATCCTCCATGCCTGGTTTTGATTGCCTTTTTCATGGTATCATCCTTTTCATCACCTTTCACTCCATATCCCAAACCACAACAAACTTTCACCACCATGCAATTAACTAATAATTTTTATTCACCTCTTTCTTTAGGATGCTTTTTAGCCCTTTCCTAAAAAAAATAATAATGTTCTGTCAGGTCTAGCAGCAATAAAGCTGCATCAGCAAATGAGCATTCACCTTAAAGAAGAAGAACAAATCAAATGCATGGTTTCAAGCTGCTTAGCCTTTTTTGCCACATGCATGGCAAATTAGCATGGCATCTAAAGCCCCATGTGGCTCAGTCACAACCAGCTGCAAGTAATGGTTAGGAGGGAGTGCCCCTTTGATCAATGCTAACCAAGTCCCACTGGTTCATAATTCATTATACTGATCAAACCTCACACCAATAATTGTTTGACCTTACCAACGTTCATTAATTGACTCTGCATTTTGTAAATCTGCTGCTTTGTAAATAAGTTTGGATGTGTTGATGAATTGGGTTTTCTAATTTCTATCAACCACATCCTACCCACTTAGTTTAAATGCTTGAATTTGCAAAAGAAGGTTGTTTGTATATGTTCTTCAATACGGATTGAACCGTTTGCACTCTTGTTTTATTTTGCATCTGACCTCTCAAATTAGGTACCATGCTATTTCACAACCTCAGGATGGCTAGCCTTGTTGATGACCTTCTTCTTCTTCCTCCTCTTAGCCTTCTTCTTTTTGGGACTAGCTGACAAGTGTTTACTATGCACAATTTTTACCTATATTATTGATTAGCTTAGCTGCTCCCAGTTAAGTTCATTGCCAGAATGCACATGAAACCTCATCATTTCATACTCACTAACGCTGTCGTATTCTTCTGCCCCAACAGCTTTTTCAATTGCTCTTATTCAATTGAAGAATTTTAGCCTTCCAACTTCTGAGAGATAATACAAACAGAAAATCAAATCTTCCATATTTTTTTAAGGAACCTGCAAAAGAGTGGAAAAGCTATGTGATTAGGAACTAAGAGCTCCTTGTGACAAAGGGGACAAATAAGGGGAGACAAAGCAGTCACACAAAACCCATGCATGGAAAACATATTATTTCCCTCTTTTAGCTGTCCAAAGAGTACATATCATGCATTTGGATTGCGTTAGGTACCATGCAAACTTGAATGTTTTTTTCGTACGTTATGTTACTATTGAAGTGAATGGCACGTCTGTATGTGTGGATATTGGTTGGCCAGAACGATTTGTGTGAGCCTCCATATGAGAGAATGGAACCATATTGCTTAGCTAATAAGGGGAATTAAATTGAAACTAATTGATGGTTATTATTCAATTAAAATGATGCTCTACTTTAGCATCCAAGGTCTGCAACATCATAGAGAAATAAAAAGAAGAGAAAGAAGGGCCGCCCACAATGAGGAATAATATTAAGAAGAATCCTATCAAGTTGGAGGAAAGGAACAACAGTGAGGAAGCTGAAATTGATGCCACTTTGTAGGATGAAGATGGAACTGGGGTGGCAAAAGACAGGGGACCCTTTAAAAGATATATGAGCATATGTTCCTCTTCATAAATGCTTTCCAAGGAATAAAGGGAATGGAAGAAAGAATGGAGAATGGCAGACTGCAAGAACCAGCTTTCTGTACGCACAATTGCAAAACCAGATACAACCACATCCCCTCCCCCCCCAAAAAAAACAGTAATAGATAGATAGAAAGATGTAGGAAAAAGGATAAGGAAAAATCAAAGTTAGGACTCACATAGATCTGACTATCTGAGTGTATTGATCAAATAACGAGAATTGGGTCATGAACATGGTGCAACGTGGAATACAGGTGTGTTTTCTCTCTACCACTGTCTTTTTAAAGAATTGACTTAGATATCTTTTCCATGTTAAATTCAGATATTGGTTAGGATCAAATATCATTAGGAAGAAGAAGAAGAGTATTTAATTTCCATGTAATCCATGATGATCATTTTTTATCTTCTTTCTAATTAGGCGTGTAGCTAAAATGACACAGATTAAAACATTGTTCAGATTTTCTACTAAGACCCATGAATTAAGATGCTGCAAGTGTTGCACATCAATGCCGTTATTTTGTTTCTGTCTTCATTGAATATAACGCAAGTTTTGTTAAAGAGGTTTCTTGATTGACCAAACCATGTATCCAACTATTAGAAAGCATTAGGTGACCCACCAAAGGATCCCACATGCTCACCTTTTTGTATGCTCCCACCAATAGTTGAGTTGAGAGTGAACCTACCAATAACTCACACACAATGACACAAACACCTCTGAAACAAAACCAATGGGTATCTGTTGATGAATTTCTCCTCTCAATCCCACAAAGAGTGGCGCAATCACGACCGAAACAATCTGACCTCTGATTTTGTATGTTCTCATTGGACCAGACTTTGCAGTTGGGAGGGAAGAAGAAGCAAACATTGGCAAGAAACATATATTTGATATTGCCGCGTTAATTGAAAGTTTGCCTGTTGATTCATTGCTTTTGAATAATTTTGTGATTATTTAGCATAGTAGTGCATCGAAGTTGGAGTAGAATATGAAATGGTCAAGTTAGTGACAGCTTGGTGACAATTGCATATCTCAATGGGAAGACTCTTTCTTTATCTGCTTTGTTATTTTAATGCATCATCACTTGATATTGATAGTTTCAATTGAGATTTCGGTCCATAAATGTTCATATGTATCTCACCAACTAATATTGGTTTTGAGGCTAGAAAAATTCAAAAAGGTGCAAACCTTAGAATTTGAAGTGGTAAAACACTAAATAAATAAATTATCAGGTCATACACACATATATATGGACGGAAAAGGACTTCAAATGTGGATGAACTAGAAGAAAATGATGGGAGGGTTGGAAAATGTGTCTGCGGAGAACTATGAAACATTGATCCTCACCTCTTTGTCAAATATTTTTGTGATGGTGCCTTTGAATATCATCTTACAACTGATGTAGTTGGAGGATGAAAAAGAAAGCTGCACTGTTTACTTCTTTCGAAGGCTTTTGAAAGCTACATTTGATAGTTATATATTCATTTTGTTCAATAAATTACATAGAGTTCAAAGGTGATATGCATCATTTCTCCATAATTAGGTGATGAGACAGCTAACAAGATTGAACAAGAGCAGGCCAAAAAAATTGGTATTTTTTTAAAAAATAGTAAATTGCTTGCCAACTCACATACAATTGACGTGCAACTTAGAAAAAAATTATTATAATTAACATGTAATCCCAAAATAGATAATACCTCGGGAGGATTGGTAGTACGATCAACAATTTCATTTTCACGTCACAAGAAGTTCACATGCCCGTAATGGCCTTGCCTGAGAACCCAATTAAGTTTACAAAAATCCAATTTGAGTAAATTTATTTATTTAGTCAGCTATACAAGGCATTGGTTCTGGCCATTGATGGTTTCACATTACACATTTCAGTCAAGATTAGTAGGTCGTAACTCGTAATTGTAACACTGGTTCATTTGCTGAATGTCAAAATGGGTACTAACTAAATTACGGTTTAATGGGCTCGGCTTCGTGATTCATGTGCAGTAATGGTTTTTGGCCCAACAATTAGACGCGCAGACATACCATCAAGAATCTCAGTTGCCGTGGTTGCCATGGCACGATACTCAACCTCAGTGCTGGAACGAGCAACTGTTGTCTGCTTGAAATGGTCTCGACTCCCAGCCGTGTACAAAAACCAGTAGTTGATCTTCGAGTTTGCTTGCTTCCTGCCCAGTCAGAGTCAGGATAAGTAGACAACATTAGAGAGGAGTCACCAACAATAAGTTGTCCAATGTCAATTTTGTCTTTGTGATATCTGAGTATGCGTTTAACCATTTGATAGTGAACAAATGAAGGCTTTTGCATATGTTGGCAGACTGTTGACAACATAACAAATACCAGGCCTTGTTATTGTCAAATACTGTAAAGAGCCTACTAACATTCGATAGAAAGAATAGAAAGAGACGTCAGTGAATCCTTATCATCTTCTATCTTCAAATAAGATGCAGTGATAGGAGTAGAAACTGGTTT
This sequence comes from Piper betle, assembly GCA_033002965.1. NCBI lineage: Eukaryota > Viridiplantae > Streptophyta > Magnoliopsida > Piperales > Piperaceae > Piper > Piper betle. Next base: position 39,373 of record JAURVB010012658.1, on the reverse strand, counting down.
ACAGTCTGTCATTTTGGCTTTACTCAACAATTGTTGGATATAAAGAGTAGCCCCTTGAAAGTTTGAGTAAATTCAATGCCAAGAAAGTAATGAACCAATCCCATATCTATCATTGCAAACTCAGTTTTCAGAGCTGAAATAAAATCTGCCAACATCTTGTTAGAACTGCCAGTAACTAACATGTCGTCCACATTGAGAATCAAAATCAGAATTTTATTACCAGTATGCTGAATGAACAAGGAGGGATCATCTGAACTTGAGAAAAACCTTGAGCAAGAAGAAAAGTACTAAACCTGTCGTACCATGCTCTCGGTGCCTGCTTCAAACCATAGAGAACTTTAGAGAGTTTGCAAACATGATGTGGAAAAATTTTATGCTTAAAACTAGGAGGCTGATGAGCATAAACTGTTTCAGTTAGAACACCATTCAAAATCACATTTTTAACATCTAATTGATGTACCTTCCAATGTTTCACAGTCGCCGAAGTAAGAATTAGTCTCATAGTTGCTGGTTTGACCACGAGAGAGAAAATCTCCTAAAAATCAACATTTTCTTCTTGATCGAATCCCTTAGCAACTAGCTTTACTTTTAACTTATCCAGTGTGGCATGAGCTTAGTATTTTGCCTTGAACACCCATTTTACCTCATTCCTATGGTCTTCTCGAGGTACAAGTGACCAGGTGTTATTCTTTTCCAAATCATTGATTTCAGCCTTCATAGCTTGCAGCCAACCATCATGTTGCAGTGCTTCTTTAATTGTGTGTGGCTCATTGATCTCAATCTTTTGAGAGCATAGTGCATACTTGGGATTCGGTTTGAAAACTCCAGCCTTAGACCGAGTAACCATGCGGTGACTAGGAGGAGCAGAACAATTCATGACTTCTTCTATAGAGGCTGATTGGTTTAGAGGTAGATCAGGAGAAGAATCGACAAGTGTCAGGACCAACTCTTTATCAACTTTTGTAGAGATATCAACATCAAAATTGTCCACCACAATATAAGTATGCACTGGAAGATACTTCTGGTATGAGAAAGATTCCTTGTCTTTATAAGCAGTTGTTGTGGCAGAAGAAGTGATGAATCTCCTTTCATAAAAAATAACATGTCGTGATATAAAGATTTTCCCAGTAGGTACATGTAAACATTTGTAACCTTTTTGTACCGAACTATACCCAAAAAATGCACAAGGCAAAGAGCTTGGTTCAAACTTGTGTTGTCGGTAATGCCTTAGAAAAGGATAACAACAACATCCAAAAACCCTAAGTGAAGCATAATTAGGAGCTTTTTGAAACAACACCTCATATGAAGATAACTGATCAGGATGTACTTTAGTTGGAAGTCCATTGATTAAATAGACAGATGCTTGAAAACAGTCATTCCAATAAACAGCAGGTAGTGAATGAAACAATTGTGTAAGACCAACCTTGACAATGGTTCGATGCCTCCTTTCAACCACTCCAGCTTGTTGAGGTGTGGCATGTAAGTTGATGAATGATTCCCTGTTGTGCAAAATGAGCCTTCAATCTATTTGACACAAATTCACCACTCCCATCCGAATGAAAGACTTAAATATTAGCATTGAATTGAGTATGCAACATTTTCTCAAAGTGAAGATAAACAGAATAAAACTCAGCTTTATTATGCAAGGGGGTAGTACCAAATAAATCTTGAGTGATCATCAACAAAACTCACATAATATCTAAAATTATTCCAAGAGGTTATAGGAGCAGGACCCCACAAGTCACAATGAATCAAGTCAAAATATCCAAAGCACGATCTTCGGAAGGAGAAAAAGGCAAATTTGAAGATCTGCCAAGTTGACAGGCTTCACATATACTAAGACGAGAAGAATTATCAATTGTTTGTAAAGAACAATGTCCAAGACGACTATGCCAAATAGAATGAGAAGCAGTCTGTTGTCTATTTGCAAAATAAGAAACATTCTTCTTTTTATCCAGTTTGCAATCGATTTTCCTGTTGATCTGTGAGTAATGGAGAAAGCATCAGCAGTAAACATAAAGGTGTAAGGTAAATCAGAAGTGAGTAGACTAATCGAGAGTAGGCTTTATTTAAGAGATGCAACAAGTAGAACATTATGAAGAATGAGTGTACCAAAATCAGTGTTCAGATGAACTGTACAAACATGAGTTATTGGCAAGAATCGACCATCCCAATCATGACCGAATCTGCATCCTCATATTTAGTTAATGAATAAAAAATATAGGAGATACCAGACATATGGGAAGAAGCACCTGAATCAGGGATCCAATCATCTGGATCAATATCGGACATGCAACAACTTTCTTAAGCATCATCCACAGATCATACGAAGTTTGCAATCCAACAGCATAACAACACACTTCTCTGTTCTATGTATTCGTAATGTAACCTTTAAGTAGTTTATTTGATTTTTGCCAGGCAATGTAATCAGCATTTTCTTTTTCCATAACAGTTTGATCCGGCATTGTCACTAGTACGTTCATGGGAGGAATAGCAATTGTTCCATTTATAAGAGAAAGAAATCCATGCGAATCAATCAAATTCAGAATTTGATCTTCCCACAACAAGCAGTTCTCTGCATCCAGTTTAATATTCACAAAATTTGCAACATTTGTATTGCTCGGATATGAAAAAACAGGTGGAGCAGAAGACAATGAAGCTTGATCAATCAAATTCAGCATGATTACAGTTCAGACAACAAGCAGTACTCTTCAAAGTAACAAGAACTTCGATTGGAAGCAAACAACACACACAAACAAAGAAGAAACTTGCAGGTCTGAGAAGAGAAACACTCAAACCAGCAAGACGGCAGTGCAGACAGGACAATCTGGATCTAGAACAAGGCTTCAACCGTCATGGTTGAGCAAATCTCAACACCAAAGGGTTGAAACCCTAACCGACCATAGGCCTGATACCGTGATAAAACCCTCCCTCAACACAATTCTATTGATTTCAAAGTGTTTAATTTATATACAGAGAGGAGACTTGCGTAATATTCACTACACGACAAAATACCAATTAGTTATATTATTATTCACATACTAACACTGATAAATACAACCAAAACTGCCTCAACCTATTGGGAATTACAGCAACATCGTATATTCTTCATCATTTGGCTCGATTAATCAGCGTGTTACGATGTACGTTTCGACCATGAAAGGCTGAAAACTGGAAAAGGTCTGCTCAAAGAGTTGGCCAAACAGGTTGATGAAATGCGTATCCAATTGTATTGGTATGCTTACATGATCAGCTGCTATAGCTCCACCAGGGCAATGATGCCAAGGCCGTGTAAGTGGATCAGTTGAACATCAGCAGTATATATGTGCAGGTCATTGTGAGTTGAATCGTGAATGGATTGTTTGAGAGGATCAATAATGTATATTTGAATGACATGACCTCCATGGTCAATACAGACCAGTACAGTTAGTTCACTGGGTGCATCTTCCATCTCTCTTCCTTTTTCGACGACCCACGATTGTTCAAACTACTTTTAACCACTATCGGGTAATTTTCTCTTTGGAAACAATGTTAGATCCAGCTGGTCTTCTGCGTATCCCTCCAACTTTCAAGGATTGAAGAAACAGGCAAGCTTTTGCTCAAGGTAAGTCTTTCCCAAAACCAGCATCTAGCTATGCACTTCTTGTCGTCAACACATATATAGGATCATTCACTTGAACTTGTGAACTACGTATTACTGACCGTCCAAGTAAAACAGTCATATATCTTTATAATTTGTATGTATCTAGTACAGGGGAGGATGTATGGAAACTATCGACCAAATCCCCCGTGGTGCACCTGACATAAGCCACCCCTGTGTCATTCAATGTAATTGGGTGAAAATTCTCAAAATAAGAGGTGCTTTTCTAAAACACTTATTGGTGGCTATGACCACCGTGTGTCAGATTCACCTCATCAGATTTTGCTCGTATTGAAATGGGGCATAATTAATTAGTTGCCCATTTTCACCTACTAATCACCAGCCTCCTGGATATATGCAAAACACTAGAAGTTAAAAACTTTGCAACTTGGTCTCCTACACGCACCTTCACCAATCAACAAACACCGGGGCATGCAAACGCAGCACAAGATTAAGAAGCCTAAGCATGAAACGCAACGAGTCAATAATTACCGCGCAGCTTGTAAGTCAGCTGGAACTTCAAGATACAGCCAACAGACACGAGACAATATGTCAACAAAAGTAACAGATAACGTCGTCGACCACAACACACGAATATAGCTTATAACAAGCTAGAAAACAAGACCAGAGAATCGCACGCCTCTCTTCTCCAACCCATCACCAAAAAATTCAAAGGCCAAGGCCTGGCCGACAATGCCAATATGGTGTGCTAGCAATGATAGTAAAGGGCCATTCAGGAAGCAGTAGAGGGCAACAAAACAAAGCATGCGCAAAGGCCGCAAGTGGATTCAATGTGGGGAAAGCAAACCAAAGTCATCTTGGCCGAGACAAAAGCGTTCACGTGGATTCGGCTTTTGTCCCCTCTCTCACCATCATTCTCTTTGCTCCTCATCTCTCTTTTCTTCTCCTACATATATACCACTACTATATCTCCATCTATTCAGATTCAGACGTCTCTTTGGAGGACTAATTCTTTTTAGTTTTTACGACCACTGTCTCACACAAACGCACACCACCACGCGGGCAGCACAAGGCCCCATGCCAAAGCTTCCTCGCTTTCTAATTATCTTGCTCTTTATATCAGCATATATATGTATATATATATACTTTCTTTCTTTTAATTCTTGCCTTTTCTTTCCTTCCTAGTTGTATCTAGGTATACTTACCAATTTCTGAGCCTTGAAAATTCTCTTTGCTTGTATCACTTTTATATTTACAAGTAGGTAGATCTCTTGCATGCGTCGCATATATCATATATACTCCAAGAGGACCGCGACATGATCAGTACGTTTGTTATCTTTGAAGCAATGCCTTCAGACTAATCATGATATCCTCCATTTGTATAGGACTGAACTAACTAATTGAAGCTTATTCTCAACATGAGCTAACCATTTCAATACATAGTAATGACGGAATTTTTATGTACAATAATTTCCGAATTCCCTCCAAGGACGTAGAAATATTGATTTATGTTTTAATTTTTTCGATGAGGATTGTTTCATGTTTAATTACTTATCGGATTCTGACATAATTTCATGCAGTACTAATTAACCAGGATGCCTACTGTCTAGCCTAGCTATCAATTATCTGTAAACGATGTGCCTCTCCCTTTCAATCATCTCCTGCGGACCTATACATAATTTACTGAACCAAACATTTTATTCACAAACACACTAATTAATATCATCTCTATTAATTGCTTTTCTTCATGACAAATTAACACGCCAACAGCATTTTTATTACAATTACCCTTTCCTGTTCTAAAATACATGATGAAGACAATGCTAATCCACACCACCCATGATCTATTTTACATCTATTTCAATCTGTCTACTTAGAGAGACTAATTAAAAGTGGAGGTAATATGCTGTGTAACTGTGAGAGATGCTATACTATTTTATTCATGTAAATCATTCTTCCACCTTTGACCTGGCCATGAACCGCCGGCGTTTGCCGCCGGAGCCTTGCTTCTCGACGATCGTCTTCAACGCATCCCGAAGGAAGCCGACATCAGGGCGGCGGCGATCACCGTCATTTTCGTCGTGTCCGGCGACAAGAAAGAGCACACTCCGGACCCTGCCCCCCACGGTGGCCATCTCGGCGCGGAGGGTTCTAAGATGGAGGGACTTGAGCGTCTCGATGAGCTCCGGCAAGAGATCGGAGCGGTCTTCGCAGCAGAAGGAGGCTTTGAGGATGGCGGGACTGCCAGGGGAGGCGTCAAAGGAGAGGACGGCAATCTCGTCGGACTCCGTGGGAAGGAGGTCGAGCTGATCTGGGTTGGTCTCGGAGGCCTGCTGCTTAAGCTCCTTCACATGTTGCACCACTTTCGCTAGCAATGTGGCTTTGTCTGTCTGACATCAAATCAAAGAATTAAGAAGAAGATAATAAACACATCTTAATTATAAGATAACAGATAGGTCGTTGATCTGATATTACATATTGGTGAAAAGCTTTATCCCAGATCTCCTGATCATGAGTACTTGCAAAGCTAGGTAGGTAGGAGCTGCATATGAAAGTGGCATTCGTATGATCTTATGCTTTTATGTTCGTCCAATTAGTTAGATCATGAGATAATTAGAACCTTTGTTGTTTTATGAGATCTAAACTACCAGACTAGATGTTTTATTTATGACTCACAAATCATAACTTCCCCAATCTTTGACAGTAATATATATTGGATATATTACTAGATTAAATGATCAAATAATATAAATAGAAGAAAGAAGATGATTAATGTTTGCTCAATTATATTCCATCTGTGTGTGTGACTAATAACTCATTGGCCTCCTATATACCAAATATAATTACTTCCAAGATGAAATCTAAACTTGCAAAAGGTGGGAAAGGAAGACGATAGGGGATTAAATAAAAAGATGGTCTTAATCACTAAAATTTGTTTTAGAGAGTAAAGTGTAAAGGAATAGTACTGTAGGTGTGTGTGTATGTATATATATATATACGTACTTTGGAATTGCAAGGAAGAAGGCTCCGAAGCTTATCAAGATGGGAATTAATCCTTTTCCTCCGCTGCTTCTCCGCCTCCTTGTGTTGATTCCTCGACGCTGCCAGGTCCCCGCCATGGCCAAGCTGCAGCTCAGCCGTCACACCGGCGGCCACTGGAAAGTAGCTCATGGCCCCGTAGGAGCCGGAGGCGCCTAAATTCTGCAGAGCCATAGAGTAATTCGAATATTGATAGTCCTCGTGCGGACCATCGTCTCCGACCATTCTCTCTGCTAGAATACGATACAAATCGGAGCTCGCCGGCGAGGTGGATGGATGCATGGCCATGGTGGTGGTCCAGTGGGCCGGTGGCCTACGGCTCTCTACTGTATGAGGAAGTCTTCTCTTGTTAGGATTTGATAAATATATAAAAGGGCGGGCATCGATCTAAACATAGGTTTGAACGGTCAGCGATGCCGTCCCTTCTCGCTAATGCGCGGGACCCAAGGCTCAAATATGTGAGGTCCGTCCCCACGAAGGATTTTTTAGCAGCTGCAAATTACTGTCATCTTCTTGGTTTTGCTTCAAGACTAGATCAATATGTTTTGTATGAATTAATGTGTGAAACCTACGACCGAAGCTTGTTCTATCTGACTGAGTTTTTAATTTGTGTTAGTCGACTTGATAGAATTAGTCATGTTGGAAAATATTCTACTTAGATAATTTTATTTGCGCATGGATCGATCCACAATGGTCCACTCTTTTAAACAATATTAGTTACTGTCATAGGGCTGATCTCGCGTCAAACCCTAGCACCCGACTGTCGGACAAACTAAGCCTGTAACAGTTACCATGTACCAGTTACCATGCATATACATATGCCGCCATGCTGACCTATTAGACGGTTCGTGCAGGTAAATCCTCTTCTGCATAATATATGTTCGCTGTTCGATCGATCGCCATGGCCTGTGTGTGAACGTTTGAACGAAATTACATGCAACCATACATCGCGACTAAGTACACGTATTTTAAGTTTTCATTCAGCTGATAGACGCATGCAATATTCTTCCTATATTCTCATTGACCAGGGGTGACAATTCTCATTACTCACGCTCTGGCGTCGCATCAATCTGACTTTTTCCGATCGACCCAGATCGTCGAGATTGCCGTTCATGCAGAGTCTTTGGTGCTGGATGTTTTGGTGAATAATTAGGATATTGGGCGTATACAGCATTACAGTGTGACCATCGAGTCCGTTAGTACATACAACCTCTATATAGAGTACAGTTCATTCAGCTCGATACTGAGAGGTTTACTAAATCAATGTCCATTATTATGGCCGTTAATTCTAATATTTCATTGATCATACGGATCATCACAAATAAACGGAAATGATTATGTTCAGGATTAGGAAAAGACAGCCGCCCAAGTCTAAAAGATAAAATATAAGCTAGCTAGCCCAATGGGCCTATCTGCTGGGCCAAGACAGATTACCAAGTGGCGGACGGAAATAAAAGTCAGTAGAAAGTCAATATGTATTACGCTACAGTGATCCAATGTTGTAGCAAAGTCCTTATGTTGCTCTCTTAAAAGAGGGAAGCAGAGAAAGCAATGGCCAAGTTATATGGAGCTTATATTTTATTCAAATGCTAATGATGAAATGTGATGTGAAATAGATTAATAAAGCAAGGTTAATCTCATGCTGCCATAGGTTAAAGTCTGTATGTTCATTACTTTCACAATTCAACCCATGAAAAAAAATAGTCTGTGCTGGTCTTTTTTAAATGTAAATTAACCATTTCTTGAAGCAGTAAACTAGATATCCGTCATTTTTATCATTTTTTATAGGCCGACACAATTTTAATATCCTTGGGTGGTCGGCTGATTCATCCACTCTGGGAAATTGCTGTCTACATTACCGATGCGACTGTCACTTTCATCAAACTCACCATTCTTTTCATGCCTAGTCCATTTTTTTTGAGTGAAAAGGAGCGAGAAAAAAGAGGAAGAAGAACAGTGATCAACAATTGCTTCACCACCAATTCATATCATTCTAATTCTAATGATGATTACGGTCACATCGACATTGCTACCCAAGACAGTTTACCCTGTACAAATCATATTGACACTAAAAAGCTTGGCAATATGTAACCTGTTTCTGTTTGTCAATAATTTTCTCGGCAGTGAAGAACAGCACATCATTCCCGATCTCTACTCTACAGCAAATATAGCCAACAGCAACTATTCAAAGGAATATGAGATTGACGAGTTTTATGTCTTATTTAATCAAAATTTCCTCCGTATTACACATTTGTGGAGCTGTGGGGAATACAAATCAGGTTCATGCATGATTAACAGAATATAATTTTTGATGAGGTCTTTTCTCCAAATAATAGAACGAACAAGGAAGCTATCATCGACCACTTGCTGAGAACTACAAGCACCAGGTCATTCATTCTCTGAGCTCGCACACAACTGCAATTGCTGTAGATGATCAAATGCTTCAATTATAATATTTGACCCTTGAAAATAGATTTTCTTCTGGCATTGCATGTTATCTAACTCGACTTGATGACTTTCTAATTCCCAAACTGTCATAAAATATAATGAAATTGTGTATTTTAAAAGCTGGTAAACTTATTAAAATCATTACACTAACGCTTGTTAATAATAGATTAATTAAGATGAGCATATGTATGATTGGTTTGCACAAGTGACAAGACCCATCCAGCTGACAGGAACAGTACTTGAACAATAACAGCTACTGAAAGTTGCCCTTTCTTTGGTCATCAAAGCTGCTTAGATATCTGGAACTGGAGAAACAAAGTTGTAGAGATTGCTCCCGAGTCCTGATTCACCTTTCTCTTTATCTCTGTCTGTCTTAATTTCAATCAAAAAGAGACACTGAAATTGGGTTACTCTAAGAAGATTCCATAATTGATTCTTGTGTCTTCAACCAACTCTTTCCACATTGACCCAAAACTAGCTTTCAAGCTGCAAAGGCTACAGAGTTCGGACTTCAGATTTGAGATGAATATATCATGAGACGGAAATGCCTTGAGTTTCTCTTTTATGAATTCCAGCTACCTCAGCTTCACATCCTTCCCTGCATTACTTGCTGACTAGCCGAACTGTTCTCCAATTGTTGCCACCTTGTATTCTAGCTGGTTTGTTTGAGCAACTTCTGCAAGCAGTTGAATCAAGGGGAACTCAGAGGAGATAGAGATGAGCACGAGAAAGATGATTCTCTGCTGGCTTGTGCTTCTGTTGCTGTTGCAGTTAGAAGCATCAAGGCCTGCAGATGAGTCTAGAAGATTCGGCAGGCTGAAAGGCGAGTATCATTCAAGATCCAACGATGTTGAGAATAAGAAGGAAGGCTTTGGAGGAGGAGGAGATCACAATGATGGGTTTGGCGATGAAATGAGGAAAATCCACACAGGTCCTAATCCACTTCACAACAGATGAGTTGCTTGATATTTTGATTTTTTTGATATTGAGCACTTGTGCCTGTTGAGTAACAAATGTACATACTTTAGCTTGGAAAACAAAAAACTGTACATGGTTCAGCTTGAGATTCAATAAATTACGTCATATAATCCATGCCAACTTTCTAGCAAACATATGTATAACTGGGAAATCCTGCATGGTAGTCTGTAAAAACTCCCTACTCCCTACCAATGTTTACTGTTCGGAAATCACGTCAGTAAAATAGGTAGAAGAGAAGAAAGCTGCTAGAACTTAAATGTCGTATTTAATTTCCAATTGCAAATTGCTACTGGACTACTGTTAAATTTGCCGTTTTCCAGCATATATTCCTCATACTTTCTTTGGTGTTGTTACAAGATGCCCAACCTTAATTTGATTATTCTTTTTCTCCCCCCTCCAATTTTTTGAGAGTAATGAGGTCTAGATGTGAGCTCAAAGATAAGTCCTCATGAGATCAAATGATGCTCTCATTAATAATTAAAACTCCTGATGAGTTTTAAGATTGAAGCAAAGCAAGGCTCTAACATATCATAAAATTAATAACTTCAAATGCATCACCATGTTTAAAGAAAAAAGCATCATCATGTGAAAAGCAAATGAACCCAGATGCATGGTTTTCCCTATCGCCGATAGGTATTGAGAAGGCCGATACGTTACGCATCCGATCTGTCTAATGATATGCCTTAATATGATTTTTTCCCCCCAATTTTCGACCATTTTAAGGATTTATAAAATTAAGAGTATTTATTTTTGTTCCAAATACAATCAAATCTATCATTTACAAACTTCTTTCACCCATATTTTGGTGGGTTTTATCAATCTTTTATAGTTTATGGTAAAAAAATAAAAATACACGATATCTTTCCTCTTTTATTTATATTTTTTTTGTTTTATTTATTTTTACTTCATTCTTATCATCTTTCACTGTTCATACATCAATAATTTTTTAATTTTTTTATAAGGCACATAATAGTTTTTTTTTTCAAAAGATGTTACTTTTCAATTTTGCTTTAAATATAACTAGGTGGTTATATTTATATTTGTACAATTAAAATAATTTTTATTATCAAAAAATTTAACAAAACAATTATTATAATAAAAATCTTATTTGTTATTATGTTTATGTGCAAAATAATTTTACTTTTAGATGTGAAATGTATGGGTAATATTATTACATTCATCAATTATATAAAATTTAACTTAATACTTATTGATGTTTAGATTAAAAGTTGAATTTAAATGATATTTTATTTAATATTTTTATAAAAATATTAAATCTATATATATTATTACTTTGTTATGTATTAGTCCAATACATATCAAGAATATGTATGTATCAAATTTTTAAGGGCTTGATGCGTGTCTTGAAGCCGATAGGGTAGACCCTGCGGCAAGATGCCTAATTGCCTTTAACGGTCTAAATGGTCTAGGGGATTTGTTATATCACTTGCTACAGCAAGTTATAACAAACTCACTTTAGTATTAATTTAATTAGTTTAAATCTCTTTAATTAAAAATATTTAAAAATTTAACCGTAACAATAATATTAATCTCTTATTAAAAAAATTTAAACCAATCATTCTAATGCTACAACAAATTTACTGTAGCACTTGGTAGAGTAAATCCTTGGCCATCCCTAATGAATCCTCAAAATAAATTTTGGAAATGACATGGCTTTCTAGCAAAATCGAAAAAACCTCTTAACACCGCATGGGAAAAACTGCTATCAATGAGAACAATTTTTGTCTAGAATACGACCGTTAGAACTCGGTTGATCAGCTACTACATATTTATACGGAGCATAGCAATTCATTTGCACGGAAGCATTAGAATGAACCATGAACAAAAGTCCAGACTGTCAGTGTCGAAAGCTCTGAGTTCATGACCCTGCATGATCAATTTCTATCTTCTGTTAATGAGCTATACTAGATGCAGACTTTTATACTCTCACCTCTAACCATTTCAATAGTCAAACCACAAGTATCATAAAAACTCAATGTATCTGTCTATAATTTCTAGTTTATTGTGTAAATGTTCACAGATACAGGGCATAAGCTGCATTCACTAACAAGGTCACTTACATCTTTACTGCTCACCTGCACGGTTAGCGGAAGATGATGCCTTTGGCTATAGTGGTTTAAAGCTTGGACAATTCTGGTGCTGCCTTCCTGCTCAAAGCAATGGCCGCTTTTGAGCCAGATGAACGATTCAGGTGCTTGCAAATGAACTCTCCGGCAGCAATGAGCTTCCCAAGATTGATATTGGTCTTGATGCCAAGCCCGTTGAGCATAAACACCACATCCTCGGTTGCCACATTGCCTGTTGCACCTTTAGCATAAGGACACCCACCCAGCCCAGAAACCGAAGCGTCCACAGTGCTAATTCCCATCTAATAAATCACACAAATGACGAAGCCTCATCAGAGAAGAAACAGATATTTAACATGTAGTGTAAATTATGGTTAGAAAAATCTAAGTACAATTAGTATATTCAACATGCCAGACACAACACAGAACAACCATATATGTACCTCAAAGTAACAAGAAATTAAACGCAAGTCAGATCATCCTTACTTGGAGAGAGACGAGAATATTTGCAAGAGACTGTCCATAAGTGTCATGAAAATGAACAGCAAGTCTTTCTGCCGGAACAACAGCCATTACAGCTTCAAGCATTGGAACAATAGTTCCTATCAAAAAACAAAGGAATTAAAAATCCACCCATGCAACAAGTAACTAAATCGGCTTTTAGTTTCCTAAAGAGGAAAAACATCACCTGAATAAGAAAACTAAACAAAACATTATTCTATTTTGCAACAGAAAGATAATATGCAGATGGTCAGAAAGTACTTAACAATAGTGGGAAGAAAATCAGAGCTAAATACAAATTATAAATATTACCCGGAGTTCCTACACCAATTGTGTCACCAAGAGAAATCTCAAAGCAATCCATATCATGAAGCTGTTTAGCCACAAAAGCAACTTGTGATGGTGAAACTGCTCCTTCAATTGGACAGCCCGCAACACATGAAACATACCTAAAATAATGTGCTTTAGAGCATAAATATATCTTGAGGAGATCCTAGATATGATCTGGCAAACATACCCACGAACAGGAATTGACAACTCTCTAGCTGCATCCACAACAGCACGATAACGAGTCAGGCTTTCTTCAATGCTGCAGTTAATGTTTGACTTTGAAAAAGACTCAGAAGCTGATGCAAATACAGCCACTTCTTTTGCCCCTGATGCAATTGCAGCTTCAAAACCCTGATGAAAATTTCAACTCACTTACAGTAATATCTTCCAAATGTGTCCAGGCAAATTTTCATATTTCCAAGAACCAAAGTTACCTACCTTGAGATTGGGAGTTAAAACTGGAAATCGGGCTCCCTCTATTGTTCGAATAGCTTTCATGACTTCTTCTGCATCAGCTAACTGAAACATATTCAAATAAAAAAGATAAATCAGTTTTATGTCATCCCAAACAAATGTCATTATATTTCATCTTTTGCTTTCTAAAACAGCTTTTTAGCCTTTTTCTAATCTCATTACCTCATTTATATAAGGGCAGATATTTTTTAACACATGTAACTGTTCACTTCATTTTTATGCATGAACTAGCAACTCTGAGTTGACTATGGTTTCTGTTTCCTTCGGGAGAAAGAGTATCTAAGATGTTGCTATCCATAAATAGTCTAAAAATATGGAGCCGCCAAAATACCTGTGGGACCCATTTCGGAGAAACAAAACTTGTGGCCTCCACTACAGGCAATCCAGAAGAAACCAACCTCTGAATCAATTCAATCTTCACTGATGCAGGAACAAAATTTTTCTCATTCTGTAATCCATCTCTAGGCCCCACTTCCACTATTTTCACGAATTCTGGGAAGTCTTTCAAAAACTGCATCAACAACATACCATCCTTTGGCACAAACCAGCCAAATAGAACCTCAAATATAGTTTAACTAAATCAGGAAAATTCAGATATATAGCTGATGGGAAAAGTAACATTACTTGAAAGTATGCCAGGGCACAATACATTCTAAAAGCAATTTTTTTGTTGAAGTAAAATCTTATTCCAGTTTTGAAATGTGATGTATAATTTTTTTAAAAAAACATGCTTGATGATAATTGATGAGGCTTCTTTCAGTGACATATTACAGATACTAAAATGTTCTAGTCATTATGTTACCTTCAAACTGATTATTCATTGCTGGAAAGTAAACTTATCAGGCCATCAATGATAGCCCAAGTTTTAATTGCCACTAGAACTAGGTATGATTTAGAAAACACTTTCACAAGTGAACATAATATCCAAGGGAAAAATTTTGTAATTATAGTACCACATGGTAGAAACTCGGACCAGCCAAGTTCTTAATATGGATCCGAGTTTCATTGGCAGGAGTTGCAGGCATATCACTAGCAGCCTGTAACTGAAAAAAATAAAAGGACATCTGTTTCATTGCTATTTTCCAAAAGGAATATAGCTTTTGTAATGATGTTTGTTATTTTTATAATCCCAAGTAAAATGATCATTCAAGAACCTACAGAGTTTGCCATTAACATGAATTTCATGATAACCAAGTAGATAGTTCTTTAGTTCACAGTTATGATGAAAAATCATCACCTTGACAGTTGATAACAAAACCGGCACATAAACTTAGTGCAAAGCAATACATAAGACAAACAGGGTAATTGGACACCAGTCTTAAACCCAATTTATTGACATGATAAACAGAGCAATATGCAGCACACACATACAGGTTCCATCCCATTATCTGATCCATAGCTTGATTTAAATGCTGAAGATTAAGCACCACTCAAGAATATACATGATAAGATCAGTCATGCCGCACCTTCCGATCTATCAAATCCCTTGTACCATTCCCCTTATGTGATGTGCTATAAGAGCGGCCATTTAAGCGCCACGAATATTTTTTTCCAATGCATGAAACCCTTGGATACAGGAAACCTTCCTGGTAACAATCCCTCATTCGCCTCCTCCACAATACGTCCTCCTCACCCAATCTTCACTATCAGCAAACAAGAACCATTAAACTGTCTCAATAAAACAATAGAACGCTATAGTTACTTTATATCTATCAAAACCTTAAAGGTTTACAAGCTCAAAATCTTAAAACCACACAAATTTGATTACCTTACTATTTGAGATAGGCATTTAAATGACAAGGTAAAATGCCTGCTTCTAATTTTTTTAAATATACATTTAAAATTTTTGGAACTGCTAAAATGCGGAGATCTTCAAAATCACAAACATATTGTGCTTTGTTTATACCAAATTCAGTCAATATAAGCATTATTATTTTGAAAACAGGAAGTGCATACTGGCGACTGTTGGAAGGACTGAAGGATCTTCCCTCCGTCAAGCAATGATCCATTCCCACATCAACTACTCTGGGCCGACCAATGCCGCTCAAACTGGGCAGCTTCTCAGGCTCGAGAGGCTCCTCCAACCTCGTCAAGCTGGATGTGGATTTCATGAGGCAACCAGGAGGCAATGAGTTCAGCAAACAAACCCGCCGACAGCAACTGGGAATTGACATGTCATATCATGCAAAGCGACAGATCAACGTCGACAAAGTCAGGGTCGAGCCATCATTCCTGTCATCGCAGACAAGCATCTCAACAACTAAGTGGTGCAGTGCAACATATCTACGTAGATTGCTGACTTCTGAAAGCGCCTCCTCCGCCTGCTCCCTCCCCCGGCCTCTTGTCTAACCCCAACACCGCTGCCAAACGCATCTTCATCGAGTGATCAAAGGGACATGGTTTCCGTCTAGGAAGGGAGAGGTGGAGAATGGTCGTAGAGCTCCCGCTGTGGCCGAAAGCTAGCAGTCGTCAAAGGGAGTGGCCGCCGCCGCCGGTGAGAGGAAGAGCAATTAGGGATTTCACGTGTTTTAGGTTAAAACTTAAAACCGGATCATCCGTCATCAACTCGACTCCAGAATCAGCTCCGATCCGCATGAATCGGGCGAGGTCACTTGATCAAATTTGACCGAATTAATATAAATTAAATATAAATATTTATTTATCTGTCCGAATGACCGATCGAATGTCTGATATTTTATATCAATAATATAATATTTTCAATATTTATAAGGCTAATATTATAATTTATAAAAATTTTAAAAATGTAATATATAGTAAATTAATTAAGTTCATACATAAAATTGATATTTAATATCTTAAATAACAAAAAATGACATACATAGGATAAAAGTCACTCTTATTATAAGCCAGAAATACTTGAGAGTTAAGACCCAATTATCTACGGTGTGAAATGATATAAATAGATGACAAGTAAAACCAATGATAAAACATTCAAAATTTCAATTATATCGCCAATAGTATATAATGTTTGTTCTGCAAGAAAGCATCTCTTCTCATACAAATGTGAGTGAGCAGTTAATCACGTGCGCTGGTTTCATTCGTTAATAAGCACCAACGTCTCAGGTAACGAAACATTTCGAAGAAAAAGCAGATTCGAAAACTACAACTTTAAACAAGCTAAAGTTTGGTATAAAAAAGAATAGGCCAGATTTTATAAATTAATCTCAACAACAGTTTCACCATCCTTCAATCTTTGTATCCCTCAACAGAAAATAATTTTTGAAATTTAATATTCTCCAACAATTATCAAAATGCTAAGTAGCAAGGGAAGTAAAGAGATAACATCTTAAGTAGGATACATACATTTAGAATGTGTTCAATATGATCTGCTCATAGTAGTGCCATTGTGTTTGTCAACATTCAACATAATTAGTTGAAAATGTAAGAGTTTACATAGTGAGAAACAACTTAAATGAATTACTATTCTTAATTTCAATAATAAGGTTATCCCCATCAACAATGTCAGCTCTAGCAAGAAACCAGCTAATAAAGTCACACAAACACAATAATTCCAACCCCTAATAAGAGTTTACATAGTGAGAAACAACTTAAACGAATTACCATTCTTAATTTCATCAATAAGGTTATCCCCACCAACAATGTCAGTTCTAGCAAAAAACCAGTTAATAAAGTCACACAAACACAGTAATTCCAACCCTTGAAAAAGCCAAAACCTATTTTCAAATGTCAAAATTAAGCATCACTAATTACTAGTACTAATGATAATAGACAGACACAAATTTCTCATAGATCACACAAGTGAATTAACACACTCAATTACAACAAGACAAGCAACTACTCTTATAGCAAAACAACCAGCTAACACATGCAAACAAACACATGAGCAAGCTCAATCAAAGTCAATAAGACGCAACAGGGGAAAGAAACACAGACCTCTCCGGGAGAGCTTAGAGGTGGAGAAGGCACTAGCGGTGATTATAGACATGAAGATGTTGGAATATTATCTTCATCAACATAATCATCAATATCTTCCCATTCTTCTAAATTCATTGTTCCAAATAAATTTGATGATGAACTTTGTTGTTTCTCGATAAGTAAAAAATATAGTAAGAAAAATATATATGTAAAAAAATACATCAAAAATAGAAAATGAATAGATATAAAATATGGATTACCTTTATATTCACTCCTCAACCAATTTTGGGCACATATCAAAGCTTCAAATATTTTTGGGCTCAAACTATTCCTACTTGAGCCAATTGTTTGTTCTCCAATACTAAATGCGGATTTGAAGGCGACAATTGACATAGGAATGACTAAAACATCTTGAGCAATTTTTCACAAAATAGGATATTTTACTATGTTCAATCTCCACCATGACAATATATCAAATTACTCATCTACTCCATCCATAAAAGGAATAGTTGGTTCATCAAAATAATTCTCTAAATCAGTTTGTGTTAGCTCCTTTGATGAACATTCCATAATCAACTTACTTACTCCTTGCAATCTCCTACTTAAGCCTCCAATAGGACAAACATTTGATGAACTTTCAATTTCAATAATGGGCTTATTTGACATACATTTAACTCTAGATTTCATAACACTTGAATAAACAGTATACATATTTGTCAAATATTATTTTACTTTTGTGACCATATCGTCTCCCTTTTCCTTGTAAATAGTGTGAAAATAGTACACAACAAAAGTTATTTTTGATCTAGGGTCCAAAATCAAAGGAACTGCTAATAACATATTTGCTTCGTTCCAATATTTATCAAACTTTTTCAACATTGCATTTCTCATTGATGACATCAAATATGATTCACTACTACACCATTCCATCAATTGAAGCTTGAGCTCACAAATCATGTTGAAAAAAATATTTGATGTAGGATACTTAGTGCCAGAAAAATTTCGGTTAACTCATAAAATGGAGCCAAACATTCATGTATTACTCTTAAATCTTCACATTCATCCTCAAAAGGACACATAAAATTCACATCAAAGCAACTATAACATTCAAAAACATCTTTGAAATCTAAAGCCACACCGATCATTTTGTAAGTAGAATTCCACCTAGTTTTCACATCAAGCACTAAAGAATGTTTAGGTGCATTTAATTGATTTGCATATTTGTAGAAACAATCATTCTTTATAGTTGAACCTTTAATATATTTCACACATTCACGAACCTTCTCTATATACGTAGCAGTCTCATTCAACCCATCTTGAACAATTAAATTTAAAACATGAGCACAACATCTCACGTGAAAACAATCACCTACAAAATTTGGACTTCTACTTGAGAAAAAAGACTTCATTCCTTTAGCTGCTCCATCATTTGCACTTGCATTATCAAATACAACCGTAAAAACCTTTTTATCAAGTTGCCACTCACAAATTTTATTAATAAGACACTTGGCTATGCATTCTCCAATATGCCGACTTTCAACTTTGGCAAATTTAATTTAATTTTTTTACAATTTCTAATTTTCATCAATAAAATGAGCTGTCAAAACAATATAAGCAATATTTTGTGAAGATGTCCAAATATCACTGGTAAAACTAATTTGACTCTTTACTTTTTCCAAAATGTCAAACACATTTTTTTCTCCTTTTCATAAATTTCAAGACAATCTCTTGTAATTGTTCTCCTAGAAACCATTACAAATTGTTATTGCAAGTTACTAACCCACCTTCTAAATCCTTCATGTTCCACAATTGAAAACGAATACTCGTGCAAGATAATTGCCTCGGCCAACTCTAATTTACTCCTTCCTTGATCAAATTTCCAAAATTCTATTTTATTGTCTTCATCCTTTTTCACTCTCATCTTGAAAATTTGTTGCCCAATATTATTACTTATATTTTCTATCCTCTTCATTTTGAAATTAGGGCATTTCCCTTCAACATGCCTCCATAAATGAGTAGTTCCATAACTTTCGGTTCCCTCAAACTTCTTTTCACAATAACGACAAATAGCAAATGTTTCATTCTTCTCATATTTCTTATCAAAATAGGCCTATACACCATATGCTATTTTCTTTTTTGATAATGCACCGTTTAGAGATTCTCCTTCTTTAGCAATCGAATTTTTGTTATTATTTCCATTTCCACTTTGTTCATTTATATTTAGTAATGAACTTGCATGATTTATCTGTGAAAAAAATCAAATTATAAATATAAAATGCTATAACTAGTATAAATCAATTCTATTTATAAAAGTGGTATTAACAAATATTATTAATTAACACTTTGACCGTACTTATTCTTTCGAAGATGCAAACTTCATTCACCAACCAATTGTACAAATTTTTATAGCTCAATCACTACACAATTTCGTTACTATAAATTTTTTTTACATTATCATCCAAGTATAAATAATCTAACCTTATAAAATAATAAGAATTAATCCTAGATATGAAATAAACTAAACTTAGGATAAATCAAGAGATATATACACGGCAGCAACAGACGGCGGTTCGGCCGAGTCCGACAGCAGAGGCAGGGCAGATGAGGCAGGTAGCGGCGGATGTTTACACAGTGTGCAGAGGGTGGCGGTCCGGCGAAGGCAGGCGGTGGCGAAGGCTGGAGTGGCAGACGCAAGGCAGCCGAGGTAGGCAACGGCGGATTTTCACACGTCGCGCAGAGGGTGGCAGAGACACGAGCATAGAGTGGCGGTCCGGCGGAGGCAGGCGGTGCAAGCTAGAGCGGAGGCAGGCGGCGACAGACACAACATGCAAAGGGTGGCGGAGCTGAGGCGTGCAGTCGCAGACGGTGGCGGTTCGGCGGAGGCAAGGGGAGGGTGGGTGAGGGCGACGAAGGGGTGGGGGAGGGTGACGGCAAGAGGTTGCGGCGGAGGGCAGCGGCAGGACGCTACAGCAGAGGCGACAACAACTGTATGAACAGTATTTTCATTCTTAGGGTTTAGAAGTTGGGTTTGATTTTGGACCATCCACGGACATTGCTCGGGCCCGACGGATAAGTCGGACATTAACTCGGTCGAACAAGTTTTGTCAGATAAAATTTTAGACAAACGTGGCAATAAACGTTCGTCCAACCGATGCCCACCTCTAACTATAATCTTTAGACATGGTCTACTTGTTTATGTATAATTTTAATTTCTCACTTTGTAGGTTTTGTTAATTCTCATTTTTTATCATAATACTTTTCTTTAGAGATCATATTTATATTAATGGGTATTAAAAATAAAATTAGTAGTTTTTTTAGATATTTGACTAAAAAATAATATATGGGCAGTTATAATGCATGACGCTCGCGAAGACGACCAAAATTTGATTACTACAAGCAGCATAGGTTTAGTAACACTATTGTTGCAAAAGATTTCTGGGCACACCTTTTCATTTCTAAAATTGTTTTTATGTCTTTTCAATGTAGATAGAATAAGAAAAGTGAAGATAGAGGAGTTGGGCTCATTGGACTAGTCCCATTCTTTCCGGCAACGATCATTTGAAACTATTGGCCTATTCTCTCCCAAATAATCATCATGATTTCACGAGAGTGAGGTATAATTCCTATTTTTGATATTACACAGAAATTTATATCCTTAAAAACATTTTAGCTCTTTCCGGAAAAAACCCATGTTTCAGTGTTTATAACAAATGAGCTAATAATTATCAGAAGGACCGGAACTAATTAATTGTTGACGAGAACTGAAAAAGATTACGGATCCTGCTAATTAGTACTGTAACCAGATTTTAAGAGGGGGATGATAATGATCATCGACGGCCATTAACCTGTCGATGTGCATGGGGATTCATGCATGGTTATAATAATATTGGATCATGCACAGGCCTCCTCCGAGTTACTCCGGCCATTTCAAAGACCGAGACTCCCCCCGATACACATTTCGTGCATGCTGGAATCCAAGCCGGCCGTGAGGCCGGATCAATTCAAAATATATTCGCTAATTCGTTTACTCTACTTTAGTCTAAAATTTGATTTGACTTAGCGATAGCTTCTGAACTAGAATAGCACATGGTATATTGCTTCTTAATTCATCAGCGCGCGTGAAACATATTCTGTGACCTCCTTCCCCTGCCTGCTTGCTTTCTCATGTATGTTCAACTAAAACACGTATAAGCTTTTACATATTGAAAATGAAGATTTAACTTCAATTTAACAAGGAACGTTTTGTAATTAAGAAAGCGTTTCTGTAAACTGGGTCAAGTGCCATTGATATACACTTTTTTTCCCAAGCAGCAATATATATAGGGATGCACCGCCATTGGCTACCCCTTTTTGGCCGTGTGTGTAGCACATTAATCGTGGGCTACTAGATTTTGATCCAACAACCTATGCACGCACCCCTCCCCGCCCGCCTGCCTGCCCGATTGCCCCGCCCTCTCTGCCACAGCCCCCTTCCCGCCACCACATGCGATAACTACAACTCACCCCCTAGGTATTAGCTCGATCACATCCAAAACCTGCAACGTAACTTCTCAATTTTGAATTGTACCAAAAACCATGTCTTATCACCATCATTGACCGGGAGCTGAATTGAATGATTGCGGCTGCTCTCTGTTTTATTAATTTATTAAAAAATAATGATTCTGTGATGCTAGAAAGTTGTGTGGCTCAAATCAAATTTTATCGATTGTTCATTTTGGGTTAAAATGTTAAAAAATCAATGCTAACGGTCATAAACATAGTAAATAATGCACTAACTGTTAATAATGAAAAAAATAGTAAATAATAATATTAAGTCTGTTCTCATGCACCACAGCCCTTGAGCTATAAATATTAAATACGTCCAGTTATAGTGTATACTAAAATAAAGTTACCATATTCGTATAATAGACTTTGGACGCGTTGGTTAAATTCAATAACTTGTAACATCTCTTCTATCTCTCATCCATGGCATACACAGTATAAATATGCGCAGTGCGTACTACACCAACACACGTACATGTTAATATTGCTAATTCTCAGTAGTTAAGATAGCTATGTTATTCATCGTTGCAGTCGTCTGTTGCTCTTGTTGCTTTTCTTGTTCTTGTCTACCACAGTGCATGCACGGCGACCCTTACCCTATGCATCCAACGTCTCGACCGACCCGACGGCCATTGCCGCCGCCTCCAACGACTTCGGCCTGATCGTAAAGTCGTCGCCCGCCGGAGTTCTCCAGCCGTTGTCCCCAGCAGACGTTGCCGCCCTCATCCTCTCCTCCTACACCTCCGGCAAGCCCTTCACCATCGGTGCGAGGGGGAATGGCCACTCCACCCACGGCCACTCACTAGTGGGCAATGGGGTGGTGGTGAGCATGACAGCCATGGGCGCCGCCCGAGGCCGAATCAAGGTCGACCCGCTAAATCTCTATTTGGATGCAGGTGGGGAGCAGCTCTGGGTCGATATACTGCGAGCTACGCTCAAGAACGGGCTTGTACCCAAGTCATGGACGGACTATCTCTGCCTTATTGTTGGTGGGACGCTTTCCAATGCTGGGATTAGCGGGCAAGCTTTCCGAGTCGGTCCCCAGATCAGCAACGTCTACGAATTGGATGTCATTACTTGTATGTTCAATGTTGTACATATATGTTGGCTATGTTGTTCATTGATGTCCATCAACTTTTGTTATGGATGGAACAGGAAAAGAGGAGTTGATAACATGCTTCAAGCGTCAGAATTCGGATCGCTTTTATGCTGTTCTTGGTGGGCTTGGTCAGTTTGGGATCATCACAAGGGCAAGAATTGCACTTGAACAAGCTCCACAAAGGTTAATTAAGAGACTCCATGATGTAGTAGCTTGTCAACCATTTTTAAATTAGTTGAAAGCATTTACATTTTGATTAAACTAGCGTTGCCTTCTTGATCGAGCAGGCAAGGTGGCTTCACTTGCCATACGACGACTCTGCGTCTTTCACCAAGGACCAGGTGCATCTGATTTCAATACAAGAAAACGGGTTCGACTACATTGAAGGCTTGGTCATCCCCAACAATGGTAGTATGGTTTATAGCCTAGAGGCCACCAAGTACTACAACGACCCATCTCAATTACATACGGTACAATGCAAAATCTGTCCTCTAAATTGATCACCAATAACAATATTCAAATGGTTGTTCATTGATCTGCCTTTGTTCTTGGCAGGAGTTGAAGGTTTTGCTCTATGGATTGAGCTACAAACAGGGTGGCCTTACCTTCAATGACACTTCTTACTTCGACTTCCTCAACCGAGTCTTCAAAGAGGAGCAGACACTTCGAGCAGCAGGGCTCTGGTTTGTGCCTCACCCGTGGTTAAACATCTTTATTCCAAGATCCCGAATCTCAGAGTTTGATGCCGGCGTTTTCAGAGGCGTTGCCATGGACAATTTGGCAACGGGGCCTGTTATCATCTACCCAATGAATCGCAACAAGTAACCAATCAATTTCTGTGTAACTTAGTACAATTTTTTTAGCTTCCCATGCATGCATGTTGTGTCATTCAATCTTGTTATCTTGATTTACAGGTGGTATGATAAGACTTCGGCGCTTACCCCAGATGCAGAGGAGGTGTTAAGTTAGACTCTCTCTGCTTCGTCTTCATCTTGTTATCTTCACACGGGCATGCATGTTGCAAATGTTAAGTTAGACTCTCTCTGCTTCGTCTTTCATCCTAAATATTGTGTTGCAGATCCATTTCTTAGCTATTTTTTGGTAAAATACCAAACACATCTTAATTACCAATAAAAGCGATAATTTATTTATACTAAAGAAACTTCACATCTCCGTCTAAAAAAAAATCTTCCATAGCCTAACTACTAAGAAAACCTATTCCAGAAACCTAAATCAAAATGCACTATTCAATAAACTAAAAAACTCAATTCTCACAATCTAGTGATCTATATACGCATGCTCATAATCTATGTAAAGAGGATATGAAACCCAGGAGTGATCCTCCTTCTGTCCAACGGTGATTGTGTGCTGCTCGGATGGAAGCACTATGTAGGCAGACTTGGTTACCACATTGAAGCCCTTGCAGACATTCAATGAAAACTTGGCCGTAGTGCTATTGCCAGCGTGCACAAACACCTTCAAATCAACCACTTGCTTCAATGGTGCAACCAACAAATCAGAGGGAGGGGATGAGTACACTATCAAAGTATGCGACCCATCTCTTCTCCCGACGTTCTCCAATTCAACCTCGAAACCAATGGTGGAGTTGCACTGCAGGTCGTCGACAGGAACCGAAGGGCATGATCTAACCACAGATACGTCGGAGACGTTTAAATGCTTGCAATGCTGTAGAGGACCCAACTGGGTGGTGAAGAATCTTGTCGAAGATGTTAGCTCCAAAGTGAAGTTGGTGTAGCTCAGACCATGGCCGAATGGATAGAGGACTTTGCCATTGAAGAATTTGTATGTTCGTCCTTAGTATTTTAGCTCTTCAACTGACCTCAACTGCATGGATATCATGGCAAGCTTTTCGATATAGCTGTTGTAGTACCATGTAATAGGCAATTTCCCACCTACAAAACAAAAAAGTTAGACTCACAATGGAAACACAAACTATGACCTAGCATGCAATTTTGCTCTCCAAAAAATGTTCTCCAAATCCAATATGATATGGTAAATAGGTTATTGGGAAAACGCTACCATTATATGAAACAGAGCAGAACTTACTAGGATTAGTGTGACCAAAAATGACACCTGCAATGGCTCGGCTTCCTTCAGAACCAGGGAATCCTGCCCCAACAATGGCAGAAATCTTGGGGTTCTTTTTTGCAAATGAAACATCAACAACACCGGCGGTAAGCAAGACAAGAACAACTGGTTTGGTGGCAGCAGCAGCAACTTGAGTGATGAGCTCTTTTTGATAGCCAGGGAGGTTAAGGTCTATCCTATCCCGGCTATCTGCTTCAATGAACAAGTCTGTGCCCGCCAATATAATTGTGACATCGGCGTGCTTCCCTGCTATTCCTGCTGGGTAGATAAGGGTATCGCTCTTGCGCGCCATGTCACCACATCCCTCTCTGTCCATCACCTTGGCAAACTTTGAGAATGCATCAAGAGGAGTGATATAACGGCATGGAATACCTTCATTACATAAGAAAGAAGCATATGATTGTAGTTATCAAATGATGTTAAGAAAATGGAAGATGATTCGCAATTAGATCAGACTGTGATCATATAATTTACCAACATAGTTTCCAATCATGGCTTTGCTTGCATTGGCATGAAGTCCGCCGAGTGCAATCTTCTCTATGTCTGCATGCTTGAGAGGCAATGTGGAGTTGAGGTTCTTGAGGAGGACAAAATGAAAATATTTAATAAAAAGGGTAATCAATCAGCGTATGTATTTACGATGTTAAATAATCGTGAAGCTTAGTATATATCAATCAACAGATCTAGCCGATCATCATTTTCCTCAGCTTCAAACTGCACTCAAAACAAAAAAAGTTATTGGTGATGACAAATTTGTAATACATTAATGTCTTTTAAATTCCTTCGTGAGTAACAAATTTTGTCCTTATTGACGTCTTATTTTTTGAAGTGTTGGCTGGTTCATAATAGATATCAGTTATATACTACAGAAAGATGGATTTTTTTTGTTCGGGTTTGGGCCTTCTTCTTTCACACTGACCCTAAAATTAATTAATATTTAAAAATAACTTAATCACATGTTTAGCAAAGACGTTGTCATCTAGGATAAGCACATAGACCGTTGTCATCTAAAATTATCATAACTTAAACATAACTCATATTACTGCGTAATAATAAGTCAAAGAATTAGGCTTCAATGATAAACCCAAGATGAATCCTCAAGTTAAAGATTGGTCCAGCTTTGATGATAAGCCCAAGAGTTCCTTTCTCTTTCCCACTCCCCTCACCAACACTCATGGGCCTGGCCACCACCGTTTGTTGTCGTCTCATTATTAGAACCTGATATATGTCTCGCACACTGAAGAATTATTAGAAAATTGAACTTAAAATTTTCATAGCTGTACCCTCATGGTTGATTAATTTGTATACTAATTGTATTTATATTTATATTAATTTTTACTTTATTTTCAAGGAAGTTTACCTTTCCGATTTTTTTATTAGTTTCTTTGATTTAGTTAATTATTTGTTGCTTTTTTTATTAGTTCCAAATTTATTTATTTTCAATTTTATTTTTGTTCACGTTTAAATACTGGGTTATATTATATGTTATTCCTAAATGTGTTTGTAGTTATTTAATATTATGTTTTCATTAAATATATCTTATAATTGTTTTCTAAATATTCATGAAGATTACATAATTATTTGCAAACTAACTAACTAAATAATTATTAATTTGTATAATTTAATTTTAAATATTAGCGGGATGAATTTGCTTCTCCTTCATTCTCGGCCTTTTTTCTCGCATGTGGTTAATTTTGTCCCAACGCCTAATAGTTTATTACTGATAAAAATATACGTATGGTTAATTTTGTGCCCATGCCTAATAGTTTATTAATAATAAAAATCTCTTAATAATGATAAACTCAAAATATTATATATGTAAATCTCTACTCATAATAATCATCTTCATCTTTCCTACAAATAATTGATAAACAAAATATTCATAAGATAATTATAAAAAAATTATAAAAATGTTGATAAACATGATAGTATAAAAATTTGATAAGTATAACATTTAGTAAACATGACTACATCAACTTATAGGATAAAGTTTATAAAATTAATAAACATAACATTAACATTAAATTAATAATATAAAATCCATTCATAATAAACTATTTATTGATATGATTAATTATTTATAAATTTAATTTTAAATATTATTAATATAGACTTTTTTTAAAGCATTATAAGCGCATGTAATAGCCTAATTTATTTACCATTTTTGTACATGTTTGGCCTTACATATTTATAACCGCACACTTTTTTCACCTTTTTTTTTCAAGAACTCTCCGCTTTTTGTTTGCGACCATTTAAAGTTGGACAGAAGTGGTTAATCCCATAAAAAAAGAAATATTACGTCCATGATATTTGTTTAGACATATTTTGGAGGGAATTTTGTTCAATTCACTAATAAACTATATGGAGTGATTGGAGTCATTTGACAAAGTAATAGCTAAGCCAATATTCCTTTAGATCAAAATTAATTAATTAGTACTTACTTACCATTAAGTCGAAGTGTCTGGGTAGCACCTTGTGGCGTCTCAGACAAATGTTCAAATCATGAAAGTTGGGTAACAGAAATCTCCGCGGGAGAAGATTGTGGTACGCCATATATGGAGTTTCACATTTGGTGTTACAAAATTTTCGGGAAAATTTCCAAAAACAAGTCCTAAATTTTTAACATTGTTAAAAAAGGTTTTATGTACCTAACAAACAAAGAAGACTTCAAACCGTCTGCATGTAAGTGGATTAAGCTCGGCAGGTCCTGGATTTCGAAACGTACAGCTATGGGATAAGAAAAAATCATACACTGCAGCTTCTTGGTCATGGCCGATATTAAATTTAATTTATCTGACGATCAATTGTCAACCACCTTGCTAACAGATTGCCCGTTGAATAAAAATCATGATGCATGCAGCTGCTTGCCGACTAATTGGAGAACGAAATAGCTTTGCTGTACGTATATTTTGACTAAGCTAGCTAATAACAGACGCCAACGAAGGGGGGGGGAAATGTTGTTGAGTGGCGTGAAGAAAATATTAATACGTCCAAACACGTGTATATATATATATATATAAAGCTGATGATTAATGTGTTACACATCGTACCACTTAAAATCCAACGCGAAAAAACGTTTCGAAGAAAATAAGGTCTGATTGTAAGACAAGGAAGAAACGAATAGTTGCACTGAATAGTTGCAACTAATGTAACCTTGGGACCCTAAAAGCCATTGAAGGTAGAATTAATTAATTATAATTTACAATTTATCATGCTTCCACGTCCTTGATATAGAATTGGTTTACTTGTACGTATTGAGATGAGGATTAATTGGTTGTGTACAACAGCCAAAAATGAGAATATGTCATCTTGGCTTTATATAGGGGACCATTAAACGTGTAGTGTAGTAGTGTGTACACATACATACCGATTGAATTTTGGTTCCCCGAATGTTAATTTCTTTAGAGATGAGAACTATGCATGAGACCAAGTCCTCATACGCGTTCAATATTGGGGGTTGAAACAAGGGCTTTTGCATGGTCAATTTAAAGTTCTGCGTTGAAGAAAAAAAACCGTGCTGCTTTTGTCATCTCGTCCTCAAGACAGCTCAACTAATACTTCTTTTTTTTTTGCATCAACCAAAATAGAAACTCGTTAAAGGTTTGCGTAAAAAAATGGACTTCAAAACAGCGTTTTTGTAAATCAAAGCAGACTTCAATCCCACGTTGTACACGACGACATGGGAGGGTAAGTTCAATGCATTGCCAATGAAAAATACTATTATACATTACAAAGCTTGTAAATAAAGCGTGTTAATTAAATTAGGTGTTCTAAATTTTGCCCCATTAAGCCCGACGGCGGTCCACGGCAGGGCATGATCTGGGCCGGGGTCTTTCCTGGTTTAGTCACTTTCATGGAATTGCAATTTGATAAGCATCGTTTTTAGCCTTTCAAATCTTGAAAGGTCGCACTTCTAAAAAACAAAAACAAAATTTTTTTTGACGAGATACACTTTACCTATGCATTAAAAATATCCTGCCGACTAGGAATTTTTACCTTAAACAAGCTCTCTTACAATACCATTTGTATTCATTTTGAGTCCATTTTAAATCATTTCTTTGAAACAGGCTGGTCAGATTGGATGTGAGACTTAGAGACTACTTTGGTTATTACACCCTTTCCTCCAATTGCTCTTAGAAAACAAATCTTAATTACCTGCCACCGATGAAGCTATTTTCGTTCTTTCCATGATGGAAATAATTTTCTGTTGCATTTTATATAGATTGGAGGAGAAGGCGAGGCAGCTGGGAAAGAGGGAGAGCGAATATAAAATAATATATATATTAAAAAGAAGAAAATCTAGTATATATCAGGGAGGAATATATTCCAATCTCCAAAAGAGAGACAAAAGAATATAGGAACCAGATCGGATATGATCATCATCTTCGCCTCATATTATCATTTTGTTTCTTACAGTGATCCTTATTCCTTCCCTCTAAGTTGTGATCATTTGTATCATCTCTTGCTACAGTGTTCATATTTCACAAGCACACATGGCGCAGAAGAAATGGCATATATTATTGACTATAAAATAAAACTTTGTTTATTAATTTTTCGTGTATGGTTGTTGTCTTTTTACTCGCATCGTAAAAAGTCATTTGCCGCAAGTGTTAGATTTACACCTTCAAAGGGTGAGTGTTGTCTTTCAAAAGAAAAAAACAAAAGTGAGTATTACGTTTTTTATTTTTTCTTTTGTTTTGAGTATACGTTATTGGGAAGTGTAATTTTTTTGTTTTTTGAGGATGAAATAAGAGTGAAAAACTAACTCCCGCGACATTATAAATGTGAGACAATGTATTTTTCAGAATAATTTCATACAAAATATTCATAGAAATTAATATGTTCATTATTATTTTATTTTTATTTTTCAAATCATAATTATAACAAGATATCATAAATCTTTTTGTTTTAACCGAGCAATCCATATATCTTAGCCTCAGTCTGCTGGACTACCGAATATATACCGTTTATTTCCCAAGGTACCGTATGTATATATATATATATATATATATATATATATATATATATATATATTTATATATCAGAGGAGGGGAACAAATAATCTCTAGGGTATAAACGATTGATAGTTCAAACAAGAAGAACGATCGATGTGGGAGTATTTGTATGGAAAATAATCGGTCAAATCTGTCCACTATTTATTTTTACCATGATATATTTAGGAGTATTTCCGGTTATAAATCTGACCTAATGTTCAACCGGATTAATTAGGTTGCATTTATAAAATTAACTATAACTAAAAAATAAAACCATCCTAATTAAAAAATGAGGGAGCCCCATGAGCTAGCTAGCTCATCCCATTCTTGGGTGCTCCTTCCTGTTCTTGTCCACTCATCTTCCCCCACCAGACAACCAAAAGAAAAATTAAACATTCACACACAGATGGCTTTCCTTCCTCTGCACATTCCATCCATCCCATCCACAGACAAATTTAATTGATTGAATTGAATTGAAGCCGCAGAGAGACAAAGACAGAGACAGGGGGAGAAGAAAAAAGAGAGAATAGAGGTCAAACCATTTTTATTTTATTATATGCAGAGAGAGAGAGAGAGAGAGAGAGAGGTGGGGGATTGAATGCATGAATGAAAACATTGTTGGGACTTCCTCTCTCCCTTGTCTACCTCATCATCCTTCCTACCTCAACCTCTCAATAACAGATTTTTGATAAATAGATTACTCCTTTCTCAAATCGTTTTTTGGTTGAATCTGTTTCTATTCCTTGATTTCCCTCCTTTTTTTATCCTATATTATATCAGATTGTGTTTGATTGGTAACATTTTTTGGCTTTTCCGAAACTTGCCATAAAGCTTGCTTGAATCATTCGTTTTGATTCCAGAATTGAAGTTTTTTTCAGTACTGGTTGCACGAAGAATTGGGCTTTTATCGTTGAAAAGAAGCATGGCATGATCAATCTTCCTAGGCTAGTTTCTTTTGGTTGGTTGGGTTAGAATTGAATTAGGCCATGGCGAGCAAGACAAGCAAGCTTGAGTACTGGAGGAGCTTCTTCTCCGGCTCCAACACGGACATCTTTGACATCATCGAGTACGCGATCGCCGTCGCGGCGTCCGACTTCCCCAAGGAGTTCAAGCTCCGGCGGGATCGAATCGCAGAACGGCTGTTCTGCTGCCGGCTCACCCGCTGTCTGGGCTGCGACCATATCGAGCTCGCCGTGCCGGAGGAAGAAGAGGGCGGCGGCGAGCTCAAGGGCGAGTTCGGTTGCGAGGACGGTAGCTGCCGGGCTGCTCGATCGGCGGCCAAGGAGAGCGGCGTCAACAGCTGCTCCAATGGCCCTGCTTTGGAGATGAACCAGTTTAGCAACTACAGTTATATTGAGGCGGAGGCATTGACGGATGAGATTGAGGAGCGGAACCAGACTGTGGAGGAGGTTTTGAGGATCAAGGAGGTTCTTGATAATCGGGGGGATGAGGTCTTGTCTCTTTCTCCTTCCTCTTCTCTGTGATGATAGATTGAGTAGAGACTCGGTTGGAAGCGTTGAAACTACACTGATCATTGTTTTCTTCTTTGTGATACAATTTTGATGGGGGTTTGACTCTCTTTCTTCTAACAGTCGGATGGTGTTCTCTATGAATCTCTGAGGCGTCTCCAATTGATGCAGCTATCTGTGGAAGCATTGAAGGTGCATACAGCATACTCTAGTTTTGGTCTGTTTTTTTGTTTATTAATAGTTTTAGTTGTATTGGATGGTGCTGGTACTTCTCGGAAACTAGCAATTCACTCGATCAACTTGGAGTATTGATTTGTTTCTTTGCTTTCTTTCAGATGACCGAGATTGGAAAGACTGTGAATGGCTTGAGGAAACATGGATCAAAGCAAATCCGGCATTTGGTTCGGACTCTCATCAAGTAAGACTTGGTTTGATGAGATAGTCGTGTTGTGGCTGAATTATAACCATCCTTTACCGTTGCTGATTTTGTTTTGAACCTGGATTTCTGTCCGCAGTGAATGGAAAAATGTTGTGGATGAATGGGTTAGTGCATCAGCTGAAATTGCCGGTGCGTTTGCGCTTATCTGCCATGAATAAGAACTTAATTAATAGGCTTCTGACTCGCTGGTTTATGTGCAGGAAAATCACCTGATTCAGTGAACCATTCTGCTTTGGAGGATGAAGGTCTACCATCCCCTCCATTGGATGAGGGGGCTTTCTTGGTTGCACCGACTACAACACTAGAGTTGTCTCAGGTTGATGCATCTTCATGCAGTTGTGTATTTGCTTCTCTCTTGATAGGCATGATATGATTTTGATCTTCTTGAAAACTCACTAATGTTTTTCTCTCTTTCTCATGAATACTAAAGTTCTTTGATGGAATGGATGATGACGGAAGTAAGTGGTTTATATTTCTTTAGCCATTAGAATGTTATTGTATTTTTTAAGATTTAGCACTTAATGGGTTTGATTGATTTAATATTTACAGATATCCAAGACATTGATTGGAGCTTAAAAGCTCCAGTGCCAGAAAGGCCTCACCCTCGAAGGGATCCTCATATGCAATTTGAGTGTGATTTGCAGATTGGATCCAAAGAGAATCAGATTGTAGAAAGATATGATCAAGTCAAGAAGCAAACTAATATGGAAGATGCTCGTGTGGAGCCTGGGAAACCTCTTAAACAGGCACCACACCCTGCAAAATTGGAGCAAGTTTCAGGCTTTGAAAAGAAGCATGCAAACCAAGTAAGAAATGAATCGAAGCAGAAAGGAAGCAGCAATCCAGTGCAGTTAGGACTGGACCGAAAGCCACCAAGTAGATCATTTGAAGTGAGTAATATTTTCCCTATATTCATTTTTTGTGTGTTTAATCATTTGAAAATGTAGGTCTTATTGTTGTCTCTGCTCGTTTCTTCAGACGTCCAAGAATTCAGAGGAAATGTCAGTTCATCTAAAGCTTGAAGCCTCAAAAAGAAAATTGCATGAAGGATACCAACAAGCTGAGAATGGTAAAGAATTGCTGTTTCTTGAACCAGTGTTAATTGTTAGCAGCTATCTTTCAATGGACAGCAGCTAACCTTTTGTACACTTTGCAGCCAAGAAGCAAAGGACAATACAAGTAATGGAGTTGCATGATCTGCCGAAAGCAAAGCCTTGCAAATAGGAATTTCCATCCAAAGCATGGAAACTTCAATCGCCATTTCTTTAATGGTCGACGGTAGTGCTGCTGTTTTGACAACTAATCTTCTCACATCATTGTGTTCTCTTCCATTTCCAAGCTATAATGGAAGCAAA
This sequence comes from Piper betle, assembly GCA_033002965.1. Taxonomy (NCBI): domain Eukaryota; kingdom Viridiplantae; phylum Streptophyta; class Magnoliopsida; order Piperales; family Piperaceae; genus Piper; species Piper betle. Next base: position 6,011 of record JAURVB010012658.1, on the reverse strand, counting down.
ATGATCGAGTTGTTGTAAATTAGTGAAACAAATTCAACTAGAATTTTAACCACTATCAAATTGATATTCTTCATTCTGTATACATAATGTAACTCAATAGGAGTATGATCCAACTGGGTCATTTGAGGCTTTTTTGAAACGGGAGCCGAAGGATCTACACTCCTTGAGCCAAACCGTATGTCAGAGAAGGTGTTTAATATAATGTACATTTAAATGTTCATTTCAACTCAAAACCCATAAGCTGACCACAGCAGAAAACCTTTTCCAATGATTTGGCTTGTTCAACAAGTGCAGATAATGTTGCCTCGGTTTCTGTTTCTGTCAAATGCATTGTCTAGTTGTAACGTGTTGATGTGCTGGTGCTCATCGCTGTTTGGTTTTGGAAAGCTACTCTGCTCACTTAGGTGGTGGTTTTTGCTTTTGAAAAGCTTCATGGACGATGTGATATTTTCGACTAACTGGCAAGTCTCTGTTAATTTGATACAGAAAAATGTCCATTTCTGGTTTTCTTCAATTTTCTGTCTCTTGCTCACTAGTGCTTTGGAAAGCAAAGATGTCTTCCCTGTTAGACGGCAACCTCGCAATGGCTTATGCCAACGCATACTTGAGTAGTTGGCTGAGTTGGGTAGAGATAAACCCGACGAACCATGAATAAGCACCATGAACAAACCAATACCAGTTTCTTCTTACCCACGTAGGCATTTTGTTATGGTGCATTCAATACAATTGTCACTAGCTCAAACGAGAAATTTTAGTATTGCCAATCTGATTATTGAATTGCTCTAGCTTTTGCTTGTTTCTGTATCTGGGTAGGATCGAATTTGCTTTGGATTGAACCAAAAGCTTAAACAAGTGGCTGCCATATGAGTCGGAACCATATCCATGCTTGTTTCAAGATACAGGCGTTAGCTCTACGCAGCTCAGGAATTGAGGGAGAGCCCACCACCCACCGCCCACCACCCACCATTTGCATTTCATCCATTCCATCAACGAACATTCCCCCATCTTCTTGTCCAAGTCCTTTCCAGCCACCATTGTTGACTCGAGATAAAGATGCTCAACAGTGTCAAGTAATTAACTTGAAGCGATGATGCAGTTGTTACATGAAAGCTGGAGGTTGGAGCACCTGTTGGGTCCATCCCAACTTTCACAATGCCTCGTCTCTTTGACTTGAATTCTTTTGATGGTCAGAAATGGAGATTGTTAATCATTTAGTTAAAGAGTAAAGATGAGCAAGGAGTAGGAAGTTGCCGGGCAAGCTTGGGCTGGGAAGGTTAGGTAGAACAGGCTTGTTATGCTGTTCTTTTCCCCATTGCCCAAACCCAGAAATGACCACCTTAATATTTTTACAGTTTTGATTTGTTTCAACTCATTGGCATTGACAAGATATGTTTTACATGCAGATATGTAATACACCATCCAAGTTTTTTGGTTAAACACGAGGTCTCAATGGCTTCAATTAGGCAAATAAATGTCCAACAACTAAGTATCATGTTTTTATCATGTTAAAGGTAATATAATGCAACAAACACTAAATTTCTACAAAATAATGTGAGTGAAGGTGAAAATTTGATTCTCTTCCAAGTTGATGTTTTCACTTGGTCAGGTCCAGAACTGTGACCTGGCAAAGAAGGCACTCAACTATGAGACACAATAGATCATACTCACTCGGTAAGACTCTGGATGTTCTCTGCATTTATTGGGTATTTGTATTTGTTATACGCATGCTTCACCTCCTACATCACGTTGAGGTCAATGAGACCATGAAAGCGGCCAAAAAAAACAATCGCCTGCATCAATATGGATGGTAGCTCGCAGTTGGACGGCGAGGGCATTTTTGATGTCATGATCTTCCAATGACAATAAAATGATGATAAAAGGTCCTAGTACTACCATTACTTTATTTCATCTTTTGAGTCTTCTCATACACCTTCTCCCATGGCCTTTCTCCTAGCACAAGGAAAAGTATGCCGACAGTCCTTTCCTCCCATTGAAAATTTGCCACCCTTTTCTTAGTGGGGAAGCCGGTCTTATCTATCATCCACAGACTTACTTATAGGAAGAAGAGCCCACCTGGTGCTCAACTGTTAGGTTCTGAAAACTTCTGGATTTCACTATTGTTCAGGATAGACTATATAGCATATACATATACCTACGGATAGGCTGTTCATATAGATCATAACATCTATTTCAGTGAAACAATTTAAACCAAATAAAATCAAGGGCGTAGGTTGGAGTCCTATCGAGAGTATATAACCCTAAAAAATATATTTGTACCAAGAGTTTGTCTATGTTCTAAGCTATAAAATTTCTATTTTCTTAATTATTCATGTTCTCATAATGTTTTACCGTATAAAATTGCGTTCACTTTGCTCGGCGTAATATATTTGTGATTTTTTTTTTTATAGTGTTGAGAAATTAAAGGAAGGATTTTTCTTTAAAAAACATGTCACCTACATGTGACCTATTGCATCTTCATATTTACATCCCTTTTTTTAAGGGCACCCTTTGATAATTTTGAGTATGAAGGAAGCCATTATTCTAGGTCAAATGGTTGGCAGCAACTTTTTTATTTAGTGTCTTCCATACAACAGATAAAAAACAGCATTTTTCTTTCTTTTTTTAAAAAAAGTAGAACAGTATTATTCAAATTGGTAATCTAAAAGTGTTTATTTATTATAAATAACAAGCCGTTGTTGTGGACTTCTTGCGACGAGTTCACTAATTATAATCACGCCTTAATTTAAGATAAAAAAGTCAAAGACCAATGGGTAGAACTTGATGAAGAAGAATCAAGTAATTGTCAACTAGATATGCAAAATTGCTGGTGAAGGGTTGTTCAACCTCCAATTGTATCTGACTGTATGCCTTTCATTTCAAAAACCAAAAGTTAATTAATTATGAGCATAACATTAAAAAAAGCCCTTTTTTCCATAGCTACAGCATCAAAAACTTAGAATGTTTTTTTTTACAAAATTCCAAAGAAAATAAATAGGCTTGATCAATCGAATAGGAGCCCATTTACAAGTCAAGAATAGGCGAAAAATAGGCAGGCGTTGTTAATTATCTGGAAGAGATATCAGATAAAATGGTGTCTGATTAGAGGACAGAAGATCACATTTGGTGTGTCTCACGAGGCCTTCGAGTCTCGTTTTCAGTTCATTTTCTATCAAATCCAACAACCACATTTCTTTCATGTTTGTCCTCTGATTATTACGACGAGCGTGCAAGAACGTCAAACAAATCACCCCCCGCAAATTGTGTTTTTAATCAACAACTTCAAAAGTAGTCTACAAATTGTGTTTTTAATTAACAACTTCAAAGTAGACTACAAATTGTGTTTTTAATCAACAACTTCAAAAGTAGACTACAAATTGTGTTTTTAATTAACAACTTCAAAGTAGAGTACAAATTGGTTTGCCGACCATTAAAAAAGATGAAGATGATGGAGTTGCCCTGGCCCATGGACGGCGAAAGCCCATTTCGTCTCATGTGGGCTGGACCAAGTGGGCTACATTCACGTGAGTACCCAAGGGTGCCGTTGACGCGCCGGCAAGACACTCGTAGCATGTTTCCCATGTATATCCCATCCATATCTATTTGACTCCGGATCCAAAACTGAATTGGCTATTATTAGAATATATAATATAATATTTTTAAAAATATTTGTATTTACTACGGATTTGAAGTGATCCAATCTGTTCTGTCACTACTCGAATAGTAATATTTTTAAATTCGACGTAATTTTTATCAAATATATTTGAGCTTATTTGAACATTTGACGAGTTTTGATGTATTATGAGTCGGGCCGAGTTTGTTCAAAATTCATAGTGTTTGAGCTTAGTTTGTGTTCAGTTTGCTATGTTTTCGAGTTTAGCTCGAGTTGAGTGAATGTTTATACTTGGCTCGTGCGCAACTTATATATGTTTAAAATTTTCTTTCCAACACTATATAAGTTTAATATGACTTTAATAGTATTGACGAGCGGATTATTTTTTAAGTTTGAATACATCAAGCTTGAGTTTCAAGTTAAGCCGAGCCAAACATTCCTTAGTTCAAGCTTTGTTCGATATTTAATGAGCTATTTATTTTATTTTATTTTAGTACAAAATTAACGAGCATGAATTCAAGCCGAACGTAAAATGATTGCGAGCAGGTTTGGCTTATTTACATCCTTATGAGTGTGCTTATATTAATAAATTATAAATTTATTATCGTAAACAATATTGAAATAATCAAATTATAAACTTTACTAAAAATTTGATTATATATATATAGAATATTAATTGTGTATAAATTAAAAGTTAATAAATTATAATTTTAAAATCCAATTTTTTTGAATCCTCGATTGAATGTAATAAGTTTAAATTAAGTGTGACTAACATGTATATATAATTAACAATTACAAATGAAAAAGAACATATTTATTAAATTAGGATTATAAAGATTTGATTCATGATACAGAAGTTAATTAATTTGTTGGTCTATTTATGGACACGTATTTTGGAATTAACATCCCTAAAGTATGGGTCAATCTGGGCCAAAGAGGACCACCCATGTTTAGGGATATAAACAAGCCAAACCTGTTCGCAAACATTTTATATTTGGTTCGATTCGACTTGAATTCGTGCTCATTAATTTTGTGTTCAAAAAAATATTCGATCGAAATGGATAGCTCGTTGAACAACGAACAGAGCTTGAGCTAAGGAGTGTCTAATTCGGCTTAGCTCGAAATTCGAGTTCGATGTGTTCAAACTTGGAAAAAAACTCGGCTCAACTTGACTCGTCAATATTATTGAGGTCATATTGAACTTATATAATGTTGGAAAAAAATCTTGATCCTATATAAGTGGAGCACGAGCCAAACATAAACATTCGTTCGGCTCGAGCTCGACTTGAAAACATAGCGAGCCGCATACGAGCCAATTTCAAACACCGTACATTTTGGACAAGCTCAGCTCTACCCATAATACATCAAAGTTCGTCAAACACTCAAACAAGTTCAAACATGCTTGCAAAAAATTAAGTCGAATTTAAAAATATTTCGGTTTGGCTCGACTCGACTCGTTTAGACCCCTACACACGTTTAGATATAAACACTTTTGGCTCATTATCAATTTATTGAAATTGGTGGGCTATAAATGTTGTCTCCGGTGAATCTATCAAAGCTAAACCTTACCCTCAGGTCTTCCTTTCCAATGGTTTTCTCGGCGGCCCAAGGAAATAATTGCCTTTGAGACGATTTCCACCAGCCTACTGTCAAATACTACTTGACAGATAGAGTGTTTTGACCTTATTTCTTTTATTATTGGTAAAAACTTTAGAATTTTTTAACTTTTATTTTTTTCTACACTTTTTCCCGTTGCATTTTAACCATACGTAATTGCTTACAAACAATATTCACAATCAATGTTACAAATGAAACGTACACTTTTGTCGTACAATTTTTTTGTTTTAATTATTTTAATAATATTATTAGATTTTTTCCAATTAATTCTTATGTAGTCCTTTAAATATATCAAAAGTTTAAAACTTTAGAAATTTAGTGCTCCTTTTTTTTTAAAAGTAGTTATGTTTGACACTATAAGAATGGATTATCAGCGTGAATGGTTCATAACAGCAACTACGTGTGATTTTTTTTATTCCACGCACTAAAGATTACATAATTCATTTACATCCCTTAACCAAATACAATTCAACTTACAACAAACAAACCTTAAAATTAAATAATTCTTACATATTATATGCATATATAATTCTAAGCATAATATCAACTACAATTGTTGATGTGGTCTTTGAACATCTTATTCTTGATACACCATTTACCACTCTAACAAAATCATACAATCATATTGACCACAGGTTGATCAAGGAAGAACATGTTATTCAACGATCATTGTATCTGCAGCGTTAGCTACTATCTATTCAAGTTGGCAAATGTAGAGCTCACAAAGGAACGCACCGTTGTATAACATCCAAAGTTGTGGGCATAAACTTCGTCTTGAAGGTTT